>CANNZV010000290.1:0-332972 GCA_947561585.1 Caprella mutica | reverse complement strand
GTAGAGTCCTGAGTAAGGAAGTAGCTTCGATAGTGAGCATTTTTTTAGTTAGTCATGAATGGCCTTCGGTTTTAGAAAAAAAACACCCTAAATTCACTATATAGGATTTCATTATACAGGAGTTCTACTGTATCTAGTATATTGTATCCGCTAGTTTACTGTTGCACACTTCATGTTTGCCTAGTGACATGACAGGGGAGTTTGGGGATGTACATAAAATTAGTATTTTATTTCGTAATTAATGAAAAGATATGAATTAACGCACCGAAAATATAACAAGTTTCTAGCAAAATAAGGTGTACTTATTTTATAGTAAGAAACAGTAAACAGTACATTTTGTTATTATGGAGCCTGATGTGTGAGAGTATACACTCGGATTTCAGATTTCAATGGGATTATATGCAAATTGTATATTCTTTATTTCCATAATTTAGTAACTGACTTAAATATTGTCTATCAATTACACAGGAAGTGAAAGAATAGAATAACCGTTTCACTTTTATCTGGCCCAAATATAAGGACACAGAGTTTAGCTTATGTAGCTTTATGAGTAAAATACCCGAAAAGTAGGAATAGATAAACACTGTATTATAGGTGTGAACGAGAGAATTAAGTGCCTGGTCTGTTCTGAGGGACCAGTGTTCTCTTAAACAATGTACTCTCATAGGCCTAAGCTTACCATTGTCACATATAATAGCTAGTCCTATTCATTGAATACTAAACATATGGATATAGAAAGAACTATTATTTTATGGTGGCATAAAATGATTTTTGGAGAGGGTTGGTTAACGACATTTAGTAATTAAGCAATTATAGACATTCAAAACCCTTGAGAAAGAGACGTATTATTTCAGAGGCTGTGTAGAAACACATTCGGTGAAATTAACTGATACAAAGTGAACTATGGATTATTTAATCAAATCATCAAATAAGCCATGGACTCAACACTTGCAAATATGGTTAAGAAATATATCCATTAACATAAGCGTTTTCCTTATCGTGAAGATACACAACTCCCACCATAGACCTAATTCTTGGTCAACTTATTATCCGCATTAGTTTAGAGGCCAATAATAATTGTTAACTATTTCTTTAAATAAATTCTGAACTAAGAAATTTGATTACTAAAAAGATCAACATGTATTGTCATTAATATAGACAATGTACAATTATATCATTTGATTTAGGTTGAAGAGGACAATCTTCGCTGCCTTAACTTCCCTTGATGTCCAAAGTTAAGTTTATAATCTAACTTTACCAATTCAATTACGAGATCAAAGAGTGTGCGAAAACATGCAAATTGCCAGGTAAAGAAAGTCTTCAGAACATCAAAACTAACTAATTCCAATACATTGATGGCATGCAAAAATTAAAAGAATTAGGATAGTTTCCGAGACAATCATTATTTAGATATGATTTGGTTTGAGATATACCTATATTAGTCATATTAAAAGTATTTGACTGGTACTGCGACAATTTTTTCATTTAGGACTTTCATTTGATATGTCAAAAGACGAAATAAGATTTTTTCTGTTAACCAAGGAAGAAATCAAATTAAAAAATATTAGTTAATTTCTGACTATGTATATTTTTTCAAGTTGTCAAGGCTTTTTATTAAATGATGAAGGTCTACCTAATGCAATTTTTTAAATTGTTTTTACAATGAGGCTATAGTTTCATATGAAATTGATGCAAACCCCATGAATTTGATAGCATTTTTTTTAATCCCATATTCTTTTAAATATTTTTATAATTAAAACTCTATAAAAACTGTTTTACTTCCGAATTTATCTTTTGAGTCCGAAGAAAATAAATGTACACCGTTTGTTTTGAATGTCAGCAAAGTAGATTTAATTAATCTAATATTAAATATTCTTGTAAAGTTATAAAACTGAAGAAACTTATTATAGAAACGTTTATATACTTCAGAAAATAATTTATGTCTTAATTAAATGAAGGCCAAAAAAGTTATGTTCGCTAATAAAATTCAAATTTTGAATCAAAACAAAGAGTGTACAATCTTTATCTTCATCATCAGATTAGTGTTTAGTACAATTGTTGCACACAGAATATTACAAAAATTGAATGCATGTAAAAAGATATATACTGAACCAAATTAAATGCAGTTTGCAGAATACTAATCCTAGATTATAGTTACTCTATAATAATAATGTTCATTTACTAAATTTTGGGTGTATATTTAGACTCTAACCTTACTTTTAAGGATCATATTGACTATATTTCACATAAATTATCGAAGACAATAGGAGTAATGCATAAAGTGAAATTTTTTTTACCTGATAGAATATTAAAATTAATATATTATTCATTAATTTACCCCTACTTCATATATGGTATTGAACTGTTCGGTTCTACAACCAGAAATCATTTAAATGCTTTATATACAATACAAAAGAGTGCTATACGAGCTATAAATAGACTTCATCATCGAGATAGTACACATTTGTATTTTCACTCATGTAAAATTCTCAATTTTGACGATATTTGTAAATTAAAATCTTTTATCTACATGTATAAGAGCTTAGTGCATAATAATTATGATGGCCATTTCAGTTCATGCTTAGTTAGGCACAGAGATGTGCATCACCATAATACTAGATTTCAAGACAAATTTAACCTTCCTTTTTTCAAGAAAAAGAAGTCACAACAGAGTTTTATATATTGTACAATCAAATCCTGGAATTTATTACCAGATCAATTGAAGATGGCAAATTCAATAAATGTTTTCAAATTTACTCTTAAGAATCATCTAATAGATCTCTACAAAAACAATAACTAGTCTTTAACAAACAGTTTTGATATTCCACGAAATCCTTTCCTTTTGTTTCAGTTTTATTTTTTCATTATACTATCCATTTTTTTTTAATTGAATTTGAATGTAAAATAGATTCCCAAATTTCCTGTGAAATAATTTACCTTTAATCTTTCTTTATGTTTAGGTTGCCCTAGAACCACAATTATGTGGTTATGGGCTCTCAAATTAATATTCTTAATATTTTGTAACGGGAGAGTAATTCCCCGGCTACTCTCTCGGACATTCTGTAAGGGTATTTGAAAAAAAAAACTCCTTTTTCCCCAGAGCCTGTAGAGGACATTCGAAAGATCAAATCAATGATTTACTAGTTTATACAAAATTAACAACTGATGGTGCAAGTAACTGTTGTAATTGTTAATTAAATCTGTTGTCTCTTAGTTGAAGTTAATTTAAATTTACAGAACAATATTTGACAAACTAGTTCATGTTAATCAAAAGTTTCCTCATAAAATTATATGTATAAAAAATATAATTATTGTTTTATTCATACTGAAATGCCCTTGGCTTCAGTTCAACTGACTGAAAAATTACAGAAATTTGATGTTATTATAATGGCCCAACTTTTAGGTAAAAGCCTATGCGCTTCAGGAATCCTGGTAAGCATCAGATTCTTTTCTCAAATAAATTGTTTCAATTATTTTATGACATTTCAACTTTTTTATTTTAAATAATGCAGACACTAAAATATTCATTGTGTGAAGTTAGATGACAATCATATTTTTCTGTACACTATAGTGTTTACCTTCATGCAGCTTGTAATTAAAGCATCATGTAAATTGTTATACTAACTCCAGGTAATACTCTATAATTATGAAGATAAGGAGTGACATGTTGAAGTGTTATGTATGTCTTGTGGTTATTTTGTTCACAAATTAATATTAAATTAAAGTTTCAGTTACCTTCAGGTTATTTTCATGATAAAATTAAATCGAAGGTTATTTTTTTAAATCATTAATATATTCAAATAATAACATTGTGCTAGCAAGAGCAACTTAGTTGACGGGGAAAAAGGGGTAGAAAATATGAACAGGAAAGATTTACAGGTGAAATGAGTTAGTATGATTAATAAATAATTTATTTCCAGTATTCTAGATTTCTAATCACAGACATGATCGAAGAAATTGGTTGAAACTCAACAAACCCAAGCAATCTCTATCTTATATAAATGTGATTAGAAGCGAAATAGCAAATTTTTCACAAGAATACTCGTGAACAAATATTATCCCATTGAATCTCAAGAAATGTACTATTTATTCATATTTTAATTCAATGAAGAAACATTCAAATATCTAACATTTTATTTCAATTTGTGTTAGATTTAGAATTTTTCAGATATGTTTCACTCTTTTTAACCCTAATCAGACTGAAAAAATTTTGGTCTCTAAAAGACTGAGTGTATGATTTTTTGTCAGTTCGTAGCTTTTATCATATTAATGTACTGTGCAAAATATTATATACTCCCGATTGATAGGAACAAAGTTATCACATTGAATGTATTCTGTATGAATAATTGTGTACGTTACACTTAATTGCAGTGGGGGTGAAATTGGGGGTGCCATATCTAAAGGGTAGTATGCACAACAATATTAATTGCAAATATTAACTATAAATTGGTAAATGTAATTAATTCTGTTATTTGTGATAAATGAAATACATTGAAATATTAATCATTCATATATTTCCTCTTCAAATTGATTGCTTGGTGCGTAGTGACATCTGGCAACTATGTGTACGACTGTACGTATGTGCGTTAGTGTCAGAAATTCTCAGTGAATTATAAAATTATATTCACTTTCACGCTTGGCATATGAGAAAAAATTAGAGTATGATCATTTACAAATATATCTAATGAAAAAAGTTCATGATATTTTAGTTGATTCAAATCATGTACAAATATCTTATCGCTATTATATAGTCTTGTCGAGCTCAAACCCCTCAGTCAGTCTTTTAAGGGGCAATTTCTAAATTTTCTCTATGATTAGGAAGGTAAACAGCGCAGCATAATTGTTCCTTGCTCCGTTTTCTCTGCTAGTCTTAATTAAGCACAGCTGCGCAATTTGAACAATGGACTGGAAAGTCTCGAAATTGTTGGAGTTAAGCTTATGCAAAGTTATGGATAGTCAGAGCCCTTAAATACAGGAAATAATTCATTGTTGTGAGGCAGGCAAGTTTATCAATTCGAAATACCTGAAACACACGAACAGTTTAATATTTGAATTTCCATATGATTGAACTTCTGATGTCAGCTCAAACAATTTCATTTACCAAGTCATTTCATTTACATAAGAGAAATCTCCATTCACATTTCTTTCTAAAAATCTCAATGTTTAGGAAAAAATGTTTTCAAAGGTATCATTTCCAAAACATATTCGAAAGCTTTTCTTTCAATGATTTATTTAACGTACATATTTTACTATATTTTGAAGTTGGCTAGCATCCAGTTCTCTAATGGAATATTCTCGTTCACTCAGGAATTATCAAAATCATAATTCAGCGACCCTCCTCAAAAATTATGTGTTAACTTTCTATTGATTTTATATTTTTAAAAATTGAAAGATTTTTGAGAGATACGATGTAAATAAAAATGTTTCATGTAGAGAACTAAAAGATGATATGTGCATGGTCATATATATCTTTTAGTATTTATTTCATTCCGTAGCAATGGCTTCAACGATCGAATGTTATTTCTTTTGTGATACAAGAACAACAACTTTCAATCATAATGTACCAAAATTGATGAAAAAATTATGTTCTTGTTATAGTGAATCCTGCTACATTTATTATATATAGAAATAAAATGGTGTTGAATAAATAAAGTAAATGAATTCAACTTTAAATTAGCAATATATTCATTTGGGTATTTTATTCTTAATTTAAATTTTCTATACAATCTAAAAATTTCTGGTATAGTTGAATAATTTAACTCCAAAGCTCCCTTGGAAGATCAAATTATTTGCTGCGAGGCTTATTAAAACTTGCAACCCTGACATTAAACCATGTTAGGTAAGTTAAGCTTAGCAATAATGAATACATGTGCTACAGCGAACATTGATGAGTATCTAATGTCAGTAAAGCGAAAACTGTTTAAGAATAGGTTTTATCTTAGCGGTATTTATTTAGTGAAAAGTACACTCACAATAGAATGAATTCAGTGTTAAACTAAAATGTGTAATCCATATTTGAAGGAATTGTTTTGTTGTTGGAAGAATCTACGAAAAAAAAAAGTTTTCTTATCTTCCTACTTGCATAAAAAGGAAGAGAAATGTATTTCAGTGGCATTCAGATAAAGTTCTGCAAATCGAGTTTCTATTCAGGCTGGCTAGTCCAGTTTATGAGTTCTATTGATGTTGCTACTTCTTTTTGGCAGAGCAATGGAGCAAGAAGTTGTTCTGATTCAATTTCAACTGTAGTGTCGTAAACACGGGAAATCTCGATTGGTGTAAATGAATTGGTTTGATATCATTATTTAGAGATGTATCGTCTTATCTCTTCCTGTCGACAAAGCATGAATTTATTTGAAAAAGATTTTTGATTGTTTTAACGATTCATACACACTATTGCAGTGAGAGAGAGAGAGAGACATTTAAAACCCTTTTTAAACCGAAGCTTCATGGGAAATCTGAATAAAAAAAGTTAAAATGAAAAATCTCTACCTACACATTATAGCGAGTATGAAAAAGATTTTTACTCAAATATTTTAGTTCAATCAAAAAAGAAGAAAATGGAAATATAGGAAATATAAAATCTACATAATTCGAAAGTGTATTCGAACGACAGTATTGGTTAACATTTGTTTTGGAACAAATTTAGTATCGCACACACATCTTATACAGGGTCGTGCAGCTAAATTGGGACTAACTTTAATAGCACATATCTTCCATAATTTCTAACCTATGACTAAATTCTTTTTTACAGACAATCTTTAAGCCCTTTGCTATAATATTTCAGATTAAGATCTAGCATATTTCGCTAAAATATGGCGGAATTAGCGCGAAGAACGACCATATGTGAAATGAGACGCGCCGGGAACTCTGTTTCAGACATTATTAAGAGCACTGGCTATGCGAAATCGACTGTTTATCGAGCTGTTGCTGCTATTGATGAAGAGGGTAAGGTTCAGAGAAGTCGATACAGTCACGCAGTGATCGAAAGAGAACCAAAACATTCCTTGCTGGGCTGAAAAGGACGTTGAAGTCAGACCCAAATCGCCAGAACACTCGGGTAGTTGCCTCCGATCGTTCAGAAGTTCCTCCTGTGATGCAGAGCAAAAATCCCGCTTCTGTGATGGTTTTTGCTGAAAGATGTTCTGATGCCGTGGATACGTAGGAACTACGACCTCTTCAAAGTGATGCTCGTTCGAGACTCTGCGCCCGCGCATGGAGCAAAGAAAGTTCAGGATTTCCTGAAGGAGAATCTTCCTTTGATGGTCCCGAAGGATATTTGGCCCAGCAGCTCCCCAGATCTGAATGTTTGTGACTATTGGCTGTTTGGCGTCATTGAGGGAGAGTCTAACGTAACTTCACATCCAAGTGTCAACTCTCTGAAGGCCGCCATTCGTCGGGCATTTCGTAATCTTGACCCCGAGGATGTAAAAAGGAGTTGTTCACGGTTTCGCTTGAGAATCTCCCAAATTATTGACGCAAAGGGTAGTCACATAGAAGGATTTTGTTCTGTAGACAATAACGAACAAATGAATACAAGTAAAAATTACATTTAATCATTATTTGCCTTTCGAAATAGCGAATTTTAGAAAAGTTATGTTAGTCCTAATTTAGCTGCACGACCCTGTATACAGTTATATTAAACATTTGATGTTAATAATAATAATACTGAAACAAATACAAATACAAATAATACAAATTCATTTGCGGACAGTGTTCTGCGGCCTACATAGGTGAAACACGGAGACAACTAGAGGTGAGAGTTAGTCAACACAGAGGGGTTTCCTTCAGAAACCCCTTTACCGTTTTATCTAACCCTGAAAATTGTAAAATTTTAGAACATTCTTTCGACAATAATCATCCATTTTCAGAAAAAGATTTCAAAATTTTAACTACCGGCAATACTTTAGATTTGAGGACATTGGAATCAATTTTTATTTATGACCAGAAGCCCCAACTCAATTCACAAGGGGCTTCTACGGAATTATTTATTTTTAAATGATATAATTTTGTGATTATAATTTATTTTCATTTCGTTAGGTGTTTATTTATATTGTAATTAAAGATTGAATTAAGTTTTATTTATGAATAGTCTGTATCCTAGAAAGGAGATTAGAGAATATAAATTGTGTATCTTTTAGGTTAAAATTAGGTTTCCTGAGGATGATTTTTGAATAAATCGAAAGCTTGAAAAGAAATGGCAGTTTTTATTATTTTTCTTGTAATAATAAAACATTTCAGCAATTATTATTGTTTTTATATTAAGTTGAATTACAACTTATAGTGATGAGTATTTATGTTTCTATTAATTCTAAAGAGATTATAAAAAAAATTAATCAGGGCATTTAATTTTATTGATTATTCTGTAATGAAAACTTTCACGTAATGAAAACTTCCATGTAATGTATCTTAATATATTGTAATCGAGCTTAATGTTATCCAAACTTCACCATAAGTGTTTACATAGGTTTTCAAACAAGGTGCGCAATTTCTCTTTGATTTCCTGAAGAAGTTTGAAAGCTGAATAATCTGAACAAGGATTGTTTGATCTTTTTATAGAAAGTTAGAGCGCTGTAGGATATTTTCTACGCTGAGATAAATTGCTTATGAGCTAGATTCTGCAACAATATTCCACAGTTTGGTGTGTTTCACTTTAATTATTATACTGTTTTCATCCAACTAATATTAAATTTAAAAGGCAAAGTTAAAATTCATGTAACACAAGTCAAAAACCTTCTTAAGTCTCAACGAGTTTGAAAAACTTATTTGATGAGAATTATTTAACATAACTGTATAGGTTATTAAATAAAATAATATTGAACTTTCAAAAAATGTTCGATAGCGCTGAACTTAAAGAAAATTTATGGTGAGTCCAATTCGGTCCATCGAAGGTTATAAAGGATCTAAGGATTCTTTCTATTGTAACTCCATCATCATAAATATGAATTCAGGTTCAACAAAACTCAGCTTCACCCTCTGTATTAGATTTAGCTCGTTTCCGAAGACATTGTCATAACTTAAGAAAAATGTATTTGTAACTCCATCATCATAAATATGAATTCAGGTTCAACAAAACTCAGCTTCACCCTCTGTATTAGATTTAGCTCGTTTCCGAAGACATTGTCATAACTTAAGAAAAATGTATTTCCAGTTATACATAAAGACATTTTCATCTTCAAACGATGATTATTTGATAAAAGTTTCATTATCGAAACGTTATAAAATATATGTCATAATTGAAAATAATATGAATGGAATCATTTTGATTTAGTAAAGATATAACAATTTTTACTTCTACAAATTTCAGAAGCTTACTCGATGTTTCAAAAAATATTCTTCCAATGGTATGTGTTTTGGAGCTATTCATAACATTGAGAATATTTTAAAATGACACTACTGAAAAAAGGTACATTTTAGTTTAGTTATCGGTTCTTAAATTCCATCATTTTTGTATTAAGTCATTACCTATAGTCTTGATTACCTAGTCATTACCTAGTCTTGATTTCAATGCAGTTCTACTCTAAATATTTTCCTTCGTGAAATGAGGTAGCAACAAAATGCGGTTAATAAAAAGTGAATAGAATCTAAGATATGTAACTACATTTAGCACAAACACCTTTAGAACTAGATACGCTTGTCTATTTTTTATTGAAGTTATTTATACTTTCAAGAGACACTCATTGTGACAATATCATTGATTGTAGTATTTAAAAAACAGTCGCTATGCATGGAATTCACCAAAGGATTATCCATTTTCAAATGAGAGAAAAAAGAATTTGATATTTACTGATGTCCTATTTCTCATTGATACATTTTGAGTTATTTTTTTATCTATTAAATACACACTCTTCGTTTCTGCACATATTATCTATTCACCAATGGAATGAAAACATTTCCTTTAAATATTTGTTATTTGTTATTTCGAATACAAATATTTCGTGATGGTTGTTGCTGATGGTCAATAAATGTTTCGAGCTCTCCACAAAGCTCTGATGGAAAATATATTCCGAATGATATCTGTTATATAGAGCGTGTATATTGTTAATTTGAATGCTAAGCCTAGATACGGTTCAGATTCTATTGATTGAATGTTTGAACAGATTTCCTCATGCAATAGGAAGAGAAGTTTTTTGTCTAAATAATAAGTGGAATTTTAAATTTGCCTCTACTGTCAAAATACTGATAAATCATTGTAACGTTTGCATGAACATTTGAAAATGTTTATTGGTTGAGATTGTTGATACTTTGGGCTGAATAAAGCACCGCTTTTTTTATCTCATTATAGCATAGCTGTTATATAATAATTCAATGCCTTTTCGTTATGAAGCTTCATTGCTTCGATTTTTTTCATTCGAAGTCTGAATGTCCTTAGTGTAACACAAACAACGAGGTCCTCCATTGGGTTCGATCAGTCGAAGAACAAGGCTAAAGTTCAAAATAGCTAACTAAAAAGTCATGAAAACCTTGGTACCAGCACGAAGGTAGGATATTGATTACTCAGTAGTTACCTCGTATTGCGTGAATGTGATGTTTAAAGAAGACTTTCATAATAGTAGGCCACAATCACAGTCAAATATATATTTCAGATCACACTATCTTGAAACTTTACAACTGTATAAAAACAAAACTCACAGTTGATTTATATTATTAAAATGTGACAATTTAAAATCAGATACGATAAAATTCATCTAACGATTTGAAAAAATCATGGTCATATCGGAAAAGGGATCTATCTACCACTGGACCCCTAACTCACCATAAATTTCATTTACCCGTGCTCCAATTCTCTGCTAGTAGAGGATTTATATACCAATTAGACTCTTTACTCGCAAAAGTTATAGGTAGGACCTGAACCTTCTTTGCCCTTCAATTATGTATCTCTCTTGACCATGTTTCTCTTTCATTGTTTTATTTCTCACTTAGTTTCTTTTTCATGACCTCTTTCACAACTACCTCTTTTGGTTTCATTTGATTATTGCAATAACGACTCGACGATTTATCACTTAAGACTTGAATACCAGTTACTCTTCAAATTAATTCAGAGTTCAATATTACGTTGATTCAGCTACTTTCAGCAACCTAACAATATCTGAAATTGTATTAACCCTTTATGCTCTAAGGCTACATAAATTTCTCCTTTCAAGTGATATATTTTGCGTGTCTTTTTTTGAGATAATTTCCTTATTAAAGGTCCTCTTCAGACTCTGGGGAAAATGAGTCTATAACATAATATTATAGAACTAAGGTCTAGGGTCATTATCCTGCAAGCCGCATACAATTCAGTTCAGTGAAAGTTTTATTATTTTCTTTTAAGGTTTTTAATACTCTGTGTGCAACAATTGTACGAATTACTAACCTGACGCTGAAGAAGATAATTGTACACTCTTTGTTTTGATTTCAAATTTGAATTTTATAAACAAAAAAGCGTTTTCAACCATCATTCAAGATATTGATTATTTCCTGATGTTTATAAAAGTTACATTTAATACATTTACACGAATAGTAAATGAATTTATTATAACTAATACCTATTTGATATTCAAAAGAAATGGTGTACATTCTCTTTTTCCAGACTGAAATTTGGCAAATCGGAAGTAAATTAGGCACTGTACAGTTTTGATCATAAAAATCTTTAATAGGATATACAATTTAAAATATTCTATAAAATTTGATGGGCTTTGCAGCAAAATGATAAGAAATATTAGCCTCATTGATCTGAACAATAAAACAGTTTAGTTGGAGGGGACCTTTAAGCGATAGGATAAGCTCGTTCATATATTAGAGCACATATAAGTTATTATTATTATTAAATTATTTTGATTAAATTTCTAGTTTTAATATGCTTGTTTTACCTATATATTACAAGAATATAATTATTTTCATCTTCACATGCTCAGACTAATTCAGAGCAATAACTAATGGCTGTTATCCAAGTTTTCGGTTATCCATATTTTCGTTCATTCGTATTTTCGGATTACCGGATTTCTGTAATCTTAACAAAAATTATTTTAGTCATGGATATTAAATCATGACATGTTTCTTGCAACCAACCTACAACAAACCAAAGAACAAACCAACCGACAAATAGACACTGTGCATTAGTGCAGAGCGAAAAGATGTGTTTGTTTTTTTCGATGAAAGATCGTCCTAAATAGATAACGAAGTCCATTCGGAGAATATGAGGCCACCTTATTTCGAAAAATATAGTTGGATATCCTTTCAAAATATACAACACAATAAACTTGAGAGTGGAAGATGGCTCTTTGGTCTTAAAACATAGTCATAAGATTCTATTTGCGGTGGTAAGCCAACTATAATGAGCTAATTTGCCCGGATTCTTGTGCTGTAACTGTTGGCATATTTTTCCATTTGAAATTGCTCTGACGATATCGAATAGTATTCTGATTGGTGCTGAGATTGGTTGATCCATCTGATGTAAATTTGTTGGTATGGTCTGAAAGACAAGAACGTCTAATTTTTTGCATTCATCCAGTGTTTTTTCACCTTTACAGAATAATATCATTTCAGATCAGCGTATTTCCAACCACCAGTGTTTGAAACATATGGCGAAGTGGTAACCCATTTGCGTGTCATTGGCATATTAACCAATTGGACCGGCTTATCTGTTTGGGATCCTTAGCTTCAATATAATTTATGTAATTTCCTTTTCCATTCATGTCCCGATACAAACTAATGAAAATCAGATAGTACTGAAAGAGCTAGACACACTAGGCAGCGATGTACAGTGTCATATGTTTTATCGATGCAGAACCATATATAATAATCCTATGATGCCTAGTTATCGCAAAGCATTTGGATAATGCTTGATTCAATGAAAAAACTATTGTTATTTTATTTTACAAATTGTAGCAATGGTACAATCGAAAGACACTTGAGATATCAAATGTTTCAATTTCTGCAATTTTAAAGGCTAAGCGGCACTCGAAGACATTCGATTTTGACTCACATGATATTTAACACCAAAGTACCAAATTATCACTATTGCATGATGTTATTCAAAAGTTTTTCGATTGTGCATTAGTATATACGAATGCACAGTTTAAAAGTTATTGTGCATTAGTATATACTTTATTGGTTGATAAGTAATAATGAAACCAATCTGTAATTTAAAATTTATTTTACCATTATTTGTACCATTAAAAATAAAATGTTCAAAGACTCTACAAACAAGCTTACCAGTACATGATTATGTAGAGCACACTTCTCTCAGTGGTGATTCCATCAGTCTTGCTTCTATTCAATCTTCATTATACACTGGCTGTGAGCTGCGACAAGCTGGTGTCAGTTGGTTCACAATAATTGGATCTTAGGAAGATTGATATCTGCGGATGGTATTCTAGCTATTTATTCGAATAATTAGATTCGAAAATATAAAAATTATTACAGAGCTATAAGTACTTATTATATGATTACTTAATATTAACATTCGTGTAAATAATTTATAATAGGATAAATAATTAACATGCCTATGTTATTTGTAAAATAATTTCTATAGAAAAATATAACTGAATAATTTAAAATATCTCATTGCTATATCCGCGTTTGTTGTTTTCAAACTCACAGTTGTACCCGTAGTTTTAATCTTTTAAGCTGATTATAACTGCAGTAGAGTATGAGCTACGATAGATTCTATAGTAATATTACAACTGTTTTTGTTCTCAAACGTAGTAGAATTTCCCTCAAGGTGAAGTATTTCACAATGTACTAATTAATTAGACGACATTAGCCATTGTATTTAGATATAAGTTCTGACTTAACTGTTCACTTGAAATATAAGCAAAGTTTCGCTTTAATAATTTGCGAGTATCTGTTAGACCATTTTATCAAGAATTAAATTCCTAAATATTTGATTGATCAGTTCAATTATTGTTACTGATTAGCTTATAATATTTTATTTATAGTAATGTCGAACGAATGAATGTTTTTCACAATGAAAATAACTCATCTTTTTGCAATGAATTCATATTGCATAACTTCCATTATTGTCAAAATAAAACAACAAAACTATCTTGATAGCCTTTTAGATATATATTATATTGCTGCTTCCTCTCTTATAAATATCACCCTCGATACTATTATCATGTCTTATCGAGACACAAAAATGAAATTTATACATGAAATACGAGTATAAATGATGATCTAAAATCTAAATCATTATATATGACTACTCAGAATGTATAATAAGATATAAGGTAACCTTAACGTTTATCCAGATAGGAATTAAACTTTTAAACTGTATCCTGAGAAATGATTGTGTGACTGTTCGTTGGCGAAAGTCTTTACAGAGCTCATTTACCAAACACATCTGTTTGTATGAGCAGAAGTTTTATTTAATATTTAGTGTGAGGTGAATATGTTACTTATCATGTCTCGGAAGACTTATGTCGCTCAACTTAGACGTGAAAGTTTTCGTTATGGATAATCAACTTTTGTAACTCTGGGACAATAACTTTAGGATGGTCCCAACATTTCTTTACGTGATTGGTACATATTTCATTACAATATTGCATCGATTTACTGGGGGTATTTTGCTCGTAGTATAAATATATGAAGATTAAGTGTTAATTAATTACTTAATAAGAGGATCGTCATTTGGTTCTGGATATAGATTCAGGTATAAGCTCGTATAGAATAATCAAGGCTATTTCTTCATTTAAAATAATGGGATAAAAAAATAGATTTTTCCCTCATATGTTCTTAAGATTGTACTAAATATATAATGGAAAATAATGTAAGTTTTATGAATGCAGTAAAAAATATATTCAGTTTGCAGGGTTATAATTAACAATTAACAATAACACAAATTGGTTTAGTTTCTATCGATCTCATACTTCCCTGAAAAAAGTTTATTAATTAATAAACAACTTAAAAAATTTCAGGTTTAATGCAACTATTCAAATGGAGAGTTTTTATTCAGTATTTTTTTCCACTTAGACCCTTTCTAGGGGGCAATTCATCTAGTCAACAAATCGTTTTGATGTGAGATCCAAATAAACTCTCAATACCTTTGCTGACAGGTCTTTTGACAGACCTGACAGGTGTAATTTACAATACTGTCCTTCTGTTTTTGAAGCATTTCTAGATTGTTTTAATAATAATAATATAAAAAATATGATATAAAAAATAATTCGATTTTTTTTTTAAGATTTGAGGGAGACGGTCACCTTAAATTTTGTAATTTACAATTTGTTCTGAGCTGCTAAGGGGAACTCTACCCTATTAATGATCAAGACTCTCGAATTATGAAAAGGATACTTAACAACTCGTCGAGCAACCAACCCACTCACTGCGACTAAACCCCTTGTTAATTGCAATCAGGCCACTCAATGCGACCAAACCCCTTATTACAACCAGGCCACTCACTGCGACCAAACCCCTTATTGCAACCAGGCCACTCACTGCGACCAAACCCCTTGTTGCAACCAGGCCACTCACTGCGACCAAACCCCTTGTTGCAACCAGGCCACTCACTGCGACCAAACTCCTTATTGCAACCAGGCCACTCACTACGACCAAACCCCTTATTGCAACCAGGCCACTCACTGCGACCAAACCCCTTGTTGCAACCAGGCCACTCACTGCGACCAAACCCCTTATTGCAACCAGGCCACTCACTACGACCAAACCCCTTATTGCAACCAGGCCACTCACTACGACCAAACCCCTTATTGCAACCAGGCCACTCACTGCGACCAAACCCCTTATTGCAACCAGGCCACTCACTGCGACCAAACCCCTTGTTGCAACCAGGCCACTCACTGCGACCAAACCCCTTGTTGCAACCAGGCCACTCACTGCGACCAAACCCCTTATTGCAACCAGGCCACTCACTACGACCAAACCCCTTATTGCAACCAGGCCACTCACTACGACCAAACCCCTTATTGCAACCAGGCCACTCACTGCGACCAAACCCCTTATTGCAACCAGGCCACTCACTGCGACCAAACCCCTTGTTGCAACCAGGCCACTCACTGCGACCAAACCCCTTATTGCAACCAGGCCACTCAATGCGTCATAACCCATTATTGCAACCAAGTTGCTCATTGTTACCATGATACGCACAAAATTATATTTTAATTATCATGTTTTATTCAATTTAATGTCGAATTTTAAATTTGATCGACTTCTGCAGGACGGTAAATTCTCTATTTTGGGCTCATTTGAAGGGCAATCTGGCGTCATTCACATAGATTTGATATAGCATTGAAACAAAATAAGGTTTTACACCGTCGTGTTAAAAGCCCCGCAATCGCTACTGTATAATTATCATAACTAGTAACAGAGCTTGTTTAATTGATCAGCTTGTATCATATTTACAAGTTCAAATGTTTGAAAATACAGGAAGATCTAATTTGAGTGCTATGTTGAATATGCCCCAATACCAACAACTTTGAATTTTTCAGGGAAATCACTTTGGCTAAGAGCGTCAGCCCTTCCACTGCTGTGCCAACTTATTTCGTTAAAACTCGCTACTAATAGGTGGGGCAGTTCGAGTCCGCAAGGACCCGATCTGCTTTTACACCTGGTAGCTTAGTCGATAGAGCTCTGGCACAGTACTCTAAAGGTCCAAGGTTTGAATCCCGCGAACTTCTTTAAGTATTTATGTTTCATTTCGCCCAGGCTAGGAGCGTCAGCCCTTCCGTCTAGATGCATTAATATGTATCTGGGGGTCGCAGGACCTACAATTTTGAACATAATAATATGTATATTATGCATATTATTATATGTTTATTATATATGTATATTGGTTTATTTCCAGTGGTATTTGATTTATAATCGAAAGCCTTTCGATGAGATTTGTACCTTTCTCGAAGCTTTGCACATTTTTACCCATTTCTTAATATGTAACTGATTTTAAAATTATGTCAAAAAAGAAGTTCCTCACTAATTAAGATGCTGTCCAATTATTGCATCCTGGAATTGATTACTGTAAAACAATTTAAAAAGTGATTAATTTCGAAAACTAGGAAAATCATCATTTGAAAATAATTGAAGTAAAAACACATCATATGTGCAATGAAACCTGCCCAAATAGCAATTTGTTGCCGAACTTCACAAATATAGTTATATATGTGTACACAATATCATATAAAAATATACTTACAGTTCATATTATACACCTATCAATGTGCCTCAGCAACTTTACAATATACTGATAAAATATTACCGATATTATTCTCCCGGGCAGAATGTATTTCACACTTCTGATTTCCTGTTTTCTCCAACTTGTTTGAATGAACTCGGAATGCAAGTATTTTAAGATTCTGTATTTCGAAAGGTCTTTGAGTTTCTGACTTCAGAAACTCTACAGTATTTCGATTCTCTGTTGAAGTTTCGCCGTTTAGTCGAGCATTGACTTACGAGTCCTCAGTTTACACAGGAATAATAAAGTATTTTGTTCATTAAAATAAGGTATTTATTCTCAAACAGAGACTTCTAAAAGTTTAGAATAATATACATAATAATGTATGAATTAATATTGTTACGTTGGTAAATAAAACGGCAAATGAATTAAAACATTTGTTACCTTCGCAATCTTGCGGAAGGTTATATTTTCATCGGAATTTATTTATTTATTTATCATCTTGTTATTCGCTTAACTGAAAAAGTGTTCAACCAAATTGCCTGAAATTTGGTGAAACGATTGGTCCATGTCCAATTACCTGTTGCTAGTCTTTTGGGAGTGACCCGGTCAAAGGTCTAGGTCACGGTCATCTATAACTCAAAAAGTATCGAACCATATTGCATGAAACTTGGTGGAACGATTGGTCAATATGCAGGAACCATTTTGATAGTTTTTGGGATTGATCGGGTCAAAGGTCAAAGATAAAGGTCAAGGCCATTTGTAACTCAAAAAGTATTCAATCAAATTGTCTGAAATTTGATGGTACAATTGGTCAATGACCAGGAACCATCTGGTATAATTTTGGAAGCGATCCTGTCAAAGATCAAGGTCAAGATCATTTATAACTCAAAAAGTATTTTTCCATATTGCATGAAACTTGGTGGGACGATTGTTTATTATCCAGTTAGCAGTTTCCTTAATTATGGGAGAGAACGGGTCAAATCGGAAGCGAAGGTATGCGCTCTACCGAGTGCACATAATCAGTTCAATATACTTACATTTATCCTGCGTGGAGAATAGGAATAGAGAACAATTTTTGAGGTGGTTGCCTGGTGAATTGTCCAATACTTATAGAGAATATAGGATATTTAAGTTTTGTGATATGTATGATTATTTCATCGCACTAAAGATTCATAAATGTA
The DNA here is from genome assembly GCA_947561585.1 of Caprella mutica. Lineage (NCBI taxonomy): Eukaryota > Metazoa > Arthropoda > Malacostraca > Amphipoda > Caprellidae > Caprella > Caprella mutica. Next base: position 314,684 of record CANNZV010000290.1, on the reverse strand, counting down.
AAAATTCAAATGTTAATAGCAAACTTCGAGTATTGTTCAACGATAACAGACCCTCTCACGGATATGAAACTTGTTTTAGAATTCAAGAAAATACTAATTTCCCACGTTATTAGGCTTTCCCATTTTAGGTCTTCATTTATTTATAATGCAATTAAAGTGTGGAATAAGATACCTTTACATATAAGAAATACCTCATCATTTAATGTGTTTAAAGGTAAAAATTAGAAAATTATTACTCCTATAGCATTGATATATAACTTTTCTAGATTATGTAATTTTTTATGTAGGTTTTGTATGTAGGGTTTTTGTATGTGAAATTTTGAATATAGAGTTTTGTATGTAGAATTTCGTATGTAATTTATATGTGAAATTATGTCATTTTTTATAGAATAATGAAATTTAAATCTATTATACGTATATCCTTAGCTCCCTAATTAATGTTCATAAACAGAACATTACCGAAAGGCATGAAAATTAGATCCATTGTATATTAGATTGTACTAGTTTTGTTTAATTAAATATAGACAAATTATTTTTGTATTAACATATATTATTTGTTTTTTCAAAAAATTATTATCAGTAAATTATTATTTCATACGGAGATATGAAAAAATCAAATCATGAAATATTTCCTTGCTTTTTGGAATAGTACATTGATGAATATTAGTGCCTGTCATGAATATTAATGCCTCTAGTAACTGCCCAAATTTGACTACGAAGCCCAGCTTCAGCATATGCTATTAACAGTAAGTACATCTGCAAAGGCACATTATAATATTCGACGTCGAATTGATTACAATGAATAGTGAGTTATATATTTTCATATATTCTTTCAGGAATATCGTACATATAAAATCCTATTATGAAAAAGGGTCTAATATATATGAGCATATCATTTTGATATAAGAGATTAAATGAACTCATTTTTTCAAATTATTTTAAATGGAATAATTAAGGAGGGATTACCTAATTAGGTCATGAACATTAATAATTGAAAATTGAATAATGATAATTCCATTCCGATTTTACAATAATTTCAACGCGATATTAAATTATTTTAGATAATAATGATAAGATTATTCAGCTTGAATGTAACTTTCAAAAAATTGTCCTGTATACTTTTGTTAACTTCTCTCACTATCATCTTTCATTTTCCTCTAACACCAAAATTTGTGTTCCGTCCTCTAACCTTCCTAGAAGACTGACTGTTTTCACTTAGAAGCTTTTCCTCCGTCATATACAATTTCATCTAACTGGAGGCTATATTACTTCTTTTTTTATAGTACCGCTCTTTTAGAGTCTCTCGTGTTCCGTCGAATATAAAGCAGAATTAATAACTCATAATAAAAATCGAGATATTCAATTTATTGTTCTATATGCATGAACCTCTTGAAAATGAAATTGAAAAATCAAATCAACACTGTTTTTATGGGTGCACCGAATATTGGGACCAACACAATTGGACCCCGACAATGGGGCCCAACATAAGTAGACCCCGACAATTGGGCAAAAGAAAATTGAACCCAAAGACAATTGGGCTCAAGACAATTGGGCCGGAGACCATTAATCATAGAGAAGATTGAGGAAACAGACACAATATTGAAGTGTTACTTAGCTATTATACTAACAATTGTATTTGATTAAGTATATTCAGTAGACTCTTTTGAAAATTCATGAATAATATTTAACTGTCAATAAATGAATATTTTTTTCAGGTTTACCTTTCTATGTAAAAAATGGGTGCACAATATATAACTTTCACTTAATGTTTTATTAATGATTACTTCTATGTTACGAGTCTTATAAACCAATATAAAATAGGAAATAATTAATTTAATGGCGGGTTCAACATCCGTTTCGGAACCAAAGACCATATCACTGACGTCAACAACAAATTACATCATAACTGAAAAATATTAACAATATACATTCATATCAGTGGCTCTTAACGTATTGTTCTCGCACACAACTAGCCAGGCCCATGAAGGTTGCATGTGTATTGTGCTTCTATGAGACGTGTGCTTTCTTGAGATGCGTGAATATCTAAGGCGGAGTATTGATTGTGGGCGTGGCGTTATTATATCAAATTAATGAGATGGGTTGAGTAGCTCTGTGTGTACCTATATTGATCATGTATGTTAGGTAGAGTTGATTATAGTGGTGGAATAAGAATATTATTATGTTTAATAACAATGCAATTTAAGAAATCAATTACAATAATTAATTCCATTAATTTGATTGAAATATTAAAAATATGTAGATTTAAAACAAATGAAATATGATATTTATTTATTTGTAGATAAAACGTAATCATCCTCTATGATAGTGATTCCACATGCTGCTCAACAGTATAAATGATCTCCATGTGAATTGAGATCGGAAAAATGAGTAAGGTGGAAAAATATCAAAACGTATTTGCATAATGTCATAATAGATTTATTGTAATCACTGGATGTTTTTAATTTAAATTGAGAAACATGATGACAAATAAAATTGGCCTAAATATATTTTTTGTATTCAATATCCGTTTCTATTCGGTTGCTTCAGTTATTCACAGGCTACAGTTAGACAATTTGGTACAAATTATACCACTGTCAAAATTTTAAAATTCGGATAATATTGTAACAATGCATACAAAATCAAAAGCAACTCACCCACTCTCAAATGATCGTTGCACACTTGGAACTACAGACTTGATTCTGATAACGAGGCAATATAGCGCCACGCCCTCAAAAACTTTCCACCTCAGATATGCCTGTATCTCAAGAAAGCACGCGTCTCACAGAAGCATAATAAAAAACAAGGACCCCATTTTAAGAACCACTGATATACATGATCGTATAGCTTATTAAAATGTTGCAGAGTCAAATGGTTGTAATTAGACCCAAGATATGGTAAAATGGATATCTTAAGCTGGTTAGCAACGATTACTGAAATAGCTTGACTTGCTTGCAAAAACAATTTTTTACTCTCGAAAATTTTCTTGGGGGCTCTATTGACATGAGAGCAATTGTCATGGGCTCAATAATTTCTCTTGACCCGATTCTTCCGTCCCCAATTGTTGGTCCATGGTAACTATGTAAGTACTTACGTGATTTTTGTTTGTTGATTGCGTTATACTTTGGATAATAAATCAAAAACCTAACTAACCACTAAATATCATCACGCGACCTAAGCGCAAATAACAGTTCAGTGTTCTGAATAATTGAACTACAATGAAGCGGAGACAATCAACAGTAAATTTGATCTGTGAAAACCATGGTTATTGTAGGGCACCAAATACGCATTTTAATTACAACAAATAGACCGGCGAGATATTGAATATTGGTTTTGAGTCGACCTGTATTTATGGAAGGATTGAGTGATATGAAATTAATGATGTACTTTGATAACTGTATTGTGTATATAAATTATTTGAATTAATTATTCAGATAGTTGTCAATAAAAAATATAGTATTGGATAACGTATATTTCATCTGAATCAATGAATTAAGTTGAGTAAATTAATTAATGCCTGCATTAATTTGAAATAACAGCTCTATAAATATAATGATGATAAACTTTATTGAGAGAAGAATTAAAAGATGTTAAATTATACATAATAATACATTAATGTTACATGTTTATTGAAAACTCTCAAAGAAATTTAACAATTAAATGAAAGGGCTCTGTAATAATGGACTAATCATTCGAGAAATTTTCTACACTACTATAAAAAGGAAATAGACATTTGAATCTAGACAAGATAATTACTGAAACTATAAGGAACATTTGAGTCTCCAAGATCACAAAAACCGAGAATGATACTTCGTTCGGTGTCGTACTAGCAATAGTATTAAAAAAAATTATGATTTAAACAAGATCAGCGACCTTCGTTCATTCCAATTAAAAGTAGGTGAAATGTTAATAATTGATTAAAAAGATACTAAAGCTGAAGAGAGTGAATATTAAAAGAAATTAAATAGATTTCATAAGAAAATGTCGAATACACATAATCATATATACAAACCTGTCCAATATATATAAGTATAATTACTTTTAAGTGTATCCTATATAATTTAAATTTATCATTTTTCACATATTGTGTCTTACTTATTGAAATTGTTGTTGTTGGGAAAACTGAGATTTATTCAATTGTTATTTATTGTTCAGCATACATTTAGTAAAAATAATATAGTGGATCTGTTTGAATGAAAATATAAAGGAAAATAACTGATATACTTAATACTCATCTCAGAATCCATATATTAACATTTGAGTTTTCCTTCAAGTTTACAATCTGCATGGATTTGGTATGAATATTTAATTACTTTTCTACCAAAATTTGCCTTTGAATTACTTTAAATTATATTGATCGTACAAATAATCCGTAGAAGAAAAATGAGTGAATAATCATACTTCATAATAAAAAATCTATGTTTTTATTATTATTAGTATATACTATAGTATAATATACGACATACACATTTCTATCCTTCAAATAAAAATAAAAATAATACATTAGGTACTCAAAATTGGTGGAAATCTTCACAATCGCGGTTAATATATTATTTAATATTCGTCTTTCATTACCAAAATTTACTCCTAAAAACTATATATAATTACAAAGTTGGAGCATCAGGTGAATCTATTCAGATTTTTTATCCCGGAAAATGTTCATTGTGCACTACATAGAAACTTTTTCAGTTGCTAGTAGAGAAAAAATGAGCCTCGCTGAGTGATACTCAACCTAAAATGAAATTGTTTCCGGAATGGGATTGTTCTGGAATGATATTACATAAATGAAAGGAATGTGGAACAGAATGGGAATTTCATGGAGTGTGGTGTTTATGTGACGTGGTCTAGACGCTAACTATGATTTAGATAGATAGGTAGATAAAAAACGAACTCTTAACTTGAAAATATAATTTGATGATTTTATCCTTGTGACCGGTCCCTTCCCTGAAAACACTTTATCCCCACGAAACTTTCGTCGAACAACACTGTCGCCGAAAATTTTAATAACACTATAAGTTAAAGGGTGGGTCCCACAACCTAAGGTTAGGTTAGAGGTCCGGGTGGGAGGGTATTGGGTGGGCGAGCCCTCAGGTTTGACAGAGACAAAATATATACTTTACTAATTTTTACTGCAAAATATATAACTTTATTTTGTTTCAAAATTGTCATATTTTCGGCGAAAGTGGGTTCGGTAAAAGTATTTAGAGCACTTATTCTTATAATAGATTATATTCCAATACAACATATACTATTATCAATGGGCAATTATCTTAAATAATGCAATGAATATCTTGTCAGCAATCAAGTCATTTCATTACTCTGAACGATTTCATACAATGGTTGACCGAATACTGACTTGATAGATCGCATTCGTCTATTAATGGTCCACACACATTAATGTTTTGAATATATACAGATGAATGATTACAAATGCATAAAAAGTACAAAGGAATTCTGTGAATAGACATTGCGACATGATAATGCAAGGCATTAGGTAGATTAAATGGCTAATTTGCCATGACAGCTATTTGAATTCTGATCAACATTTCTTCTATTTCCTGAATGGAGAGAGAAATTCGTCTACGAATAATTCGTAGAAGGAGAACTGAACTCACCATTCATTGGAGATTGATTAGAGATGAAAATATTCTAAGAACAATCATGGCCGGGTCAGAATGTTACATAATTTATTTAATTTGAATCTTTTAAATTTTGAAAATGTGGTTCTGTCCATCTGAGAGAATCGTTAGGTATAGTAGCAGCAGATGTCGAGTGTGTAGCGATTGAATCCCTGCAAGGCTTTGGAATATCGAGTGTCGAATTAATATCTTCTGACTGTGATTCTCAAATAGCAGAGACAGGATATTGTACCGAATAGGCTAATCTATATTGGGATATTTAATGGAGTAAGATATAGTACGATAATACATATATGAATATTTCTGGTAAAATAACCAATGTTCGGGCATTTTTGTCCCTTGTCCATTTCTCGTTGAAGGATCTACGTTATGAAATAGGAAAACTGATTCTGAAATTTATTAAATAGGGTTTACTAACGTAAAACTTAAACATAAGTTCATACATACACAAATGGTAACAAGGTTTAAGTCAAATAACTAGCTCAAGATAACATATAAATGCTTTTACCTTCACAGTCCCTTGGTTACTAGTAATTCAACGAAACAATAGCCATTGCAGACTGCAGTTGCGTGACTCATTGGCATTGCGTGGTATTTAAGGGCTTTGAAACTATGCCTTAAGCGCTAAAACCAGCTTATATCTGAGTCAGCACTAGCTAAAGTTTGTCTTTCTTCAGGTTAGAGAAAGACAACAAGAAGCCAATGAGCTAAACCTTAAACATCCCAACCTCTACATGGTACTAAAATATAATTTATTGGTTTCCGAACCTTGAGCTTGAGACACCACGCAAATTCATCCAACAACGACTCTGATCTCTAACCTCAATACTGAAATAAAGTTTAAATAGAATTATCATAAAAAGTATCTTCAACAGTATACAAAAATTCGAGCTGTACACAAATAACTGTAAATATCCTCACCCAACTTACTCCAACACAATTCTCTGGCCTCTATGGTGTACAAAAATATGATGAACCTATCTAGTTCTCTTGTAATGGAATTAACCATGCTACATCTAAAACTTCCCCCCCCCCTCCCCCCTCCGGTGACTCCGATACTGACAAAATGTGAACTTTGCTGATTTAATGCTCACTTTGTCTTAGTAAATTAGGGTGCTTGATTCAACAGAATAGAAGTGGCTTTACTTTTCTATCAAGAACATAAGTTGAAAATCATTGGAAAGTTAAAGTCTACATTTTTTGATACTATAAAAACTATCAACTCCAGATCCCCCTACCAGACCGTAACATGATCTTATAATATAACTATTTATAAGCTGACTTCATTTTCTCTGAAAAGCGCAGCGATCAATATTGATGGTTGCGCTAAAGTTGGATCCGTAGATGGCGCATAACGATCGATAGATATCGCATATCTGCCAAAAGCGCATGTTATTCAATTTTATTGCAATACTTTTATTATATTCAATTTGTTTTTAATTTTTCTGAGATTAACTACGTAAATTCAATGATAGAATAATAAATACAAAATTATTTAATTTATGATGAGGTATATGAAATTAATTTGCGTTTCGTATATTAAAAAAATAGAACTATAATATACCTAAACTGATTAAGAACAACCTCTTATATATTTTGTCTTTCTATTTTAAAGTGTGTCGTAGTCAAACTTTCGTACGTTTGGATTATATCATATATTCATCACACAGAGATCAATAGCTTATGAACTTGCTCATTTGCATCACTTATTAATAATATAATTAACTTTATATTAATTTTCATTCATCCATAGCGTATTAACAGCAGGAGATAAAATAAGAAATGAAACAATGGAGGAGAATGGAGGAGGAACTCTGGGATTATTTTCTCGAATGGTCCTCAGGGAAAGGTTATACACTGCAATTGCAATATCAATTTATTTATTTACACTAATTCATTCGTCATTGTGAGCCTAATAATTATTTAATTGAGAATTTGATGGGATTGTTTATAAATTTATTTCGTTAATTTCTTTCTTTCAACGTCATTATAAGTTATATAGTTATGTGATTTTTAAGTGATATGCGATCATATCAATCGTAAAAACTGCATATTGAAGTTCAGTTTAATTCAGTTTAGAAATGTTATGTAACTAAATAAAATATCTAAGTTATTGCAATACATGTGCTTACTCTTATTTGATTTCCATCCAAAATACCAGTATTAAAGAGTTTATTTATACATGATCTTATTAAATTACATATATATTTGATGAAAGTGAAATGCCAGGCGAAAACATTATATGGTAAAAAATTGAACACAGAATAGTAATCTAGATTAGATGAAGTAAGCTAAACGTCACCATCTTAATTATTCTACACAAATTTGTTACTTTCTTCAGTTTGCGAGGATACATGTTAACTCGTACCATATGATATTTGAGTGACTTTATCATGTGAGAACCTTTATGAATTTAATGTTCGTGTCATCTATGGCATTAATCATAATTAGAGTGAGGAAAAAGGTTAACCAAGTATAAGTTCATAATTATTGACTAGATTAGGAATTATGGATATTTATCACCCATGAGAAATGAACTGATTATCAGCTATATGTACTCGATGAACTTGAAACCAATCATTTGATCATGAATGTTCCTAAATATAAATTTACTCTAAATAACTGGTATTTAGATAATAAATAATAATATTGTACAATTAGCAGATTCTAAATGGTGTGCGATATCTAGTATACTCTAAATACTTATATATTGGCTTGATATCCAATATTGTATTGTATATATTTACCTTTTTTTAATAGCTTACAACCTGTCTGACTGTGAGCTATGTTGTAAAAGGACAATATTTTATCAATAAAGACGTTTCAATGTTTCAGTGTTTTTAATTTAATTTGATTTTATTTTCGACTTGATTTTATTTTGGACTCAATATCCAATTGGTTTGATTTGTTATCAGTTGCCATTTGAATAGAAATGCTGGGTTAATTAAATAATTTTGAATTCATAATTTCTGAGTTTCAAAAGATAACAGAAAATTGGTAATCTCTGGATCATTATTAAAACCACAATAAAAAAAAATTGTTCTCTTCTATCATAGGAATAGAATCTGAACCAAGCTCAATTAATTTATCTTTATGCGTTGCTAGGTTTTACGGTACAATATAGGAAGATAAAATCCTGTGGAGATTTAAGAAAGGCAACAGTTTTCTTTAATATTATATTTTTAGCCTCGGAATAAAACTAATTGCCAATTCAGAAGAAAAGAAATTGAAGCAATTTCTATGCAAATTGCGGAAAACAAACAAAACCCCACACCTGATCTCACTTGAAGAGAATATTGTCAGGTGGCAGACATTTATTTATTGAGGGTATAATTTTATTCCAGAGTTTTTGGCAAGAATTATCTTTACTTCTATTTCATGAGAGATAAAATAAATGTAAATATATTACAGTATTATCATTTTTAAAATAATGTATGACAACGGTTCCGAAATATTTCCTTTGAGATGAATATTCGAATAAAATTAAACCAACAAATGTTGAAACCTGTATTAATTATGTTGCTACGTGCAGTTGTGCATGTTCTTTCTAAATAGTATTATTATGGTTAATCTGATTGCATGATTGGTTATCCATTTATTGAATGTATTGGAATCTATTTTTTTTATACTAATAAATTTTATTTATAAAGGACTATTAAAGAGACGATTATTATATGTTTTATGACTCAAATTACAATACATATACGGCAAGAGGGAAACTTTTCACTATTTTCTTATTAAAAATCGATCCCTGTACGTATAAGCTACTTACATAATGTAACTGCAGAGAAATCATTTGGAATTACCGGTATATAATGTGATACTGTAGAATCAAACTTATTTTTGTTTGCACTTTACATATTTCAGTTTAATCAATATTTATCAGTTCATCTTCATGTGTTTTAAAAGGAGATATTAGATTCGTACCTACCCTTTTCTAATGTTATTTTGAATAAAATATAATAGTAAGCTAGAGGTCAAATGACTTCTAATTATTGATTTATCTTTTCATTATATGTTCCTGAATACTCCTATCACTATAAGGACTTTATATATTAAACAAAGTAGAATATCCTATTCGGAATCATCGGCTAAAATAACTTTCAATTTCTAATTTGGAAGATATCACGAAGGAGCTTTCAGTTATGCAGAATTTCTCGTTATAATGTCTGTAAGCAAATAAAAGTTAATGAGTTTTTAAATTATGCGTCTGGTATAAACAGTTAATTAACAGGCAGTAACGCTCTCTATATATTAATAATAATTAGCCCAGCGCTAGCACAAAGAGGAATAATTTCGAGAAATTAGGATCAGTGGATTCGTCATCCATATTTAGCTTATCATGTTCTTCATTTCTAATTATAAACACTGTCTGTTAATAATTCATCACAGACTCAAAATTAAATTAATTAAGAATAAATATTTTCGTACTACATATTCATCAAAAATATTGCTAAATGTATATCTCATATGAGATAAAAAGTATTTACCATTTAGTAAGACTGAACATTTAAGTAAGTGTTTACAATTTAAATACAATTATGACTTTTAATCATACTAACTCCGTTAACATGAATACATTTAAGATTGAATTCGTTTATCCGTGCAAATACATTGCAAATAAATAACATTCATTTCCTTCTTCATCCAGCAAAGGCACGTCTCAGAATATTAAACTCCCTGGCCCTAAAATATCACGCGACGAACTGCTCGTCTGACAACACGCTTGTTTGACTTCGTGATTTAACGTTAGGGGGGAAACAAAACACTCACATTTTATGGCGAATCATAGTTTGTTTTGGAAACACGAGACCAGATTTAAACCCGTGAATTATTTCTTGTAGAGGATTTTCACATATATGAATATCTCTATTAAAGTTTTTCAAGTTTATTGAACTACATTTAAGTATATGAAGTTTTAATTCTATAACCAGAGACAAGTTAATTTGAAGAAATTCAGCCTAATATTTAAATTTTCACCGATATCTCTAGATATTCTTCATAAAAATCAGCTATTTCTTATGTTATACAAATGCATATGTAAAATTTAAAATACACACAAATCAAAATATATGGCATATAATTCAAAATACTAGTAGTTTGTTCAACCTATCAGATGTTTGATATATAGTACACTATTTGGTAAGATGAGGCATCAAATTTCTATTCCTGTATATATGTAGTTGAAATTATTGCTGATCATTAACTTACTCTATTCGAGTTTCAAAATTGAATGATGTATAGTTCTACAAATGATGTACATTGTTCACTTCATTAGGTACTTCTAGTTCTGTTTTTCTGTGTGGTTAGTGTACACTGTCGAATTGAGTACGCAATATCCACATTCATATCTTTTTTGTTTCATTAGTTCTAGACTCGATGGACTCGCCTCCGAGTTACTATTGTGTTTACTTGGATTAACATAATTAAAGAATAATTCGAGTAGACGACAGAAGAATATTTCGTTTGAAAAACAACACAGTATTTCCATTTAACAATAATTGAATGTTTGGACAAGATTGGAGGATTTTTTTCGATTAGACTACAGTACAATGTTTCAATTTGACATTTTAAGAGAATATTTAGTATGTATTTAAATATATACCGCAAACTATTTTATTAATAAGGCAGCAACATATTTTTTCGATTTAGTGATAACAGGATATTTGCAATTTACATTTGGCGACAACAAAAATAATTCTTTACAACACATCACTTTCAAATAAATATTGAGAGTTCTTAAAAGTAATCATATTGTTCCTATTGCTAACGTGAAAAAGTGTACAGTATTTCCTCAACCCATAAGCTACTTTTTTTTCTTAAATCTTGTGCAAATTTTGAAACAAACATGATTGAAAATATTTCAGAATAGTTTAGAAATAATGAGTATTTAAATGATAATAATAATTCATTACGGGAAATTATCAAATGAAATTAATAAGATTTTATAAGAAAGTGATCATAATAGAATTTTGATCATGAAAGATACTACCAGGTATAATCATAGTGCTCCACATTCTAAACTTAAATAATCTCTTTGATATTGGTTCGCTTTGAATTAAGTTCATTTTAAACAATCTCAAGACATTAGAAAATAATTATTTTAATTATCCAGAAAGAAATCCTTACATTCACCTCGAACAACCATGTAGGTCACCACATAGGACAGAGGATTTACGACCCAGTTGTAAGTGATACAAACGTTGATGAAAACAATTATCTTGATTTACTATAGTAAGACTTTTGGCCAGCACTTTCAATTTTACCAGATTCAGAAAAAATTACCCAATGAAAATGGAGCCCCACCTCATTGGTCAAGAACTTTCAAATTGTGGTTGAAGGAAGAGTTTTCAAACAAGTTGATTAGCAGAGGTTTAGATGGCGCCATGGACATTAATTGGCTACCAAGATTACATGTTCTTACACCTTATTCTTCTTTCTGTGGTGACTCACAAAAATCAATGGTCAACAAATTGAAATATTATATGAAATTAGGTGAAATATAACCTGGAATGGTAAAACTTTAAAGTTTAGAGATTGTTTTAAAATTAACCAAATACAAATCATAATAATTATTAAGGAAGTTATAAAAGCTTAAAATTTAGAATTCTTTGATTATTCATAGTGAGGTGTCAATTAAATTAATTATTTCTTCTAAAGTTTAATAATTCACGATATTTTGATCAGTTTTTAACCCTGATCCCAATGAGTTTGACGCGTGTTTTCTAAGCACATCCTTTTTAAATTAATTGTCAATCTCAGTTGCCAATGTCGCTTTAAAAAAGGTTTAAATAATTTTCAAGTTAAAGAATAAGAACAAATATTATGTCAATATTAAGTAACTATGCTACAAGATTATAGAATAAATTCATTATCATATTGCTTTTGAAATATTTTCTACTGGTCTCTTCAAATTTGACTTCCAAAGACAATTGCTTCAGTCGCTTCTATATCACAAAGGACAACTGGGGAAAAGGACAACTGCTTCAGCCACATCATAAAGGTGAAATCTTTCACCTTAGTTTCACATTGGTACATAATATTTACAAAATATTTATTAAGTGCATCATCCAAGAATCAATTAACAGGAGTCATATACGCGGGTCAATTTAATATGGTTAAATTTCCTGTAGGTAAAATTACCTGGCCTACTTAACTATAGTTAAGTGGGCCAGGCAGAGTAAGTAGGCCACCTTACTTACACTAATGAGAATCAAGAATAAAGTATTTAAAAAGTTTACATGATGATACCATACAAACTAAATGAGGTTAAACCTACCCTACTAAAGATATATCACTTACACCCAAATGCTATTACAAAGTGTGTATTTAATTGTCTGTTGGTTGGTTGCAAGAAATATGTTACACTATTATATTTAAGACACGATAAAATTCCATGGATAAGATAATTATTAGGAAAACAAAAATCCGATAGAAGATTTCTGAATTTCCGAAAAAAATACGATTTCACGTATTATCCTAAATTTATAAATATCAGGATTAAAAAAAAACGAAATTAAAAAAAATACGATAACAAAAAACATCAGAGATTACAAAAATATCTAAGTTTACAAAATAATCTGAGTTCACAATTTCAAAAAAATCCAAGATTTCAATAATTCCGAGAATTACAAAAATATTCAGATATAAAATATCTGAACAATTTTTGTTGAAAAAATCCGGACAAATTCAATCTATAGATCTGTATAAATACATAAATATAGCCGATAATTTTTAACTGGTGATAAACTAGAAAACATAAAATATTGAACATTAATACTATTCATGAATATCAAACATTAAAACTATTCATAAATACAAAAAAATGAATAATATTAATAAAGCTATCTTCCTATACCGAAAAAAATATATCACTAAATTCATTCTCTAATAAAACTTTTTATTGGTCTGGCAAATCTGAACTCAATTACATCGTTCTTATCAACTTAAGAAATGTAAAACTAGTTACTATGTCTGTGAAGGGTCGTAATTATAGGAGAGTTGTAACCGGTCAACAGAGATTTGTCGTTAATGAAATTTTTTATTAGTTTTCCTTTTATTATTGATACTATTACAATCACAATAAACACCTTAATCTTGTTCAATAAATTATGATATGGTGTTATTAAAAAATGATACGTTTCTGCTTGTCTTGTTGTTCCTAATTATTGTCCTCTGGTTCCAAAGTGTCCTGTTTCCTTCTAAATGCAATGTTCTGTTCTTACAAAGTATCCATCATTTCTAAAGTACCCTGTTGTTGATTAGGTATCGATTAAAATTATTTAAATTTCAATATGCAGGAAGGGATAAATATACAATAAGATATAGAATAGTGAGCTTATATAGAGATTAGATCATTAGGTGCACAACATACGACAGTTTGTCAGAAAATTCATTGTTTGTTTAGTTTCTCAACATCTTCCTGAAAATGAATAAACCTCTCGCTATTTATAGAAAGCTTGAAACCTAAACAATAACTTCAACGGTGATATTTTAATAACCCTCTTGATAATATTGAATTTCCATTTACCCTAGTAACATAGACACTGTGGCGAAGTTCTCATGAATTTTTTTTTAATTTTAAACCGATTTGGAAACAGGCTTTTCATGACTTTTACTTTTTCATATACGATTTGGAAAAAGCGAGTTTAATATATAGTTAGATAGTTATATTATGAGCATTATTCAAGTATATAAGGTATATATCAGAGGTCTCTTCAGTCATGAGATGCACGATTGAGTCTGAGAACATAAGGGTGAATGTCTCACTATTCTTAGTTATCTGTACCCCTTAGTGGCTTTAATTAGTAAGTGAGATATGAAATATTTGCAGCTCGCCAAGCTCCGTACAGAGTGACAAGCCCCGCCCATACGATAATAGATAAGACATAGTTGTGTTTTATATTAGCTTTTTATTTTTATTTTAAGTGAACAAAGTTATCTTTGGCGCTTGCCAAAGATGTGTAATTATCAAATGAAGGTATTTATGAAGAACAATATCGAAAGGTCAATTGGTTAAGATTTTATAAGAGTTTTAGTGAGGACTGGTGCGTCCGCGCCAGCTGCTAGATCAGTGAGCATACTTTTCAGGGATAGTTTTCTCGTGCTTAGTATAAATCTTTTAAATCAAACTTCAAGCTTTGCTTATTATATGCACATATTATATTTAATTGTTCTATCAAAGAGAATATTGGATATTTTATCTCATTTGATCAATAAAAGCACAATAACATTGTTTCATGTTTTGTCATTTTTCAAACTAAAACAAGAACTATTCAGAAAATAAATTCCATTACTCTTTTCTGCGAATCCTCCAAATTATTCTATACTGCAAAGCTTCTATATTGAAACCCAATATTGTGCTCAAAAATCTGGGGGAAAATATAAAGATTGTAAAAAGGAGAGCAGCAGCCGGTCAACCAATATTATTCGTCAAGGGGAATTTTTCTTACTTTCCCTATTATTGTTTATACTGTTACATTCACAGTGAACCACTTCATCTTTTTGCTAGAATATGATTTTCAATTATTAAATATCTTTTGTTGATGAATGAAAATAAGAATATATCTTTGCTAATTAAATTTCGTACCTTTGAAATCACGTTGATGAGGTAAAAAATAATGAAATATGAAGCTTTAAAAATATGGGTAATATTTTAATTATATCAACAATTTTCTTTTGTAGATATACATATCCGATAATGAACCTAGCTACCACTGATATCAATTTTCCTATTTTATTATTGATATTGGTTGAAAATACGAAGTTAGATAATGAAAAACATTTGTTGGCAAAATACGAACATGCTAATTTATCATATCAAAACAAATTGATGATAAACTGTCTACAAAATTTTGATATTCTTTCAATGCAAAGCTAAGCCAAGTTTAGAGGGTGAGAGAGACAATAAATGAAAACAGAAACATCAAAACAAGGTTACGATTATAACTCTCAAATACATATACTCATGGACTAAATGCATAATTTTAGGGATATTTTCTTATCGATATATCATTATCATAATAATTTCTACTTGTTATTTAACACTGTCACTAAAATCACGAGGGCAAACTAATTAACATGAAATATGTCTATTAAACTGATACTAAATCCCCTATATATATGATATCAGACACTTATGGGTTCAAGATAGATGATTTTATACCTATATTAAATTATTTATTTACTACATTCAAATGTCAAAATTCTCACATATCTACATCATCATTGTTTCAAATATAAAATCAGGTGCTATCTTTACCTCAGTTATGTATAGCTTATATAATGTATATGTTACTTTCATCAAGATTCGAGTGATATATATGACCATGAGATTTAGGAATGAATGCTGAATAGTGAATAGTTCTCATTTACGTGCTCTGCAATTCTGAGAAAAAATGTCAATAGAAAATACAAAACCTGCAAAACTGATTTGTATCTCGATTGCTGCAGAAACACAATTTCATTTTCCAGATCCCCTTTAGTTAATTGGGTGTGGATTCAGCTCAGTAAAAAAAATGCCATAAATCATGAGAATACTGCACTGCTGGATATCACCTTTCATAAATCCTGAAGTTGTACTTCATTTCGCAGACCACTGACCTGAAATTGTGATCTGATGATAATGCAAATGGTAAGAAAGGCGCGTTATTTCATATTGCTATGTGGCCAGAACTTGAACTATAATTCATTAAATGAAACAGATTAATGATAGTTATATTACAAAAGAGTTCATTGACGTGAAATAAAAGAGGAATTTGAAGATAAATTTTACTCATTAAGTATTTAACAGTTAATGATAATACCTATTTTAATTTCACGCTTGTTGCAACAAATCATTTCTTATTAAAATGTATATAATCAAACTACGTCGTTTCAACATCACAACTTTTATGAAGTTTTAGGTTTTATTATTTTACATTTAAAGTTATATCAGACGATCTTCAAATTAGTTTAATAATTTAAAGAGATATTATTATATTCTCTGAAAATAATTAGTGATGAATTTCGATGCAATTTAATTATTGAACAAAAAATTAAATTAAACCGTATATTTTGATTTTATTGTATAATCAAAATATAATTTATTCAAATTTTTGTTTCCTCATCTTAGAAAAGGATAATTTTGAAAAAAGAAAACCAAGACTACAAATAATTCGATAATTTAAATATATATTTAACAGGTGGTGCAGGTGCTAATTAATGAGAAAAAGTTTGTTGTTATGCCTTGTTGTAAATTTAATAATCAGTACAAAATGGAAGATTAATTATGTATATTGTAATAATAAATCCCCCCCCCCCCACCATTTTCAGTGTTCAGTTTAATGTCACACTTAATTATAGCCTCATTTACAAATAACTCTCTGTATAAGTCTACTTCTCTCAGCTGGTAAATTGTCTTTAAAAGCGACAGAAAAATTCCACGTCATTTATTGAAGATGAATGAGTGATTACATCAATTAAAACTATAATAATTTTTTGATTTTAATATTTCTATTCCTATTTTTTTTAATAACGGGTCAATTTTAATAACGTGTCAATTTTACGAATTGCACAATCTCGAGGGTGCGCTGTATATTTTCAAACCTGGAATTCTCTGAGTGCCTAAGAGGCCTGTTCTATGTAGATGGAATATAGATTCGGATGTAGATGGAAATTCGGGCGTAGCCTTCTGAATCAGCTAAAACTATATTAGAAGGTCATAGATCTGGAATAAGTCATAAAGTACTGGAATGTATCGTCTATACTTGTTTTTGTGTGTAGGTGTCGCTCTCACACAGTACAGTAATAAAAGATTTAAATCATATGCAGTAGATAGCTTAGAAATTCTTGTAATAATAATGTACCTTTTCTTATTGAACCAATTAGTACTTAATGACTTAGAGATTCTTGTGGTTAGTGAACCTAAGAGAATTGGTTACGGCCACCAAAGATTTAACTGGCTAATGAGAGTCCTGTGGAGAACTCATGACATATACACTGAATTATGTTACTAGTTTTCAATTGATAATGGAGTTCATTAAGAGTTCATTCGTTTGTAGTTAATCAATTTAGTACAGTACTAGGAGAAGAGTCCCGTTCGGGCTGGTCTGCTCTCATCTGTACCATCTGCTATAACCATTCTAAATAAGACAATACGGCTTGTGTTAATATACTCTGTAATATGCTGAGTTTCAGATTATAAATACAAAAATATTGTCCCAAAAGTCATCATTTACGCTGACAATATATAGATACAACCTTATACAAATATCACCGGGCTTTGATATTCTAAAGGGAAATTAATGAAAATAATGCACAATTTTTATTTTATAACATTTTATTATCATCCAGATATCTAGAGCTTAGATGAAAAGCATGTGTTGTTGCGTCACAATTGGATTCACACCAAAAAATAGCTATAATATTCCTATAAGTGATGCTTCTGGTGTGACGCAAAATGCGGTTATACTTCATCCGTGCTGCTGAGGCCTGCCTGTTCAAGAATGATATGAAACTAAATATTTCGAAACATACTGCATCATTTCCACTGATATTTATATAATACATACATAAATATGCTATAAACAATGAAAGTAACGTAGTTTCAGCAATTATGTATCAATGTTTCAAACCTGATCGAGCCTCTTAACCACTCTTGGTTTACCAGGTTTAGAGACGAGAAGCGAAACAAGTTTTTCTACTTTCAAAAGTCACAACCATGTTCTTTCTCATAGAACAGTCTATTCAATTTTAATGAAAATTTTGTCCTCCGTAACTCGACGACTTCCCGTAACTTTTAATGGGTCTCTCGAATAGGAGGTCATTTCCATTCAAAATTAAAGTAGGAACAGATCTTTGAAAGTTCAGGCATCATATAATTGGTGATTAAATTCATATCAATGACCATTTATCATAAGTATTATGGTCACACATTTCATGTTTGCTACGCAAACTCATTCACCATTTAAATATATCGTAATGAATAATATTGAATTATGAAGTTTATATATCGGATAAAATTAAATATTTTGTGTTAATTATAGTATTTAAATAGAGAAATCTATTGAAAAAAATATTCAAATTGTTTTTTAGATTCTTAATTTAAGAGGGTCATACGAAAGTACGTAGGTACCTGATCGAAGTATCCAACTTGCATGAATTCTTAGAATCTATTTAGGCTTGAGAAATAACTTATATATAAATATTAAAGTGTACTGGATTCATAAAATAATATGTTTATTGTCATTTCATTTTTCTCTTGGTATGTGAAAGGTCATAGTACTAGATGCTAAGATGTATATATTTATATTTATAAGACATGGATTATGAAAATGGAATATACCAGAAGGTATTTCCATACTTTATTCTCGTTTCAACAAAATGTTCTCGAGACCCAAGTTTGGTTTAAATTGATTGTCTGATTGAACATTTATCTTTCTTAATAATATCATTGAGAACCTGGTTGACGTAGTTCAGTGTCTTCAGACATCAACAAAATGTTAACAATAAAAAACAAAAAAAAAAACAGAAGTATCTTTGTACCTATTTTATTTTAAATGATTGTATTCATTTAGTTTGAATATCTAGTGATTGAAAAATCTTCTTTTGATGAATTTGGAATATGGTTCTAGGACAACTAGCTCGCTGCCGGACAATTGTATAATTAATTGTACCTTTGCCATATTAATTTTATGTCTACTATGTTAACTAATTAAGTTTTATCTATAGAAGAAAACAGTTTTTTTTTTGAAACGTTACATATTCCAAGGTGACCGGACAAGTCGCTGCCGGACAACTCGTCACCGGACAATTCGCTGCGGACAATTCGTCGTGAGGACAACTCGCTGCTAGACAACTCGCCGCGTGATTTATATTTTGCTGGCGTATACATCATTTACATACATTAAAAAATATTATAAATTTGAACAAAGATTTGTTTTTATACGCTCAAGACTGACGTATAACAGTAGTTGACAAATTTCATTATTTCAATTAATTAGTTTCTTTTGTTATATCTGTGAGAATATTTCATGCCGCAAAGAATATGAAGGTTATTAATTTAAATTTAGTAGTGTTTAACGTCTGCTTCGAAACGAAAGGCTTTCAAGTTGACGTCAAAATGAAAAGGGACGGTAAAACGAAGTCAGAAAGCAAAGTGACTTCTTGAACAAAGGCACCAACCACCAGTCCGTGACAATGCTCATGGGTGCAAAAAAGCTACTTCGTGGATGCGATAATCACTTACCAAGGAATGAGATGAAAGGGAACACAAGCACAGGTGACTGCACTCACAAATAGAAGAGGAAAATGAAGAGGTGATAGTAAATGTAACTTTTTAGCCTACCTAAGACAAAAATCTAAGACTTCGTAGTTAAATGACCTATTATTTGCACTGATATTCTAGTTTTAAACTAAAGCAATTTTTACAGGTCGTCAAACATGTAAAAGAGACACCTGAACTGCTTTTATTTCCAAAAGCAAATTATTTTTAGCATAATCCTTTGAAATAGAACGAATACACACACTATGTTCATATAATTACAGTAAAAAAAAATATTTAACATTTGAAATGGAAGGAAAACATTTTCAAATACTACTAAGAAAATTTGATAATTAGTTTACAACACGCAGCTTATATTTAAAATATTGTTTATATATAAATGGTGTATATGGTGGTGAACATATATCACACGACGAGTTGATTTGGCAGCGAATTTTCCTAGCGGCGAGTTGTCCTCATGGCGAATTATCCGCAGCGAGTTGTCTGACGGCGACTTGTCCGGTCACCTTGGAATATGTAACGTTTCAAAAAACGATTTTCTTCTATAGATAAAACTTAAATTGTTAACATAGTATACATTAAATAAATACGACAAATGGACAATTAAATATACTATGTGTCAGTATACCTACAATAAGTATAGAGACGCACTTAAATTGAATAATTACTGTCAATGAGTTTTCTTCAGGAACTTAAAAGGAACATAACGTTAATTTCTCAGCTACCATATTGTTAAGTCGGTTCCAATACAGAGATCCACACACATTTTCGTATAAGTTAAGGAAGAAGACTCCTTCATTCCTTCGATTGTTCAGTCTTGCGAATATAAAGCGATCAGGTAAAGAAAAGTAATGACATTAGATGTGGTGCATTCATCGTAAGAAGATTACAAGAAATGTACAGATATATTCTCCATGATGGTCTTATTGCAATATCTATTTGCTTTGTTCAATAGAAGAAATTCATTGGGGGACATTTCCATGTCCGTTGGTATTAGCCTGTCTATTGTTGCTGCACGATGGAAAGGACATTCATATTGTAATATGAGACCATTTACCAAATGATCTGCACCATCAGGAAGTAGAATAATATCATCACTTTTTATGTAAATCATTATTATACTTATTTGCTATAAAAACTAATTAAAGAACAAATTCTTACCAAAGTAAGTAATTCTTTTACAGAGATTTTGACATATATTATAACACTTTGATTCTGCTGAAACACAGTAATAAACGATATCAAAAATTGTATGTACAAACTAATTTCCGGCTGGTAGTAGGAATATAATAATTTGCGATGCGCAATCAATTATTGCTTCATACAAGTGAATATAGAATTTTAGGCTGACAAAAAAGCATATAGAAAATTAAATTTTGAATAAAAGTACACCCGTCAATAAATCATCTAGGGGAATATTATTGGCTAATATAAAAATCAGGCTATGTTTTCAGTTAGAATTCGAATAGATTATTATTTTAATTAATTGTAGTCAGAGATAATTCTTCCGACTTTTTTATTATCCGAATCACTGTTTGAATTTCAAACTGTACATATGATAAGTTTTCCTACCTGATCATCTTAAAACAATGAATATTGGAGTAAAATTACAGCAATTTCTTTAGGAACAAGCGTATTCTCTTTTACCATGGCAACAGAAGTTATTAATTATTACTTTTTATGTGACAAAATATTCACTTTGTTTTGTCTGTATTATTAATTCTGATGACATTCCTGCTACTGAATAAATTGCGTTTTCTTGCAATATAAATTGCAGTTCATTAATAGCCAAACAAATGAACATCAAACAGTTTCTTTAGTGTCATGGCATTCAATAATTGATGATGAAATAACTTGTCATCTTGAATAAACAATAATGATATTTATTTTATGCTAAGATGTCAGATGTGATCATAGAATTTCTAACATAATTTATAATTTAGATATGTTGACACAATTACAATATTATTATTTATGGACATTTCTTGATGTTCAATTGATTTTTTCTATTGTGACATGCATAATTGTAATTTTGAGAGTGCATAATGAACTTGAATTTTTTTTAAGCATTAAAACATCTTTATTGAACAAAAAAAAAAGTAGAAATTCTTGTCCCTGCATTTTAACTCAGAGTTGGTCAGTCTGTGAGTTATTACAAAGAATTAGATAAACTAGAAAACAGAGTTAATTTAGGTATTTCATTAACGTTCAAGTCCTTATGAAGTATATAATATGAACTTTTTGGGTGCTCAATCAATTTGAATGGATTTTTATTTATTATTTAATAGACTTGAGCTACCTCTAAATATTATCACAATGTCCCAGGACATCGAGTGAGATATTTCTTCATGGCTACGCAGTATTTAACAAATGTCTATTGAGATATCAAAACTTCGATTTTCTATTGTCACCCTGATGAACAATTGAACATTGTGGGTGGAATATGCCGGGGTGGAATGTACCTAGAACTGTTAAATTCATATAAGAAATGTTTTTTTAGAGACCAAATAGTATAATGATAGAAACCTCAAAGTTCAACAAAATGCTCTTTTTAATTTAATTATATTTGATTTTCGACAAATTCGTCTTTCGGTAAATTTATTCTTCGGCTAATCCGTATTCCGGTATGTTTTCGACAAATTTGGGATTCGGCAAACACGTATTTGGAGAATCCGGTACGACGAATTAGTTTTCGGCAAATTTTGTTTCGACAAATTCTAGACTCTAACTCAATATTAGATTTAAAACTTTCTACCTGCTTTTTAACAAGTATATATATCATAAATTTGCATGTACATTTTAGTGAATGATTTTAAATATATTACAAAATTAGTCTACAGCTGCATCTGTCGTTTCGCTTCCTCCAGTCCACATGACAATACTTACGATTTTGGTGGAACAATAATTAATAACTTCATTTAATTTTAACCAAAATAGCTAAGTATGCACACATGCATATTATTTTGGTAGAAGTAACTTAACTATACAAATTTGAAGTCTTTATTTCGTGAATTCCAAGTAACTTTGGTCTCTTTGTATAATTATTGAGATTAAAAAATGAATAATGTAACGAGTCGCATTTTGAACAGTGTGGAGTATATGAAATTATAAAAAATAGTTTACTCCGTTGTTCCATTACCAAACTGAGTCGCATTCAACCGTGTGATAACGTATGAGATATTTTCAGGATTCCATTTCCTGTTGCTGCTCAACTCCTGAAATATTAAAGAAAATACACTAAGAAAACCTTTACATGAGATGTTCACTGCATTATGTAGGCGTGAGTTTCTTATTTCCCTCAGACACACTAGATAACATCAAGCTTCAAATTCGTGTACTAATATTAAATGAAAATAAAATATCATGTAAGTATAAATGGAATAATAGAGCAGCAAGTAAAGGAGTGTAATTTCCTCAAGAATTTTATTCATATTTTCCCAGATGCGTTCTATCCGAATTTTAATTCAGGTGAGGTGAAATTGTGGAATTTGTTGGAGACATGTCACCTATAATCATTAGTGCATTACCGATGGCTGCCAATTTGCTTCTAACAAATTGGAGAGACATACTCTGTCTTTTGGTTACCTAATTAAAAAATATGAGAAAAAATATTCAAAAGGTATTAGGATAGAAATCATAGAGATCAGTTCCATAATATTTTATCTAGCTTTAATTCATTGTATAGAAGTCAAATGAATTAAACCATTATTTGAACATAAATATAATACATACTGATATGATGTATTACAATAAGAACCCACATATGCATATATATCTAGATTAAAAATTTAAATCCGCTCATTTTAGTAGATTAGTTTCATATCATCACCCTAGAGTATATATCAAATAGAAAGACACTGGATCTTGCTGCCATGATGGAATGGCCGAGTAATTAGCTAATTTAACAGAGTGACACTGATGAGACTTGCGTGAATTGATTGGGGAAGAAAGTGAAATTGATGCTGGTGTGATTAGAGAAAGCGGTTACAAAATACAATGTTTCAGTGAAGAAAAACAGTTAAACAAATGATATATTTTAACTTTAATTTATATATTAAAATACTTTGATTGAAATTGTGGTGTTGAATATTATTTGGCATTAAAAATAAAATCGTTATTGTACCATGATTTTACATATTATTAAATTCAAACTATTGAGGTTAGGTTTGAGAAATAATAACAATTTATTTAGCCCAAACAAAAATGAAAATCAATTCTTTTTAATTATATAGTACATATGTTCACTCATTCAATGAGAATTTAATTAATATAATGGTTTTTATGGTCACAATAATATGCATCTATTTTCATTACATAATGATAACGTAGACACGAAGATTATTTAATCAACTAGCTGGACACGTGGAAATTCCCTGGAATTGAGAAATAAACAAACAAATAAACAAATTTGGCTTTGTGTGTTTAACACAACTTGTGACGAACTCACATGGCTTCTTTTATCATATATGTAATATATAGATTATCACTTATTAGCGACCTTACTTGATAAAGAGTTTGTTTAACCCAATTTTGTGACTGACAAACCGACAGACATCGACCTCCTTCTTCCATATCAGTACTTTTATTCTGTAAATAGATTATCACTAATAAATATCATTTTGGAGTTATTATTTTGATTTACACATCTTTATGAGTTGCTACTGATAGAGTGTCTGTTTATAGTATTTTGTGATGTACCGGACTTACTGACATTATCACCATACATTTTTTTTCCCTATTGCAAGTTACATTTCAGCTCCACAGTTTCCTCCTTCACCACCTTTACTTCAACCATCTAGACTCACATTAACTTCTCTTACTTTCCTTTCCCCCATCAACCCTTCCTCCATGTACATTTTCCCCACCTACATTTCCTCCATCTACAACTCCCCCGCTGTCACTTCCCCATCTTCACTCCCCTAATCTTGGCTTCTCTACCTACACTTCCCCTAACTACACTTACCCCACCGACACTACTCCAACAGACACTTCCCCCACCATCATTTACAAAACACTCACTTCTATAGTACGTGGCATACACTAACAAACACACTATCGTAAAAATATATAGATTATACATAATACTTATGTTCAAGAGCAGTGGATACATTTTTGGTGGACACACTTCAACACTAGGATTTTTTAATTATTAACATTATTGTGATCCCTAGCTATCAATGATACTGCCGCAAATAATTAGTGTCGCAGTTGCGATTATTTTTAGTTTACTTTTTTTATTATCTTTTTAATCTCTCCGTTCCTTCTTTTCAATTTTCCCTAATATAGTCATCTAATTTAAATAAGCTAATATAAATAATTCTTAACAACATTCTTCAGCAGCTATTTTAAAGCCATTCCGAATGGTACTTGTTTCTTCTCCATTCATAAGTACCTAAATTAAAAACACCTGAAAGTAAGTACCTAACGTCAATTCAATGAATAGTAGGTCAATAGGTAATATCACATTGAGTAACTATTGTACTAGATTAAATATTATTAGTTTTATTGTCATTATTTGTTGTGTTTGTATAGAATTATTTTTTTATACCTAAGTGTAATTAAGTTAAAGAATTCTTTTGCTAAATCCTGTAATTTGTTGCGAGACTCTGTGCTTATGTTAGTACGGGTCGAAATATACTACTAGTATATTTCTAGTATGTAGTATATAGAAATATACTACATACTACTCGTTTCAACATCCTTCTCACGCGCTGCCCTTATAATTAGCTTTTCCTATCAATATGAGTCTCTTAATAAAAGTGTGACACATGGACAGACGGACGCGGTTTTTATTATAATATATATATATAATACTGAGCTCTAATTCAATGAGTCGGGTACAAATACGTACATAATACCCTTACAATTTTGAAATTTATAACTGCATGAACATGGGTAAACTATAATAGAGAATGTTGATACCGTATCAATTTGGTTATGTATAGATAATTTAACAGGTTTCAACAGAGTTGAATAGTGTGCTGTTTTATAAATTAATGAAATGATTTCTTGATTGTTTACTTTTAATTTACATGTTCAAGAATAGATATTTCTTTGATAATTCTAACTGTCACTGTAATACTACACAAGCAGCCGATCGTTCAATTTATCGTCATAGCTAGTTTAATATTACTCTGCATAGTGTTAGCTATTCATCCGCTAAATTGTAGCAATCTTTACCTTCCGAGTTGGAATCTATGACACTATTCCGTAGTTTTAAACGTAAACTTTTACCTTTATAAGTATCGAATAGACCAACGAGCTAGAACTTCTACTGGAAACTACTTTATGTAAATAGTTTGGGCCTAATTAACTGCTCTACTAACAATTGCATAAAATGTAGACCTATATATATTGTAATTTTCTTACTTTTCCGAGAAAATCATATCAACTGATACAATTTTATAAAAGCTAGGGCTTGATGATGAAATATAATTTATATAGTTCAGTAAATTTTGAGATTTTCTTTTCAATAGATAAATAAATATGAATATCAAAGTTTAGATAGTTATATTTAAATTTCATAAATTGAGATAAGGTGGAACAAAGATCAGTTAATTAAGAAAAGTCTTTGAAATTTAGTTATATAGGGTTAAACCAATTTCAAATAATTAGCATTGAATTTTAGGAAAGTCATTTTAAGTTCACAGTTATTATAACAATTCACATTTGACGACTATCATGAAAATATCATCTTGTGGCTTTTAAATAAATTCTTATGGCTTTGAAGTTAAGTTTATAATTTCTTTTGAGTTTGAAATTAAGTTTATAATCAATATTTTTTCAAATGGTTGAAAAATTAATAGCTGTAATAGTTTAACATGAGACATGCACTTTATTTTTTGTTTTCACTAAGAATATTCAACAGATTAGTAATTTTCAATTATATTTGTTGAGTACCATATGTATGATATTATATGTTAATATAATTCAAACTATTTGCATACATCCTATATGCAGTGTTTTTATTTTCATAATAAATACCTAAGTTTATAACGAATCAATAAATCAATTACTGTATGGATTTGTGCGTTCATGCATGAATAATGCTACAATTACAGTTTTAATCCTATATGAGAGGGAGATTGTAGTCGAGTTTTAAAGTAATAGTAGCAATATTCAGTGTATTAATTAAATTGAATTTTTCATTTAATCAATCAACATTTACGAATTGTACGTATGAAAGTGTTAGCCTATATTTGGATATTTGTATACGTGATATTTGAACCTTTGTGAAAATTTTTATGGAGTCATAGATGTTATATTTATAGTCACACTTAGTTTTAAATTTATATCATATTTGTTTCTTTAGCAGATGTGTTTAAAAAAACACTCTGAATCATTAATACCTATGTATTATATTTTTTTCACTTCTCAGACGATGAGTTCATAGAGCAAATCGTTTCCTGTTTATTATATAAATGTTTGCTTCCGCAATCGAATCAGTTGTCTTTAGAGTGCCGTAGAGATTACTCTCAGAATTGCTCACTTAGATAATCACTTAAATAAAATTGAACCACTGCGACCATTCAACCTATGCTTAACAATAGAAGATTGATTGGGGAACTGGAACTTTCTACCTGAATAGAAACTGTGTCATGAAATTTGTTTCGTGAATAATAAGTGTTAATAAATTCGAATAATTTGGTATTAGCAAATATTCAAGACGAATCCAACATTTAAATAATATTAGCTATATTCAATGGGTGTCCGGAATACTGCCATGTGGAAAACTGCCGACGCGGAAATCTGTCAGGCGAAAGACTGCCAAGCTGAAAATTGCCAGTCGCTTAATGGCAATTCATGTATGCTTTAACTTTTCTGAGATATTACTTAGCTATAAAAAAATACGTCCCTTTGAGTCCCTTGTTTTTAGTTTTCTAGTGACGTCAGCAATATAGTCTTTGGTTCCTTGGGAGCTTCATTTTTACAATTTTAATTTATAAGAAAAGAGTAGTATTAAACTATTAATGAATATGCAATCCAATTCGATAGAGTGAATTTTCTGAGAAATAGGTAAGTAATAGCAGTTTAATAATCAAAGATGTTAGGTTGCAAATTCTTAATATTTCACAAACATCGATTGTAGTTGCTTATAATGAATACAAGCGAATATTTGGCTTGAAGGCTTGTTCATTGTTCAATTCTCATGAAATTGTAGTCTGTCCGTAATACCATTATTTCTTTGTTTCTTCTCTTAATATTTTTAAGGAAAGGTTTTAGTTTCCAATTTTGATGTTGTATTTGATTTTTTTTGTAATATTTATATAATATTTATTTTATATGATTTATTGATAGATTTTTTCTACATTTAACAATTATTTATATTTTGTATACTAAGTGAAAATGAATGTCTCCTTAACTCCTTAACGAGACGCTATAACTTCGATTTTTTTTATATTAGTGACTGAAGTCATTAAATTGCCAGTAAGTGATAGGTTGGTTTCCATTTGGTAGTTTTCCGTGTACCATTCAATGAATACTTTATACAATCTAAGCATTTTATCGGTATTTTGTAGTGTGCTACATTGAGTAGATATGAAAAGCATTTTTTTGCGTATTGCTTGTTGTTGTTATGCCCGTGTCAATTATAATGACGTGTTGAATATTCCTCTCTATGAATGCCTAATTTCCCTACAGAATTCCTATTCAATGTATAGCTCGAGAGAACAGATCTGTTGTGCACACACAAATAATGTTGTTTATCATCAACTGATCTGTGAATTCTTTTCATGTTCTTCCACGTTGAAGTTTTAGAAACTGTTGGAATGAAATATACCTCATAGAATTATTTATACAATGTACATGGAACCTTCTTTGAATATCATAACTCTACTGCTATTTAATTTAACAATGAAGAGGATGTATTCATTCACATATATAAACACATAGTTTAAATCAACCTATCACTCACTCATCCATTTTCATTTTTATCGATGTTTACGTTCTGTCCCTAATATGATCAAATATGTATTAAATTTGTCCACATTTATTTCATCCTTCTATTGGAACTATATAGTGAGTTAGATAAATTATCTAAAATAACTTGAAGTCTATTTGGATATTTTATCCTACTTCTGTTTTTATAAGCTATCTTTACTCAGAAGTCTGATTAATCTAGAAAAATACTACTATTGAACTACCTACCAATCTTAACTCTTTATCTTTACTGCAGAACTGACTGTTTTCCGATATCTAAATTTATATTTATTCTGTAGTTATAGTTATTAAACTTATTCTAATGAATCGATTAATATTATACAATCAACATCTTGTTCTAGAGAAAAACGAAATTTATTGAATGAAAGACAGTATAAAGAAAACATCTAATACAGTGAATAGTATATTAACATGTTATTGAACGAATTACTTCAATTTAATAGTTTTATATTTTCTTCTGAAACACGGGCAATTTGCAAAGAATTTTTTTTCAAATTTTAATATAATTAATTGTAATGCATTGTATTTACGTTCGTTTATTTTCACTCAATCATTTCAGTAATTTTACCAGATAATATAATAATATTGGACCTTTACATCTCTATGATAACAATGAACGAGAACACTTCCTCGTAATATTTTTCCACGTTGTGGATATTATAAGAAAAATAAGTTTAACAGGGAAAATTCTAAGGAAGCTGAGTTTTTAGATCATTTGAAATGTAAGGAGCTTTGTCGAGGAATATAATGCAATGCGAGTAATAGACACTGGTGATAATAATGATATTTACACAGAAAATACCTATTTCGAACATAAATGAAATGAACAAAGAAGCTAATCTCTATGATGTTTCAAATTGAGTTTCCTCATGTGAATTTTGAACAGGAAAAAAGTACACATGAATGTTATTATAGCCCTTTATACCAACAGTGGTAGCAGCTAACATTCATTCTCTGTTCAATTGATAAAAATTGTACTTAACTGAATTTTCATATTATCAAGAGAGTTATTAAAATATCAACAATCTGGAGGTTTTTTGAGAATCTTAAATTGAACCTTCATCGTCTATATTTTAATTACCCTCCTGATTCTGTGTAATACTGACCAAATGAGACATACCTATGATGATGTTAATTGTGGTGTTGATGGAAACGAAGCCATATATAATAGAAAATTTGATTAAATCCGAGAAAATTAATTTTATCTCCGAACAATTGATCAACTTATAAATACTTTTAATATAACATAAATACTTTCATACAGAAGAAAATAAAAATATTCTTGGGGTCACAAATAAATAAATTTATTAATCATTCTACCTCTGTAATTATGTGATAATATTGTTTATTTTGGATGGCTATCAAAGATCGATAATCATCTTTAATTTACCTAATCATTAATTGCTACAAAATCTATTAATTGCTACAAAATCTATTAATTTGATCCAACATAAATATTTTTGATGAAATTTATAGGCAATTTCTCGAATATAGAATATTAAATACAGTGTTTTTCTTCAAATTCCAGAGGTCCCATTGTATCTGTATCTATTCTGGAATACGGTAAACATACTCATAATACAATCAGATGACTGACTTAAAATTATTATTTCACTTTTGAAAACTCTTACAGAAGCACGGCCTATAATTAATCTGAGGTACAGTTTGTCCATTCTTTATATTTAATTATTAAATTAGGGTTAGTTTGTCCTCTAACATGAATATCTTTGCAAGCGTGGGTTGCGTGCAAATTACTGACACGGACTGAGCATAAATGATAGGCTGTTACTCCATTCTCACATGTCATCATTCCTCTACGTCTGTGTAACAATAAACTACAGTTGCGGTTATTAATTATAAATGCATTCATACATACAATGTGCAATATTCTTTTAAGAATTATTTCATTAAACTACAATTAAATTTTGTTCAGTTGTTTGAATATTGATTCGCATTAAATATTTCATTGGATAGTCGATAGCGACTGTGTTCTTTTTATAAGTATAATCGAGTACTAATTATATTTTACTAATTATAATAATAGGGAAAGCTAACTTCAAAACTGAATCTGTTCATGATTGATTGATTGATTATAGCTGTGTGCTCATTTTTTTTAAATTGTCTGTACTTACAAATATTACAGTGAATGAATTTATTAAATGTGTTAAATCATTTGAAATTGATTAATTCAATATTAATTATGAACTTTATATGAACGTCTATCATTTTGAGAAGAGATAAAGGATAGCTTGAGTATTATGTTTATAATTAAATAAATTTTACGATAAATTTAACTCTATCTATAGACGAGAGAAGATTATCTTGCTGCAATGCAAGACAAGATTGATTATGCTTTCAGTCTGTTGAACGGTAGGAAACTTCTTGAAACGCTTTCCATATTTATGGCCTTGTGGATTAATTAAACGTTAAAAATATGGAGCTGAAAATGAGAATGATGGAAAACTAAACAAAAACAAAATATATACTAAATAAAATGAATTGTGCTTTGGCAAAAAATCAATATATTAATATAGAAAAGTCAAACTCTTATTCTGTATATCAAGATTGATATTAATTAAATCTATATTCGAATATACTAATTCTTTATTTTTATATAGACCAAATAATAATTACAGTATTTATAATCTAATAAAAATTGTAGAAAAGTGTGGAAAGTATATTTCAATCATCAGTTTATAGACCGTGTTGCAAGAACCATGGCGGCCATTACTAATATTATATAATATATATATTAGTCTTCTCGTGAAACGAATTACTTATTATGATCAACACATTTTTCTTAGAGAATGAGTGGAAAAACTGCAACTGAAGTGTCTTTGGTGGCTGGAAACGAGCCAAGATTAATTATATTTTTCTGAATGAAAAGAAGTGTTATGGATTCAGAAATTAGTTTTCACATTTCTGTCCAATTTATGATATTCTTCTCTTCTGAAATAGTTATTTCCATTAGGAATAATAAATTTAGGTATATTTCTATTATAATTATTTTACTCTTCTAAAAGAATCAATGAGCTCCAATTATTTTTTAATAGTACGGGAAACAAAAATTGTGCTTTTTAAAAATTGTCTTGAGCACGTATGCGGCGTGAGATTTACGGTATGGAAAAAGTTTCAGTCACTAAAGATGAACCTTGTCTTTAAATTAGCACAATCTGATTTCTTTTAGATCAGAAGAAAATTTTATTGGTAGTTTAACAATTTAATTAGTGAGATTCCATACCAAACAATTAGGTTACAATTTTTCTTATCAAAAGCTGCTTGTTTGACTTACTCAATTGTGGTAAGTATTCCATATTTTACAAAAATATAGGTAAATTCCGAAACTTTCAAATGTTATACCTGGCAATCAAGCGACAATTTCCAAAACATGAAAAACTGTAATTACAATTGATGTATGCCGAATGGGCTTCATACTTGTCCTATTAGTAGCTACACAAATCCCATCCGGATACGTTGCCCGTTTCACCTATGAACACATATGTTCTCGTGTGATACAAAACAGTGAATGCACTCAATTCACATGAAAATACTGTAGACATTTATCATAATATCTGCAATATGATAGACATTTTAATTATAAACCATTTGACCACTTATTTTGTTTATCAACTTTTAAAATTTGCCTCATCTTCTTTTCATTCACGAAGAGTCGGGGAAAATAATTGGAAGATTGTCCATATTAGCGAAGCCCCACTACCTAATTTTTCTCCATTCCACCAGAAGCTCTTTGGAAGCTAATCATATATTTCTTTATATGCTGAACCTAACTATATATGCCAGGTAGAAAATTGTCCGTGTTTCCTTTACTACTGATATCGAAGAAATGAAAGACTCTATTGCATCCTACTCTTAAATGAGAGTTCTCAGTATATCTAGCATATTCATGACTATACTATTCTTTCCTCACTAGATTCACTTCAACAACAATGTAAGATGGATTCTTCCTGATTGAACCTCTTATCCATAACCAGGCAGTTCTAAAATAATTCACAGACTCCTAATACCCATTCGATAGATGTAAAAATACTTATGAAGGAAATAGAGCTGACTTCTTCATTATAGGACAGAAATTTGTAATATTTTTGTATTATATAGTGAAAATATTAAAGGGGTGTTCTTTCAATTACCATCACAACCATTTTTGATTTTAATAAACATGAAACGAACCTAAATGATATAATGTGATTAAGAAAATTTTCGTCAGTAAACATATCTTCTCAACGAGATAACGGGCGAGTAGCCCACACAGGATATTTTTAAGGAACTGAATTTATGAGTAAACCATGAATATGTCGTCAAAAAGACCAAATAATGAACGGTAATTATTAGATGCACGAATTGTGAGTTAAAGATAAAGTGCAGGTTGAGAGGATTTTGATCAGATTCATTACTTTACTACAATATAACTAACAAATGAACCTATGCTGCTGTAAATACAAAATAATTGGTTTGGAAACTTGCAGGAGTTGATTCCTACCATTTACGATGAGCTCCAATGATTTTTTTACGGACGAATTATTTGAATTTGAATTTACAAGTCTATTCAATATAAAATTTCATAATTTGCATCCATTAAAGGAAGAATAAAAAATGGCTAAGTCTAAAGAAACATCATATTTGGACTTAAACTGTTCATGATTCTGATTTTAGAACTGTTGTTGCAATATTTTGATGAATCAGTTATATAACTATAGGTATCCGGTAAATTCATCGCGGTAAATTCATCGCCGGTAAATTCATCGCCGTAAATTCATCGCATGGTAAATTCATCGCGTGGTAAATTCATCGTGTGGTAAATTCATCGCATAGTAAATTCATCGCGTGGTAAATTCATCGCATGGTAAATTCATCGCACATTATAAAATTAAATTGATAAACTTAAATATACTTTTTGCAAATTATCAAGCCGACGTTACTTTATTTTTCACTGGATTAGGGTAACTTGTTTGTATGAATCTGTCATGTTAGTTAATTTTAAATGATTAGATTTTGTAATAGAATGTCATATAATTTTCGCATGTATATCATTCAATTAATATTTAATTTAAAATATTTAATATGCGAATATACTTGCATTAATTTATTACTTTATAGTTATGCATATTTTGCTACACCTCTTTGAAAGTATGATCAGCAAAGCATAATTACCTCAGTAAATGGGAACCAAGTTTACTAATTATTTAAGAGGTATTATTTACAATTTATCTTTTTAAAAGTAATTAAGATATATTTTTTGTGCAGTTGTAAAGATAGAATTTAATCTGTAATAT
The DNA here is from genome assembly GCA_947561585.1 of Caprella mutica. Taxonomy (NCBI): domain Eukaryota; kingdom Metazoa; phylum Arthropoda; class Malacostraca; order Amphipoda; family Caprellidae; genus Caprella; species Caprella mutica. The sequence continues at coordinate 280,554 of CANNZV010000290.1, read as the reverse complement.
TAATGGTTTGCTTAAGCAACATATCCATATATTATTTCGTGGACCGACAATTAGGCCCCACGACAATTGGACCCCGGACAATTGGGCCCAAGGACCAATATATTATTTGCCCAATTTTTCAGAGTCTACAGTATCAACTTAATTAACGACCATTGCTACCGTAATAAATAGGGATGTGACAATATGCGTTTGGTATAAAAATGTAGTCTTGAGCATAATCAAAATATAGAATATTCCTAATATGAAAAAATCATTCTTGTAATGAAAAATATATATCTTTTAATAAAACATGTTCATTTCATGAATAAATGGTTTTATTTTTTTAAATTAATATAATTTTCTGATCTGAGATAGGTCATGTAAGCAACATATTTCCTAGTTACAGTACTTCTACAGTGAACTCCTTAGTAAATGAGTTAGGATGTAGCCAATAGAAAATAAGAATGTAGCTATTTTAGATGAAGAGACAATAGAAAATAAGAATGTGGGTATTTAAAGAAGGCTGTGGCCCTCCAAGACATGCTGAAATTATTGGAACATACAAGTCGAATTAAAGTTAATGTGAATTTGTTGAAACCTGTTTACTGTTCAGTGTTCAATATAGAAGATTTTCATAAATTTGTATTGCAAAAGGTATTTTCACAATCTCATTTTATCCCTACAACTCTTCAATTTTTCTTAGTTCAATGTCACGAAAATCTTTAAAATTCACATGACATGATTCAAGTTAATAAAAATTATTTAAAGACTTCAAAGATTTTCATTACACCGAAACATGAGATTAGTATACAAATGTGATTTAACGGGCTTATTAATGTACAGTGGTACACCTTACCAAGTATATCAAACGAATTTTAAAATTACAAACATATTTTTAGAGACTATAAAACATATTTCACAGATAATATTGTCACTACCCTAATAATAACAAAGTAACACTTCTTTATTGTGTCTTCTGCCCAATTTTTTCTGGGTTCAATTGTTTTAGAGCCCAATTGTCGTGAGCCCAATTGTCCTGGGGACCAATTTTCCTGGGCCCTATTGTCGGTGCACCATATTGTTTGTAACGTTTCAATGTCTGTATACAAAAATCATCTTTTATTTACCTCTCTGTTATTTGTATTACCTACCTTCCTTTTACCACGCGATGAATTTACCACGCGATGAATTTACCATGCGATGAATTTACCACGCGATGAATTTACCAAGCGATGAATTTACCACGCGATGAATTTACCATGCGATGAATTTACCGCGATGAAGTTACTGCGATGAATTTACCCGCGATGAATTTACACTGATCCATAACTATAGTATTCAGTCAATCTCATTCTCATAATAATAAATATTAAACAAAACAGCCTTTTTACAAGATAAATATTACAAATTTAAGAGAACATTTCTAACAAGGTTCTCACAAATCAATCAAGGTTTTTTCATTGAATCTGACAGTCAAGAAAACAAATCTTAATGCTGGACTGCACAGAACTCGTCATTGAGACAAATGGATGTGACCAGAACACACAAAAAGGAGTCACAGATATTATTGTTAGGATAAATCCTTTGTAATGGTTTGTTATATTGATATTACTGAGAGAAATATATAACTTGGTCATAGAAAAATATGATGTTACTCAGTTGATCCTTAATCATTATGTATTTATGCAAACCTTTCATTTAGCTTATCGTATTGAAAAAAAATAGTAGCTAGGATCATAAAATATTTCACGTGCACCTAGAATGAAATAATATAGTTTCATCATACCATGCTAGCTATAAATCCGTCGAGTAATCTTGTTGAGTAACTGAAATAGAAGTTGGTAAATACGATTACGGTTAGAGATGCTTCGAAAACAAAAAGTAATGGAGATTGATAAGTTAATCACGAAACGGAGACTCGTAACATTTCACAAAGGTATAAATATTGTAAATATAATAACAATATAGTTCTGCACTACACGCATAGAGTATTCAATGTTATATCAAGAGTGTTTATCAATGAATCATTTTCATTTTAATTGAAAATAAATGTAATAAAAACGGTGTGATAATTAGGTAGAAATAAAAATATTTTTAAAATTGTAGCGCTGCAATTTTATTTTCTCATAAAAAGACCTTCATTTAAAATTTACACGTCCATCGTTAAACGAAAAATAATAATTGTTCATTTAAAACACAAATAACAAGCAGGAACTCGTTCTGGAGGGATTTCTGCCAGAAACCTAATATATTTATATATATGCTCATAATATGAGTATCTTTCTATTTGAATGATCGGTGGACTATTAATCTTAATCCTTCGTTCAATTGTTTAATTTCTCTTTCTTTACTTCTTCCCGTCTCATTATTTCGTTTCGGTAGCTAATCGATTGTTATACTTTTCAAAACAGTCTGAGCTTCAGTCTAGTCGCACTCTAGCTTGAAGCTCGTACGTTCGAAAATGGATCTCCGTTAAATTTTCATGAATATAATGGAAATGAAACAACATAATACAATGAACTAAATTCGTAATTGATGAGTTCTATGCATGACATTACATAAAGAAGTTATTCGAAATATTTATGAAATACGTTATAAAGCTTGACATTCGTAATTAAGATTTTACAAATTCACGTAATAAATATAATTAATGGAGAGACTATAGAAGCCAAGATATACTTATTGAGAGAATTGATCAGAGCCTTCCGGCAGGTCAAAGGACATCTATTCAAATTTATATCCAATCCAAGCTATCAAACCCATGAAAGCTTCTGGCTTTATTACTGGAGTCTGGTTAGTAACTCTCTTTTAATAACTTGTATTCATTTCCTCAGTCCTGTTACAATTAATCTTCGCCTCTTTTCCTAAATTAACCAACCCTTTCCCTCAATTCTTATGGCTGTTTGCCCTAAAAGCAGGATTTTAACACTAATCCATATAAGGGCTTGTTCCTAAATTTAAATCATGTTATAATTGTATGTACATATATTTGTATTTTGTATTTCATCGAATTTCGTTAATCCAAGGGACGTGTTCTTTTTCTAATCGACCAATCCTAATTTAGCTTAACTATAACAAAATTTACTTTCCCGCCTCAAAACCGTTACGAAAGTCTTTTTACTGAAATAGTTTCTAATCTATGGAGCTAAACATTAGCTACTTTCTAGATCATGTCAAACATCCTGTTATCACCTCTATTTTTTTTTGAAAATGTGCCCTACTACTTCTACAATAAACAATATTCTAGAGGCATATAGACTATAGAGTTCCCTCGTTTCATTCCCCTTAGCCATTTTACAAACCAAATAACTAAAGACTGAAGTAAATTGTAAGATATTAGATATTCCTGAATGTATAGTCAATAATATTGTTAACTTCATGAGTTTGAAAAAAAATATGATCAATCACATTTTTCGCATGTTCTCATTATGAGGAACGTCAAATTCGCGTACCCTAATTATTATTGAAACTTTTGTTATTGAATTATTATTGAAACTTTTTTTAAATCGCGCTAAAAAGTTGGAAGAGGTAATATACTTCTTTTACAGCCATAATCTGTATGATTAGTGACCTGACAAAGTTTTATTTTATTTTAGGTTCTTTATAATTACTGTGAACAAAAAATTGTGAACTAATTTGATTAAAAACAATGTTGTTTTTTAGGTATGTTTATAGCAATTCACAATAAGAATCTAATGATATGAAATATGTTAGATAGATTCACAATACTTTTTAAACTGTAAGATAGAAAGCACTTCCACGAGCGAGTGTTCCCTTAGGTGGTATAGAACATTTTCTGATCATAATGGCGTACTAATTATAGAAAAAAAACCCAAGTAGTGATCTCAAAACTGCAGCAAGAAGTAGTGCTAGAAAAGTATTTAATGAAACAATATGAAAAGAGAATAATAGATTAAAACAATTGGTATCAGAACGTTGAAAAAAGTAAATAAATTATAAAATTGCAGTTATTTAATATTACGATAACTATCATTATTTCACTATCTTTCTAATTTTAATCTATATATTTTTTTCTTAAATATACAATATTTTTTTAGTTTGATATTAGTGATTATTAATTGTTGGTTACAATTATGAATGCAATTTTAATAGGGAATATGACTTTTAATAATATTTCAATATTTCTATTCAAATACTTTATCTTTTATTCAACATGACTACAATAACGTCAGTTGGAAATAATTTATGCTAATCGAATGTGAGTAATGTATGTCAGTAATTAAAGTCAATGGAGTATCTGAATTAATTTATTTAAATCGTATTAACTTGATCTCCGTTTGGATAATTCCTTCAATCGTATTAACATTTAAAATGGAACTTGATGAAAGGATATTGAATATTAATTTTGATAAATTTTAGTATCAGTAACTATATAATTTGTACACATGCAGTTGCGCGTCACAATGCTAATGCATAAACATGTGCATTGTGCAATATCTATGGCCGGTACTGTAATTTACTACATAACAAAGAATTCATTCAATGTGTTAAATTAATCAATTATGTGTATATTTCTTATACATTTATATCATTAGATAAAGTTAATATTTAAGAAAAACAGTGAAATAGTCGATTGTTTTATATAACTAATGAATACAACTTTAGTTTATAATTCTGTAACTACTAACCCTTGAAACCATTAAACAAAAGAAGTTAAAAATAAAACGGATCAACATGTAATATGAACAAATTTATGTTCCACTCTACCAATTACTCGCTTCAGATGCAAGTCAGAGTATTTGATTTTGTTCATGTGAAGCCTCTTGATTACTCTAGAGTTATAAGAAATCATTAATCGTTATGATTTAAATAGAACAAATGCAATGGTAATGCATGATTTATATTTCTAAAAAAATACTCTCTTTTCGTGCTTTCTACCTAGCTACGTCACAATATTCTTAACAGTTCCTCCATTTTAACCCTTTCGACGCGGATTTTTTTCTGCCGAATCGAGTAACATTTTAATAGATATTTCGGAAGATTTGAGTACTAAGGAATGAACTTAGATCGTCGACAAATGTGTTTATTCAATTTTGTGAATATTCGATGTGGGACATATGTGTACCCTCAGTAACCTGTGTTCAAGAGAATGGGATATATACAACTCACTAGTAAAACGAAACAACGAAATGATTCATATAAATGAATGACCAATCTTTAATCAATCAGGGTAATAAATCGACACATTGAACTTAAAATCTTACCCATTTATATATCGGAGTAAAATGTTCTGACATATGTAACCCAACTGCGTCGAAAGGGTTAAAGTTATTCACTATCCATTACTGAACGAACCATATTGAATAGTCAATGAGATTACTAGAGGAATATCTCTAAGGGGTTGATAACGCTCTGATAATTCAATGAATAATACTAATGTATAGGAATACCATTAAAGATAATTGAATGGTGGTCCCTATATTACAATGGCGATACGAAACAAAATATATTGAATACAATAATAGATTAAAAGTTAAATTTCTAACTGGATTTTCTTTAAACTATTGAAAATTATTGGTATATTATAATGTCTTTAATTTTCAACATACAGCAAACTATTATCTGACATTTTCACATAGCGATTTCTAAACTGATGGACTGATATTTCAATGGTCAGAAGGCAATTCAGAGGGATAGTGACTTTGCTGATGGAGGTTATTGATAAAGAAAATTCTGCATGATATACCTACTTGCAATCAGTTGGACGAGCCACATCAATCAGCTCTTTCATGTTACATGTTGCATATAAATGTAAAATGCTCGGTCTTCGAGTAATACAGATAGACTGATATAGACATTTATTTGGTTTTACGAATATTAGATATTAAGAAATTTATCATTGAGAGGTAAATGCTGGCCGTTTATTATTTTTTACCATGAGTAGAAACTCATCACATCGATATTTTCTAATTTATAATTTAGTTTTCTTATTTTTAAAACTAATAATTATATTTATTCGAACTTTCTTTTAATTTGTAAGTGTTTTATATTATGCATTTAATATTTTAAAATCGATCAATTTCACATAATTGATACATTCACTGAATGCTGTGTAATATCCATCAGTAACTTTTCCTCTCCCCTATTCTATTCGGTTCCAGGAGAATTCACCGCATTTTACGGGCGTATACTCGTACATGATTTATAAATACAAATAGTTTGGAGCAAACATCACACACCATCTCTTCAAATCCTTTTACCTGGACCACTAACCTCATACATTTAAAATTTGATGACAAATTATTATTGATACAAAATATTTAAATTCATATGCAATTAATATAAATATCGTACTCGTACAATTAATATAAATATCGTACTCGTACAGCAATGACGGTGGTAGAATGGATACATGAAAAAAAATCTAATTTTAAATTTCATTTCAACTCCTTTTTTACCTCTTCAAATAAGATGGTTTTATTATAATTCTAAGTTAGGTACACTTTTTCGTGTGTCACCCTGTATATGTATGTACCTATATATACTGTCATTAAACAAAATTCACGCGGCGAATGTCCAGCGAGATTGAGTTGTTTGTGCGAGAATTGTCCGATCACTTTCCTTCTCTTATGTAATAATTATAATAAATTCACCTATAAAAATATAGAACATGTTAAAATTCATAGTTAAAGATATATTTGAATAAAGAATAATTTAATTTAGACATTAATTTTAGTACTTACAGCATATTTGTTCAGTGAGCGCATTATAAGAGTTCTATTTCACTTATCCTTTGTATCCTTTGTTTACGCAATAATGATAATATTTACTGGATTTTCTTTGTAGTTTGCATATGAAACGAAAGTAAATTGATTATTATGTTCTTTTTATTTATATTAGTACTTTTCATAAGCACATTTTAATTTATTGAAAAGTTCTCAAGTAAATCAAATTAAGAATCGGGATATTACTGTTATTATCAATATATACTTTTTTACCCTTTTATTTATAAGTTGTGATTTGATAAATTCATCAGGACACCAATCTGAGTTAATATTTAAAAATGATTCATTTATATAATACTTTAAGTGAAATAATATCCATCTATAGGAGCTCATTCAAGAAATACTTCACAAATGTAACTCTTGTAATGACTAATCTCATATTGACATTTCGGTATAATTGAAGTTCAGTTGACATATTGGTGACATTCAGTTTAAATTTCTCTTGAAAAGAGCCCATTTTATATATCAACGGCATGGGACATTTTTACTCTAAGACATTTCATTTTTCCACTATAATTATTATTCATCTTGCAAGAATTCAATTAGATTTGCTTATCCTGAAGCACAAAAATGAAGCATATTGATTTTATTTAAATTAACATTTGTATTGACATTATTCGGCAGTGGTATTATTTAAATTAATATTTTTATAATATAATTCGACTGTGATATTATTGAATTTAATATCATAGTGATATTATAGTATACTAGTATTTTTCGACTGTAGTATTGTTTATTTTTATATTATAGTAAAACTATTAGTCGACTGTGATATCATTGAAATTTCATATTATAGTAATATTATTCGACTGTTCACTGTTCTCATTCATCTCCCTCAGACCAATATATAGTAATATTATTTCCAAGGAAATTTTTATTGCTGGAAGCGACCAATAAAATATTCAAACTAATTTTAGTCTAGGATGAATTAATTTGAGTGATTTTAATGTATCATGCATTTCAAAGTTTAACATCAAACTGGAAATTCTAGAATACAGATATTCAACGTTTATTGATTTACTATATTATTACTATACACTAAAATGAGGTGACTAGTAGACTGTACAGTCAATATTTTAATTCCCATGTAACCGTTCTATTATTATATATGTTTAATTGAATATGTTATCTATATAATACAATATACATCAAGAGAAAAACGAATTTTATTTGTAGTGGTGTGATGACACTCCCAATAATGATCAAACTTGGAAAATCAGTTCCACGATCGTGAAGAGAGTACACTGTAGGAGAGAGTACAGGCATATAGAGGAAAGGTTAATTACTTGATATTTATCTGCTTAAAAGTAATTGTAATTGGGAGGATCTTGATATTCATTACAACTTCACCCAAAAATAGATACACTAGTGTTTTATAGTCACTTTGGGACCTGGGTGTATAAGTATATAATTGAACACTTCAAATTTTAACATCAAATTTGTGCTTGCGTTTCATGAACGAATCCATTAATAAATTCAGATGTACAGAACTGCAGATAACTTATTTTTTTAAGTGTGTTGAATATATGTATCTCATAAATAACCAAGGATCATTTCATTCAGGTAATGACGTGATTTCATCTGTCTCTTCGTTTTTATCGCACCACATTTGGTACTTTAGGGTACAATATGCGAAATATTTCTTCTATGAATTCTAAGACATCGGTAAGTGTTTGTCATTTGAGCTTTATGAAGAGAAACACTAATTTTGAAATAACTTCAAGATACAGAAGTTACATGTAATCAAATATTCGATAAACATTTGCCTTATATATTTTTTTAAACATTTTTTTCCAAAAATCTCGCTATATCTTGACATATTATTAATTCTATGATAAATAATTGTTTTTTCCACAATAATATTATCATTTTAAACAATATCACTAATTGTTGTAATATCATTCATGTAAAACTTAACTCGGCAATTACTCATTTAACCTAGATATTTAAAAAGAGAAAGTTTCAATAATTGCAGATCATAATAAAATAACTACCAAAAAATATATTTCTCAGAAGTTCTGATAACTTTACAAATAAGTTACAAGAAACTTCTGAATATTATTATGATTGATTGCCTTCGATTACAGGGTAATAATGTAAAAGTATACATATTTGCTATAATAAAATGCATCGTATTGCAACACAGAATAATAAATATATTAAGCTTATATCTATATAAATAGTATTGTATTGTAAAATTGTAACTAAAAATTACAATTTTCATTGGTGTAATTGGATTTTGAATATAATTATTATATGACAAGTACATTTAAATATATTATTATCATTTATCTTTTAAATAATTAAATAAATACACTATCTTTATATATAGAGATAAATTATTACCATCCCGATAAGTTGGGATTATACATGAAATTAATTAATGATTAAATTTGAATAACGATAAATGAATTTCATAAATTATAGATACCATTAATTTGAATTAAAAGGATATTCATGGATAAAATATATGCAATACTTATGAGGTATTCAGTTGCATTACCAAGTGACTGTAAATATATACTCAGTTGGTCCATAAATTAATTCAGCTCACTCACCGTTTCAGAAATAAGAAAATATATAAATAAACACACGACGGGTGTTACTAGCTGAGATTTACATTATTATTTAGACATGTGTATACCAAACTGTAAATTTAACGAAATCATTTTTGTAATTTCTTATTTCATGTGTATTTTTGGTAAAAATTCAAATTTTCCGTTGTCCATAGTTTGTTGAGAACGAAATCCAAATTAACTTCAATTAAACCATAACATACTTTTGTTAAATTGACACTTTAATTGATGTTATATAATATTAATGTTCAAAAGTAATGTAATGACAGTTCATGGAAAAGATCATTTGATTTAAAGATAAACGAATTCCTGAAATATTATTACTTATGATTTGTGAATATTTTGATGTATTCCAAATTGCTATCCAACAAATGATTTCTTAAGATATTTTTCCATAAACATATTTATGAAATGAATATTTAAGATGAAACTATACAACAATATATGTCATGTTTGAGCTGTTCAAATTCAGGAACTTTTTTCCTTTCAAAAGAATAACATTCAATGCTTCCTGACACACACGCAATTTGCAAAAAGAGCTTCCATTTTTCATTTATTGGCTCAGGTCTCTTTGCGACTGTTTCTTCACGGTGTAGCAATTGGGAATATTTCTCTTGGGGTCTTTCCGCTGACCTACACTTCATGGGTGCCGAAAGTTATTACTATGTTCTTCCGATATATTGCAACAGCTAGTCGAACAGAAGTTATTTCTATTCCAGAAGTTAGCTCCATTAGTACCTGGCTATTTGAAGTCTATTTTGGCACAAGCTAAATTAACTTGCTGAACTACAGGAAATTCAATGAACAATATTAATTATCGTCTAACGTATATTTCAGATCCATTTTAATATATTTTCGTGTAAAACAATGACCCAATTGAAAATAGGAGCTGGTTCGAGGCAGCGGTTAAGCCAATCACGCTAATCATCACGGCAGTCAGGGAGCAGCGAGAGCGCAGTATGGGATCCAAACTGACCGCTTTGGGGGCTAAATCTACTCCGGCGTAGCTGCGCATAACTACTCTGGTCCTAGCCACGACTGTAATATTATATTACTATTATGGCAGCTTTGATCTATATTACTATTATAGCAGTGTTGGTCATTAAACAATCATGAAGTGTGCGGTATAACAAACTAACGGATACGACAAACTACATAGCGGTCATTTATTCCAGGACCGAATTTTGAAGCCCGAATATTCTGAGACAGAAATTTACGGCCACCAAGCATGAGTAAGCAACTATATTTTATATATTTTTTTGTCCAACAAATCATAGGTATAATATCTATATAAACTCAAAATATTGTGTTCCTGGTATTTTTGATTATAGATACAAAAAATCGTGGAAAATTAAACAAGGAGGCTGGTAATTTTCCAGCTTCCTAGGTAATGCCAGCTTACTATACCAGCTTCCTAGTGAACGACATCCTTCTATCCATCTTGATAGAATTTATACATTTTTCCTGATATATTAAATTATTATGTTTAATCATTATTTTATATCATTAGTGAAACCATGTAAACAATATGTATCTATGCTACTAAATTTCAAAATATTGATCGACCAATATTCTTGTATTAAGAAAAATAATTTTTTATCGTTTCTAATTACATTGTTCTGAAATTTTCAAATCATTACAATTTCTGTAAGAGAAACTTACTACTGGTATTGGAGAATTGAATGAAAGCAATCTTCATAAGTTAGAGCAGTCATTTTGACGAGAACTCTCATAGGACTTTTTGAGTTCCATTTGAAAAGATATATAGTATCGTGTCGTCACTTGGATACGGCAACGTATAGAATACTGTCGTTAACTATAGGGAGCTAGTTGATTGCACGTTTATTGACTAGGAACCTGGTAGATCACCAACTTCCTAGATAATGACAGAGCTGTCATTATCTAGGAATTTACCGAAATCGCTAGCGATCTTCAGTAATGGATGTTGACATAATATTTCAACTTATTGTTTGATTCATTTTTGTTAAGATACCTTAATTATGGTACTTTAACATATTTTTCCCCATTTTTAACTCAGAAATATTCTGTAAAGTGTAACAGGGAGCAGTAGGCCTTTATCACTTGCCATTCTATATAATTGGGCAAATGCTGTATTTAATTGTTTGAAATATCTGCCAAAATGGAGTCTCTCTGTAATTTATTTCCTCATTATTTGTAACGATGTGACCGTAAGAAAGTACAATAAAAATAAATGAGGAGTTCGATACAGTCTGCTTATTAGGCAGTGAATATTGATGTCACAATGTCATGCATGTGTACTTTATTTCTTCAAACTCCCCCGAATGTGACACTTCTGTATGACACTGCCGCCAGTAATACGACTAGTTATTTTTCTAAGTGAAGGCACAGGTGAGTAAAGGAAATATTATTTGGAAAGCTCGTATATATTTACCACATTTCTTATAATATAAAAGACTATAAATCAAAATATACTCCCATACTTTTTCGGTTTGAGATTTACTATTATTTATTGGGTGTAATTAATGTGGATGGACAAACAAAGCTGAAATTAAAGACTTTTATTACAATATTATGTTTAGTTATTAAAATACACGCAATATTTAATTTAGAGTCGTATATTGTGGGACAAAATTAAAATACATATGTATTTAGATACATGAACTTGTCAAAGATTGATTTTACTAATTGATCCATAATAGGAAATTAACCATCCATGATAAAATTTTTACAAACTAATCCATAATGAAATTTACTAATTGATCCATAATAACATATCAATATTTGAATTGGATTTACTGGTTAAGAAATAACTTATAAAAATGACAACTTATTTACAAATTTATAAGCGTCCAAAAATTAAGGGACAAATTAAATCAGCCTATTATTATGAAAATACAAGTACTATCTAATTTAGTTAATAGCGCGATGGCTTCTACCTATAGTAAATGAACGAAGAATATTTTGATAATCTCTTAGACTAGTTTTTACATCACTCTTCCTGAAGATTAATAAAGAAAATTACACCATTCAAAGATTTTATCGGGAGTAAAACATTCTAAAAGTGTTTTGAAACTTTTTCAAATACTACAGTGATACAGACAAAATTGTTAGCCCGTTTAACAATTTGAAAGCTATATAAATTTAAACAGAAAGATCAAATAACGATAAAAAGTATAAGCTTGGCATCAGAAAACCGTTTTAAGTCATTTTCACAAACAAAAAGTGATCAATCATACCACATGTGTAAACATATGAAGGTAGACTGTCTTTACACGATTTCAATTAATGGGGTTAATTAATTTAAGCCCACAGAAATAAATCATTTGTTTGTTGGAAGGATAAGAAGAAGAGATTAGTTTGCAAAAGCATCTTTTTTGAACGAGTAAAAATTTGGGTAACAGTATTTTTCAATTATGAAAACAAGTATAATTTGATTAGAAATAATGGTAAAAACTATGCTTGAAGATGTGAATGCAAAAAAAATAAAAACGGGAAAATATCCTAATAAGAATGAGATATGGGTGAAGGAATTCCATGGTTATTAAAATATTTTCTAGCCAAATAACTAGTTCTCTTGTCTTATTACAAACTCATGCGATTCATCATACACATGTTAGAATTAGAGCCCGGACAAATGCCATGAAATCCTAAAATGCCATAAAAGCCTTGAAATGCCATAAAGTCCTAATATGGCATAAAGTTCTAAAATTGTATAAAGTCCTAAAATGGCTTTAAGTCCTAAAATGCCATAATTGCCATAAATGCCATTAAGTCTTAAGATATCGTAAACTCCTAAAATGATACGAAGTCTCATTTTAGGCTTTTTAAATTATGAAATAATTTGCCAACTCGATAAAGTGGGCGGGTTAGATTGGCAAATATTTTGAACGTTGAAATTCAATCAAAATCTGTCTGAATTATTATAAACCAATCCTATCACTTCCAGAATTAGCATAGTCTACGCTGTATCTAGTTTTCTGTAATACTTAAAACCAAATTTTTTAGCACAGACTCTGCCATGAACAAAATGATAAAATAGCGAGTAATCAATAAAATGCACTATTTGAAAAGAGATATATGTAGAACCTATATAGTAACATTAGTAATGTCTACACTAGAACAACTGTCAGGTATTTCAATTTAACCTTTAATTGATGTAATGTTAAATTTGAATGAATATACTATGAACTATTTATTAATTAAATTTTAGGGATATATTATTTATCTACTTGTTTTTTCACCATTTTTATTTTAACGGCATAAGCTATTGATTATATACACCAAATTCCCAGTTTACTCATCGTAAACACCTATCTGTAAATCTTAAAAGTGTATGTATGAGTCCTAAAATGGCTTTTTAGGTCCTTAAATGCCATATTTAAGATCCTTAAATGCCTTTTTTGTCCTATAAGGCCTTTTTTATAGGTCCTAAAAGTCCGGGCTCTAGTTATAATATCGTTATAACTGTAAACAATACATAATTGCATACGTTATAACTCTATATTACAATAATGTACCAATGTATACACATATAATTTTCAATATGTTCTTCAATTTAACTTAATAAATAGAAACAAACAAGAGAAATATTGATTATTTCCAACATTTATTACAATTGTATTTGATATCATTTCTATTCTTTAAGTAGCATCAGAAGATAAAGACATCCTCAGGATTCATTTACTGTATAATATTTCAACTTTATAATCGACAAGGAGTCAGGTTTAAAGAGGTGAATGAATATTATAAAATGGAGAGCAAGAAAAGTTTCCTAATTGAACCTAAATTCTACAGAAATCCTGACTTGGAATCTCAGATGTTAGAAACACCAAAGTTTTTTTTTCAAATATATGTTGGAATAAGTTCTTCAGAGGAAGAGATGTTCATGTCTGATAAAATTTCAGACGAATGGTAGAGACTAGAGATATAAACTGAAAAATACTTTTTATCAACAGAACTTTAGTAGTTCAAAAGTACGAATTTCAAAGGCTGTTGTAGTATTATTAAATGGAAGAGTGTGGTTGGTTTCATTTTAATTTCAATCGCAAAATAATATCAAATTATATTAAGATGTTCTTTTATAAGCAGGTGATTTGAAAAATACTTAGTATATACCCTTCATTAACCCTAATTTTTGGTGGCACCTCAAAGGTTAGAAATTATACTTTTTTAGGATATTCTTATTAAACTTACTAACTCATTTATTGGTTATGGATATTCATCAATAAGTGTATCGAGAAGAATGCCACCAACCCAACTCCACTCACAGGTCATTAAAAAATCCGCCTCATAGCTGTTAGCTCCTCCTCCTAGCCGACCAATCCGAGAAGAGTTATCCTTAAAAACATTTTTTGTAAGAATTTTATGCTTGATACACGGTTTGGATAAAAACTTATGCGGCAACGACAGTATCTCAAATAAACTTGTTTGTTACTTACAGTATTTAAAAAATTTAAGACAGATGAGACATAACCTTTTTGTGCACATTGTAAATTATTTTTGATTACTCAATTTTCAATAGACCAGTAAAGGTCAGATAGCGCCTTTCTATTTTAATTTTTTCGAAATATGTTATTCGTACGAGGATAAAATGAGGTTCATAAACATTTACAGGAGTGGCGACTTACTAATTCTTGGATATTTTTAATTTGATGGACATTTTTTGGATATTTTTAATTGTACTTCGTAGTTATATATTATAATACACTAGATTCACTTCTTAATTAATGAAAAAAAAATCAGTGTCTTTAATATACGATAATTGTTAAAACCAAATAATTAATAACCCGACTATCTTTTTAAAAATGACGTAGAATTTTATTACTATTAAGTAGCACATTTACCGAATAAAGCAACTTATACTGTGCAAATTTATCTTCATCAATGGTATGTACCTATACCCAAGAATTATCCCTATAATTCACCCATTCTTAGTTCGGAGAAGCAGTTTATTTACCTAACTTACCTGCTTCTTTATTAGCCAACTTAAGTCATTAATTAATTCGTATTCCAGATTCTTTTTTTGATATATATCAAGAAATTACGCGATGTTTTGTGCCCATTCTCATTACGATGTTAATGAATCATAAAATATACAGATAATCGGATCATATATTTTTAGTACTCTTCATAAAAATAAACAATATCTATTATATTTCGTCTGAAAAATTTGAAATTTGGTATTCATATCTATATTAAAGAAATACTGTGAAAATTGAAATGATTCACTAAAAATTGCAAATTATAGTCATATAAATCAAAACTGTTGCTACTAATATGTTATGTCGATAATATCTTTTCAGAGAATAAATTTTTAGTGGTAGACTAATTATTGAAGACATGAACTGGATGAATATATTTTTAGGGTATTGTTCAATGTTTAATCCAGGTCCATATAATCTAAACAAATTGAGATCTAGATATTTGAATGAAATTTATAGGTTAAAGGGTGGATCACATATGTCAGTGACCCGTATGGCCCGGCTCCTCTCAATGATTTTTTTTAGCAAATTAAAGTAACGATATATTTTTCACTGACACTGAACTACTAAAGTAAAAGGAGACGGATCGGTGACGTTACGGACGGATCACTGATGTGTTTGAACAAGCCTCGAAGTATATTTTTTATCATATTTGCATATTATAGAATTGAAATATCCTTCAGGTTATCTCTGTATTGATATAAAATATATCAAAAATTTAAAATAATACGAATATTTACAAACGTTCAAACCCATCTACAACCGCCTTATTGATTTGTATTTCATATTTGCTGTACTTCTTATGAAGGACCAAAGCCAAAGTCTATTAAGCCCTTATCACCAGTGAAAACAGTTACGGTGTTGTGATACACGCATGTATACCAGGTGGAGTTTTTCCCACACACGAGTCTCTTAACCGCATTTCATTGCATAGAAAACGAAGCACGGGCATAGAAAACGAAGTACATAATTATCATAGTTTTAATCGAGTATGAATCATATTTTTGTTTGGCCAGCATATCAAAACAATCTTGCAATCTGCCCGCACAGGTATTATCTCCCTGTAACGACCATGTCATGGTTTTAACACAGTCCCTTGTGAGGAGCAATATAGATAATGTTATAGTTGTCGCAAATGATATTACTTACAGCAGTTACTATTCCAAGCATGTAATCTTAGCAGGCATTTGGGGTGTGTTGAAAATTATATTTGATAATAATAACTAAACAAGACTGCATGTCATGCTCTATTTATTTTACAAGAACAAGGTAAATATAATTATATCATGATTGATAGTAATCAGAACGTGAATTATAACTCACTTTATTATTTACTCATTTCAGTATTTTGCTGTAATGGTTCATTAATTCTTGCTTTTCATTTATGATAGTTCGTAGATAATACTTATTTCAATAATTATTACAGTTTCTGACTGAATATTATTATCATAACAATGAATTTCGAGCATTTATTTTAATTACCTCAAATAATATTTAGAAACTACATGTCTATGCGTTTATTTGTATTTCTATATCACTCATATGGCTAATTAGGAAGTTAGTCCATAATAACAGTTATTGATAAAAACGATTTCAAAGTTTGCAAATGCGTTCAGAAAATCACTGATTTTATGACATACCGATGAACAGATTCACTCTACACATACATCTTTCTTCGCCAGCATAGTAGGCCGTTCTTGCAACTTTTTAGCAGTCATAACATATTTTGGCCATTTTTGAACTTAACTATCTCTTTTTTTTTTGCCAGAATGAGTGGTATACTCGGAGTGTTATACGTTATCCTGATGCATTTCCCATATATCGAATCCAAACATTTGGCATGCACATCACGAAATATCTCAGTATTTGATCTTGTTTAGCCAATATTTGTCATTCCTTTCATGCCATAGTTGGCAATATTTTATCCGAATGACAATAATAAAGTAACCGAGTCACATAACTTAGGATTCATATCGACTTACCCTCGGAAAAAATATTAGTTTCAGACCTGAACTTCATACCAAAAATGAATTGCTCTTTTATATCGTTTTCATTGAAATTATTTAGTATTTTTGTTTGAAGGTCGTGCAGTTTGAACAATATATTTTACTTTGCATGCACCCAAGTATATTAATATACAGTGTTGAATAGATATTTTGTAAGGGCTTTTTCATGCAAACATTAGAGATTTTCAACTGAAAGACAACCTTACCATTCAATATCCTTAACTCAGAAAAGGGAATACTAATGTGTCAATATCAATTTAAACTCAGTTATTGGTAATCCTATCTTCTGTAAACAAAAGCTTCAAAACATATTGATATCAATGCCACGTTCAATGTAACTTCAACGCTTTGTTATTGTTTAGATATTGCGAACAACGTGACCTAAATCTTGAAAAGAAAAGTAACTCCATATATACAGTGTACATTGTAGAAACCAATAGGATTATTAATAAATTAACCCTGGCGACCATACTTACATACTTACTTATTCATGTAACTTTTTTTAGCTTTCAGCTTTACGTTGAATTTAACTTTTCACGTAAATAACACCGCCAAGTAATATTAAATCAGGAACACTATTGGTAAACTAAAGTGTTGGCAGTTTTAACTTCGACTTCCGATAAGTTCGATAACTTTTTAAAAGGATATCACATGAAATACATATATAGTACTTAGTCGTTAATTCATTGTATCCTTTTTGAGAAAAAAAGAAATTAATTTTGTTAAAATTATTAAGAAAATATTTATTTGATGCGGCTTCTGGAAAACATAAATTTGAGATACATAAATTATGAAATGTCTAATATATTTTGAAAATGCACATCACTTTACTATGCAATGAATAATCAAATAATGTAATTCTCTCATGATAGGATTTGACAAATTGTCCCAATGAGAATTATTTAGAGATTTTTGTGTAGTTTCGAGAAAATTATTTCATATCTCTTTGATAAAGACTTAGTTTGTAAAACTTCTTATTAAATATGATTGAAATGATAAATATTTTTAAATTGTTCCAATAAAATGTCTGATATTTGATGTAAACAAAATATTATACCAGACTCTATAACCTTTGGTTCAAATTCACCTCATAATTGGTTAGGAAAAATATTTACTGTACAGAAATAATATTTTATCTGATTACAAATCACTAATAAAGAAACCAAGGTATCGTGTAAAATGAATAAACTGTTTCAATTATTTTCACCACAACATTTTATTCACGTAACTTGTTTTTACTGCTCCTATGAATATTCTATAGAATATTTAAATAAAAGGATAGGAAGGTTTGTCATCTGTCGAGGCATATTTTGTTCAATTTGTCACAGTGACAATATTTTCCCATCGATACGTGTTCCTAGTCTTCTTTGTGTTTCTGATCAGATAATAGAAATTGATTCTCTCTATATCTTGTGAGGTTATCAGGATTCTCTCTATGTATATCTTGTGAGATTATCACCATTTTTATTGCATCATGATTCATGTTTAGAATATTCAAATATTATTTGTGAGTGGATGAAAATAAAAACGAGTCATTATAACCATATTTATATTGGCAATAATTATTAATTTTTCTTTTCAGAAGATATGAACATTTGCCAAATTATAATCAGGATATATTTTATTAGAGTTGAATGAAATATCAAAATTCGTCCGAAAATTACCATAAACTGAAACTGAAAACATCACGTGTTTTTTAAATTAGATAAATCATAATAATGAAAATTAAATGGGAAATTTGGCAGGACGTGTTTATGTAGAAATACAGTTCAAGCTACAGCATTTATTATATTATATAATGGAGATCTATTTAATAAGTGCCGATTTTATACACATTTGAATTACATATAAAAAAATAATTCTCGAGTACTCTTATCAAGTCTCTATAGTGAAGTTTGTTTCATATTTTGTTGTCATTCGCTTTAATAGTGTTATAACTGTTCAATTCCTCGCTAATAATATAAACACTATCTGTTCAATTCCTCGCTAATAATATAAACACTATCTGTTCAATTCCTCGCTAATAATATAAACACTATCTGTTCAATTCCTCGCTAATAATATAAACACTATCTGTTCAATTCCTCGCTAATAATATAAACACTATCTGTTTAATTCCTCGCTAATAATATAAACACTATCTGTTTAATTCCTCGCTAATAATATAAACGCTATCTGTTCAATTCCTCGCTAATAATATAAACACTATCTGTTCAATTCCTCGCTAATAATATAAACACTATCTGTTTAATTCCTCGCTAATAATATAAACGCTATCTGTTCAATTCCTCGCTAATAATATAAACACTATCTGTTCAATTCCTCGCTAATAATATAAACACTATCTGTTCAATTCCTCGCTAATAATATAAACACTATCTGTTTAATTCCTCGCTAATAATATAAACACTATCTGTTTAATTCCTCGCTAATAATATAAACGCTATCTGTTCAATTCCTCGCTAATAATATATACACTATCTGTTCAATTCCTCGCTAATAATATAAACACTATCTGTTCAATTCCTCGCTAATAATATAAACACTATCTGTTCAATTCCTCGCTAATAATATAAACACTATCTGTTTAATTCCTCGCTAATAATATAAACGCTATCTGTTCAATTCCTCGCTAATAATATAAACACTATCTGTTCAATTCCTCGCTAATAATATAAACACTATCTGTTCAATTCCTCGCTAATAATATAAACACTATCTGTTCAATTCCTCGCTAATAATATAAACACTATCTGTTCAATTCCTCGCTAATAATATAAACACTATCTGTTCAATTCCTCGCTAATAATATATACACTATCTGTTCAATTCCTCGCTAATAATATAAACACTATCTGTTCAATTCCTCGCTAATAATATAAACACTATCTGTTCAATTCCTTGCTAATAATATAAACAATATCTGTTCAATTCCTCGCTAATAATATATACACTATCTGTTCAATTCCTCGCTAATAATATAAACACTATCTGTTTAATTCCTCGCTAATAATATAAACACTATCTGTTTAATTCCTCGCTAATAATATAAACGCTATCTGTTCAATTCCTCGCTAATAATATATACACTATCTGTTCAATTCCTCGCTAATAATATAAACACTATCTGTTCAATTCCTCGCTAATAATATAAACACTATCTGTTCAATTCCTCGCTAATAATATAAACACTATCTGTTTAATTCCTCGCTAATAATATAAACGCTATCTGTTCAATTCCTCGCTAATAATATAAACACTATCTGTTCAATTCCTCGCTAATAATATAAACACTATCTGTTCAATTCCTCGCTAATAATATAAACACTATCTGTTCAATTCCTCGCTAATAATATAAACACTATCTGTTCAATTCCTCGCTAATAATATAAACACTATCTGTTCAATTCCTCGCTAATAATATATACACTATCTGTTCAATTCCTCGCTAATAATATAAACACTATCTGTTCAATTCCTCGCTAATAATATAAACACTATCTGTTCAATTCCTTGCTAATTATATAAACAATATCTGTTCAATTCCTCGCTAATAATATATACACTATCTGTTCAATTCCTCGCTAATAATATAAACACTATCTGTTCAATTCCTCGCTAATAATATAAACACTATCTGTTCAATTCCTTGCTAATAATATAAACAATATCTGTTCAATTCCTCGCTAATAATATAAACACTATCTGTTCAATTCCTCGCTAATAATATAAACACTATCTGTTCAATTCCTCGCTAATAATATAAACACTATCTGTTTAATTCTGAGCGATTCATATTGAGGAAATAATTTAATTATAAAGCAAAATGTTGTAAGAGGTAATTTTCGTGAATCTTGTATTTCCAGTATTGAAATAAGAAACATTTTTTATACTCAAATATATGTGATTCATATGAATTGTTCTATCCATTTTTTTGTGGTATAATAGATTGTGATACATATCGACTATCCACCTAAGTACACTGAACTATGCATATATCGTAATAACGAAATTTTCATAAATATATTCCTTCTTTTCGATCTATCATTTGATATAATTTCATTTAAAGAGAAAATTTATTTAACGGGGTTGTATGCAAGTTAAATAACGGAATTTATTGAAAGTTATATAACTGAGTTGTTCAAAAGTTTTATAACTGAGCTGTTTAAAAGTTATATAAATGAGTTCTTTAATTAAAAATTATATAACAATAATAGTTTAAAAGTTACATTGCTCAATCAATTAAAATTTATAGTTTAAATGGTCTGCACAATTTTAACAAGTCAGTGGAAGCATATATTTCTAATCGAAGTTAACAGTAGTTTTTTTAACAGTTACTGTAAGTTTTTCATTCCTTTCCCGTTTCCCTTCCACGACTGTTGGTATTTTGAATTATTAAGAATTTGGAAGAGTAGTAAAATTGTTAAAATTACTTCATGAACAATAATGAAAATATAATATTATTATTCTTATATTAATTTATTGTTGGTCCATATTACTAAATACAAAATTGATATGTCAAATATGCTATAATATATATAATCTTTATCGCACTAAATTTATCTCTTCACTATAGTGAAATAATATCTTTTTGATATTGAAATAATTACGCAGCTTTAAAATAATCTGCTAAAAGTTCTATCAGTAACACTGAGGTATGAAGTCCCGTCATATAATTATGCAAATTGATCCACAATTCATGGCCTTCGCTTAGTGAGATGAATCATCATCGTTCTGAAGCAGACTGCTTGAGACACAACTTTAATACGCTTCATACTGCAGAAGAGAATAGACACAATATATTCGGTAAATTTCATCTTCCAACCACATTGATTAGTCATATGTAAATTTTATTAAATGATTCATTTATGATTGTGACTTTTGAATATAATTTCAACATCAAATTAATCCATAGTCAGATGTGGGCGTGCGAACCTGATTTTGGATTCCCAATCCGAATCCTGATTCCGATTCCTTCGATCCGAACATTTTCAAATTGAAATTTTACGAAGCAAAGTAAAAATATCGTCTAAATACCTTTATTTCTGAACTGGAAGTGACACGAATTATTTTTCACTATTCATATACACAAATGAACAATAATTTCAAATTTAAGTTAAATTTGACTCTTTATAATTAATAATAATAATCACCTGATGTTTTCACATCAATATACAGTGTGGTGCAAAAAAAAAGGAAACCCATATTCTATTCAAATTAGTTTATTCTACAAACGATCAAAGCTAAAAATATTTTAAAACACAGTTTTATTCGTTTAGTCATTTTGCATATATTTTTATAATCTATCAAAAGTTACGACAAAATATAAACAACCTGCAGCGAATTAAAAACATGGAGATAAAATTGGCTTGCGCGAGGACGAAATATACGAAAAAAATTCATAATAGGTAAAATTCATTTTATATGGATGCATAAACATTAAATTCTACTATTTTTGTAACAAATATGAGTAAATAAAAAAAAATTACCATTTCAAAGTTGGTTCGTAGAAAAAATTGACATATCTATAAAATAATTGCGCCGTTAATTTTTAACTCCTATTCGAAGCCCTCAAAATGCAGCTTTCAAAAGAATAAAGAGTTTTGGTTGTGACAATTTTTTTAAACAGTGGAAGCTTTAAGCTGGTTAAACTTCATTTTAACAACGCTTTCTGGAAATATTTCCATCAATTATAAAACCGTATTTACTAATGTTAATAAGATCAAAATTGAAGAAACCCCTTTAAATTTGAACAAAAAGCGATCATGTCGCAGGCGAAAAGAATGAACACATGAAAACATTAATTTTTTTCATGAACAGCTTATTGAATATTGAGAATACAAAAATATCAATCAGAATGTGTGGATTTGACATCATTTAAGACACATTTCACTGAATTGTTAAACACTATTTAAGATATCATTCTTTCAAGAAGCATCGAATTCTTTTAACTGATTTACCGCAATGTCTAAATTTTGCAAAATAGTTCCTGCAAAAAAATGCACATTTTGTAGAAGATATTATTGGTAATGAAGATGTATTTCCATGAATGATAGAGTCAATAACAAATGCGTTAATTGAATAAAAAATAGTAGGATTTTACTTTTATTACTACCATATGGAAATAAATTATTCTTACTATGAACTTTTTTGTGTTTTTCATCCTCGCACAAGCCCTTTTTATTTACGTATTTTAATTCACTGCAGGATGTTCAATTTTTATCGTAACTCCTAACAGACTAACATGATAGATGCATAAAAAATAAACGAATAAATCTATGTATTTAGAAAATTTCTAGCTTTGATAGTTTGTAAAATAACTAATTTGAAAATGTTTTCTTTTTGCGCCACCCTGAAAGTGTATAGTAACAGCAGACACAATATAGTGATAACTGTAATGATTATTATTGTGGATGATAAAACGACAACAACAAGAACGTGACTTGAAACTAAAATCACTTGGGTTTCCTTCGAATCGCTGAGGACTAATTTCAAATCGATTTCCTGTCTCAATAATTGAGTATAATTACCGCATGACTAATACAGGTGATTGCCTGTCTGGTATGTCTGTCAAACAAGACAGTAATATTATGGTACACCTAAACCCTAATATTATCGAACAATATTAAGAAACACTGCTTATAACTGCTATTATATAAAAATTGTTTGTATAATTATACAAAAAGATAAAAAATGATCATGCATGTAATTATTAACAAACCAATATCATCAACACTTTATATTTCCAGCGGAATATGACTATCTATAACATCGAAGAAATCTTCGTTTTAGTGTGAACTGCTCATACAAAATGTATTTAAAAAAAATAAGGAGGATTTGAAAATGTTATTATCAATTAAAAAATTATTAATGAAATATTTTATTATTATTATTCGTCCTTTTTACAAGCTTTGATTTCTATTCAGTAGATTGAATCTATATAAAGAAATAATAAAATAATAGAAAAAGTATAAAATTACTAAGATTGAATTTCATTTGATAAGAAAAATTATATACAAGTTTCACTAAAATTAAATAAAATACAGTATAAGTACTATCAAATTTCGTAATAGAGTTTATTACCTTCGAAAATGCGGAAGGTAATGATTTAGACGTTATTTATTCATGTAGCATCTTGTTATTCGCATGACTCTAAAAGTATTCATCCAAATTGACTGAAATTGGTCAATGTCCAGGTACCATCTGCTAAAACTTTGAGAGCGATCCGGTCAAATATTTTCGAAATATAAAATGCGAATAATATTATATCTACAATTTCCCAATCCTATCTCATTAAGTAATATTTTCATTTTTCTTGATATAAATATCTACAACATATTAATGAACGTATTAATTAACTAATTAAGTTTTTCTTTGATTACTGTTTGAATTTTTTCCATGATTTATTACATGTTAGAATAGGATCCCCACTTTCCGAAGATGAAATAATATTCTCGGATATTTCCTTGGTTTTAGGTTAAGGAAGGGCTAAATAAATTGAATCAATTCTACTGCACACTTCTGATTAAGTCTTAAAAATCCCTATTTAATATAAACGATTACAATATGGGAAAGTACAACTCTATTGACGGTACTGAATAATCTTGATATCAGTTACCACTACACAAGAATTAGATACAGTGTGTACCAAGTCTTGCCAAGGCCGAACAGTGAGCATTAAACCGCAAGGTGGCACTATCTCCACAAGAGATAGGCACTCCACAGTCCACAAGGTAATACCGCAAGGTGGCACTATCTCCACAAGAGATAGCTATAGGCAGTCCTCAAGGTAATACTGCAAGGTGGCACTATATCCTTCCTTTAACAATTCCAGGAAAAGTCTTCTGCAAAGCAGATCTGTGCATTTCAGAGGACGTTTTCTTCACTTTCAGAGGAAATTATTACCTTTGAAACAGTACCTCTTAAACGTCTGGTTTGTTACTATATTAGATCCTGCAAAAGACCTTCTAACAAATAGATATCTTAGAAAGTCATAAAGGTGTGCAATTTTTACAAGGTTTTAAATGATTTTAATAAATATCTGTACTAATATTTTATTTTGAATAAGCAAATATGCAATAAATATTCTGAATAAACAAAATAACATCAAACACGTCAAGCTTTGCTTGTCTATAATATGTGCAAATGTATATATTTTCAAAATGTTTAGAGTTTCTAATTTATTGTCTCACCCCAATATATTGCAATAATTATTGTCTTTAAAATATGTCCAAGATGTCGTGATAAATTATAAACTGAATATAACTGTTACACATATTGAATAAACATATTCCTTTGTTAGTATTGTTATGCTATAATATTATGATCAAATAATATTTTTCGCATATTGTGCTCTGACATTGCCATTTCTTATTGTACTCTAATATTCGTGATGTGCTATGTGGAACATTAGCGTTCTAGCGAATCAGGCACGCGAACAGCTGAATACCCTAACTTTAGCTGTGATTTGTAGATATTACTATGCTTATATACTCCATCAGAAGAGTGTAGTAGAATCGATAATGCAGACTTAACCTTCGCTAAAGTCTATCGAAAATTATACGGTAGTTCTATCATATCTCAAGTCGCTAATTCCAGTTCTTCCATTCACTACAACCACCGATTGGAATGTTGAGTGTCATTGTGAATACAGTTAGCAAAACAACATTTTCCTCAAGTAGAGCATGATTTGATCACTCAACTAAATTATTTTAGATGCATTCGATTTGTTTTAATAAGTATATTGATATTAAGGCAAAACATATAATTTATAATTGATAAAATAATATATAAAGTTCATTTTTCTCTGAACTATTATACACATTCTATTAAATGTCAACATAGTTGAAATTGTTTGCAATATCAATTAACGCACTTTTTATAGAAGCAAAATTACCAACACCGAATAAGAGTGTACTGTGCAAGAGAGGTAGAACATCCAAGAGTGCAAGGGAAATAGAACATTTAAAAGTGTAAGATAAGCAGAACATTTAAGTGTATAAGAGAGGCAGAACATATAAGGGTGTATAGGGAGGTAGAACAATGAGAACATCTAAGAGTGTAAGTTCTAAGCAGGACATCTAAGAGTGTAAGTTCTAGGCAGGACAAAGAAGAGTGTAAGGCATAATATATTTCAATTTGAAGGAAATTTCTGAATTAGTTCCAACATAGGATGTTTCATATGTTTCTGCTATGAACTTAAATCTGTATGTGATAATATAAAAAAAATGAGAATATTTCACATATTTCTATTTTGAACTTAAAATATGTGAGGTAATTAAGTAGATTGTGAATAAAATTTCATTCGAAAATTCAATGGAAAATAGTGTGTTCAAACAGACCAAAAAAGATGATAATAATTATTATTTTAATATAATCATTGTAAAAAATATAGTGTAAAAAGAAAAATTAGTCTTACAAATATTCCAATTAAAAATGTTTACTTAATAAATTTACCTATTTTTTGTAGCTTAATTTATATATTAACTTACTATTTATAATGAATGTATCATTATTATCAAATACTTCATATTAGAATTTAACTCACTTTTAGTTTATTAAGTCTCAATTATAGTATTTGTAAATAGTATGTAAATAGTATTTGTATCTCATCTCAAAAATAATATTTCTATCTCATAAATAAACACATCACTTTTTTGATTTATTAATGGTCGAAATATTTTTAAAAGCTCCAGTTTCCTTCTTGGATGAATGTTATTTTGTTAATAATATGTGTGTTGCGAGTTCATGAAGCTCTTACCTGGCCTATAATTTTCCCCTACAGCCGGTAAATTCTCACCTAGTTTGTGACCAAACAACCGTGATGAGACAACTGTAACAACCTAAATACACAACAAATGTACTAGGAGTTGTAGGAGGAAAATCACGAATATACAAACCTCAGATTGTTTGCTATGATAGAACAATTACACCCTAAGTTGGTTACTGCCACAGTAACCCAACGCTAGCAAGCCAAGTACTTACACTGCTTCCCCTAATAAATGTAAGCAATTAACAAACGTTACTTCTACACACACTTTAAACACAATTAAACCGAGACTCACGGAACAAAGCACAAAAGATTCCCTTACGAATCCTCGAATCACACTCCTATCTCAAAACAGTGACATGGCGCACCCCCTGTGTTAATTACCAAGCATATTGTTGCCAACCATCTCATTATAACAACAATGTATAAGAAATTTATCAAAAAATTACCCTAAAGATCAATGTTGATCTAGAATAGCCATGTAATTTTTAGAATAATTATCATAATATAATAAATATGAATCTATTTTTTACAGTAATGTTTGTTTGTTTTATATAAAAATTCATTGTCCAATGATTAAAAATCGTTTGTACTAAAGTATGTGCGTATAAGAGCGGTAACACTTTTATTTAAATAATTATTAAATACATATCCTCCATAAAATAACGTTGATTTTAATTCGTATATGTTGATAGTATGATAAACCTTTTTATTCCATGTAATATTATGTTACTTCATCTTGCTTACAAAGAAGGATGCTAAAAGTAATTTTTTAAGAGTGTTATTGTAAATTTATCATAAATCTTTGCTGTGCACTAACTATTCACTATATTTCACTACGAGGTAGCTATTTAATTCTATTTATTCTGTTTTGTATTACGCAGAAAGTACATTAACTTCTTGATTTTAAAAGAGAATAACTTATCTATTTCAAACCTGCTACATATTGGATAACTTCGACCTCCAAACTCGAGCATAGGAATGAATCGAAAACTCATGGCATTTTTCTATTTGCAGAGTCACTCTCACTTCATTAATCATTATTGAGTCACAAACTAACCAAAATCATTGGCAAACAAATTCAAATGAGTAGACAAACATACTCACAAATTTTAACAAACAGATGATTGACAGAAAAAATATTATTATTATAGTGAACAAACATAATCAAATGGACTGCAAATATATTCCAGCAGGTAATTGACATCGATCAATATCCTGAAGGGCTCTTCTATCCGATCACTATGGGTTTGAATTTTCTATTCAACATTTTAGTAGATCAATGCAATATCCTACTTTATAATAAACAGATTTAAAAGTACTAATTTTCTATTCCAAATTCATTATAAATCTTTGATTTTTTTTTCGTGTTAAATAATTTAGAACCTAGAGTATATAGGGAAATTTCATCACAAGAGGATATCAAATTAGTTTACTCCCTAATAAGTTGTTAAACTTTATGTTAAAAATGTCAATTCTTCGTCATTTTCTTGCTCATAATCAATATAAATAAAATATACAATTAGAGGGAAACTGGACTACAATAACAATTGGACTACATTCTTTAATTTACGTTAAACAGAAAATAAAATTGGTTTGGATTTATCTGGGAAAATAGATAGCTTTTGCCAGGAGTAAGTTTTAGATGAACAGTGATCGTACATTCTGAAAACTTTTTCACTCAAGACTAAGAATTATGGAGGTCCAGTCAGGCCACTTTCAGTCTTTCTGTCTCCGTAAAGTTGAAATGAATAGAATCAAATGATGATCTTTCTACACTTCACTAACTTTAGGTTGGGGAAACGTGAAATAAGGTTTCTTGTGCCTTATTTTCTGAGAATCTTTTATTGTTCAACTTTGATCATTAATTTTTTCGTACTTGAGAATCTTTCCACGATACAACATTTTTGTCAGTGTGCCCTCTCTTTTGAAGAGATTGAAGTAGAAAGATTCATTACAAAAAATTATATACGGGCAAGAACCCATGTAACGTTGGTAAATTCGCGTAATATTCACTTAATATTTACATATTCCCTTATTATCCGCTTTCATAAAATGATATCGAGGAAATATACCTGGAATAGCTCAAATGTATTGAATCATCTTACGATATTCAGGGAATATTCCAGGAATTGGAGAAAAAAAAAAACAAGCAGCACAAGTTAATTGGGCCTATGCGGGCAGCCGGTCACCTTACTGACAAATGTTAGTAGTACTGTGGGCCTACTTGGTGAGATCATGGGCTGTTTTGTTGAAACCATCTTGGCTCAAGATGTTGCCAATATGCTAATCAAGTTTCAGTCATTTATTATTGATATGCTATATAAATTAATCAGGTTGAGCCAATATGACAATTCAATGAGATGGATTCGCCACATTTAACAAACCTTCTCCCAAAGTAGCATTCCATTAGAATGGAAGACCATATTGGTCCATGTAATTTCTAAGCCACTTTTCAGTCTGCCCAATGTTTCAAGGTTGCTTAATTGGGAAGGGGATTTCTTTACAATTTAGAAAGAATATTCCAGTGATTTCTAAAATTTATTTAATCCCCTTTCGATTTTGAGGGATTATTCCAGGATTTATTTAAAATTACCTCATCTCTTTACAATTTCGAGGGAATATTCCTGGAATTAATGAAATATAGCTGCCCTTTTTATTTTCGAGGTAACATTCCCGGAATTAATGAAAAGTGGTTGATCTCTTTTTGTATTCAAGGGAATATTCCATAAAAAATACTTAATGTTGCAGCTATACTCTCATTTTACGGCGCTCACAATTGATTATGAAAGAAGTGGAAGGTAATTGTAAGTAAATCATACTACCATGTGCAATTAAAGATTTGAAAAATGTATATTTTCTTCTTGTTGATTAATTCAATTTCTGAATTGAAGTAGAAAGTAGAAAGTAATGATCTTCGATCGAGGAATTTCTGTCCGTGATGATGATAATGATATATCCTCGAATATACTAAAGGAGATTTTATGGTGCTTTTTCCAATGAACCTATTTAACAATTTATCATACATTTTCCATCTCATATTACTATGAAAGGGTGACAAAAGCTCACACGACATTATCCCTAACGTCAAAAGCCAATGCGATAAAAGCCCACACCGACAAAAACCAACACCGCCGAAAACCCATACCGACAAAAATCCACACCGACAAAAGCCCACATCGACAAAAGCCCACACCGACGAAAGCTTATCAATGGTATCAAAATATTGCAACGTAACAAATTAGAATAATTTGAATAAACTCTGTAATCAGGACATCAACAACCATACTAATTGACTGATTAACATGTATATGGGGTATACATAAATGTAGCCAAAAAAGTATTTACGAATTACTCTATAGAATCTAAGACTATAGCTAGCAAAGTATACAGAGGCTGAAGTTTGACCTTTCGATCAGTAATCCTACATGACAATTGAACAAGACGTCTGCTAGGGACCTGCCATCTGACTAAATGTTCCAATTTATAATAAAATTTTAGCACATAAATTAAAGTGTTTTAAAATTAAGTTCTGCGATAACAGCGTCTCTAAATTTGGTGCATAATACAATTTTACAATGATTTCGTAGAAAGAAAACTGTTACAGTATTATCTTCCTTCGTTCTAACTTTACATATATAGATTATTTATATTGCAGGAATACTAATTTTGTTTTTGTTGGTGTGGGCTTTTGTCTGTGTGGCCTTTTGTCTTTATGGTTTTTTTTATCGTTGTGGGCTTTTGTCGATGTGGGCTTTTGACACTAGGGATTTTGTCGTGTTGGTTTTTGTCGTTGTCCCATTTACTATCGATGTTTGATAGATTTAATCGCAATCATTAATTAAGAGTTGAATTTCTATCATCGATTTCGACTGCAATGTTACAGTACTTTTTGGTAAATTATCTACCTAATAATTACCATCGATATATAATATAAATTAAATGGGTATTTGATTGTAATTTATAGTTTACTTTGTACATTGAGAGAAGTAGCAAAAGGGTGTGTAGATCGTGTTCTAGTCTGAAGATCAACCATTTCAAAGTTTCTATCTTCTGGAAGTATGTTTTTGATTGAGCAAATTAACCTATTACCAATAATTTACGATACTTATGTCAATAGAATATTGTTAATTCCGTTTATATTCAATCTTAAACTAGTTTAATGAATCATTATATAGCAGTAAAACTGTCATGAATTTTAATCTAAGCACCGAGAATGACAATATTGATTGAGTGAAGTCAAAAGGGTAGGTTAGCATTGTGATATTATGAACATGGTTTGTATCGATACATTGCTATACATACATTTTTAGCTGCACTTCTCTCTCAATTGTTCGAAATTCAACACTTTTAGGAAAGTTATATCATCCAAAAAATATTTTAAATAAGACAAATAAG
This sequence comes from Caprella mutica, assembly GCA_947561585.1. NCBI lineage: Eukaryota > Metazoa > Arthropoda > Malacostraca > Amphipoda > Caprellidae > Caprella > Caprella mutica. Next base: position 249,117 of record CANNZV010000290.1, on the reverse strand, counting down.
GATAATAATTTACCCTTATCAATAGAAATAGATGATCTGTCGATTATAATATTCTTCCAAACTGAGTATAGAAGATTTTTCCCACGTTAAATCTATGTAGATTATCCACAGAGGGACAAATGTGGATGTCTTCTATGATATACGTTTTTATGAACAAAGGACCAGCAAATAGTTTCTTGAAAATGGGGTGAGATTTTGCTTGATTTATGTTGAAAATGACTTGGCCTACTTCCTAGAAGGACTGGAGACAGAACACATAGTATAAAGTACTGGGTATGAGACTATTTAAAATACTGATAAATGAGGGGATGGGATGATATATTTCAACATTTATTCAACTTTGGTATAAAACTGAAAACTAAAACAGAATTAGTTAGTTGGTTAACAACACAATAATAATAATAATATAGCTATATTTTCTGTAGCATGATCACAAAAGAATGTACATAGGTTGGTAAATGAGGTGTGCCTGAGTTCAATATTTGTTTAGTGAACTATAGAGCTACGATGTGGACATTTACAAATAAGGTGTGCCAACAAAGAACTATACTTCATTCCATATCACTCAAATAATTTGATCCTAGAAAATTGTGTTGTATGAAAATATTGTCAGATGGACTACATAAAGACATTTTAGGATATAGAATTTAAATTGAATCAATAATAATTTCATAAAATTCTATTTAATTGAACAGAATTATTTATAAATCAATTAATAAATGCATTATGAATAATTATGTAATATTATGTATGTATAAAATACAATTCGTAAGATATATAGGCAATAGGTATATTTGCAAAGTCTCTCTAACGTGATATCGTATAGCCATTGGCGTGATACTGTCGACTGACTGCAAAGCTAAGTTTCAAAACATATTGATCTTGATTCCAGTTGCATGGTTTCATTTGTTTGTTATTGCACGACATTGCAGCTAAATCAAACACATTGGCCTGTTTTTCACCACGTGATTGCGTTTGGAGTATTTAGAACAAAAAAATTAAGAATAACATCAAGACATTCTGTAAAATAATGAATCTGACGATGGGAAAGATTCAAAATATTTAATATTTGCAGTCAGGAAATTTTATTATGATTTTACAGACTACATCATCTAATATAATGACTTTGATATACAATACGCTTGGGATAAGCAGCAGCCTGAGATTGTACAACTGAATAGCAGTTGATTTTCTAATGTATCTCCGATATAGGATACAGGTCTAATGTGAGTATGTCAGAGTATACTTTTGAGGACCACAACTCCACATTGAATTACTGGAGAGAAATAAGGGTACAAAGGCGTAGGTTGACACACTATATCTGTTCAATCGGTGTTGATCTTCAATCCAAAGAGACATGATGCGTTTCAGACACGGTACAGCATCTTCTGTAGGTCATTAACGTCGCTAGTTACTATATCTGTGTCATCTGGTCAAATATGACGCTATCAGATCTAGTTACTATTTGTTATGGGTATAGGAAAGATTTGATTTTCCAGGAAGACAGATTCATCTCAATTTTTGTCTCATTTATGTTTTTATCGCAATAGTAGGATCCCGATGACCGCAACTAGTCTTCAAGGTATATTTGAGGATGGGAATCTCCACCTCGCTTTTTATTGAGGCCTCCCTGTCAAGGACGAGTAGTGCTTCCATAAATAGGGCTGCTATGTAGATCAACTGGAATCCTACCTCACACAGCCGTCACCCCTCACTTCAACTTTTGTGCAATTATCTGTCTTAGGTTCTTGTATGAAATGGATTCATTTATGGATACAGCTTTCCATTCTTGCCACCGTCATTTCACCCCCATCACTACAAGATATTCTTTCTGTCTTCTCCCTATCAGCCAACACTCAGGTTTTAAGAGCATCTACGGCCGCAAACCACGGAGAAACCTGCCACTCAACTCAGATAGTTTTATAAAACAACTCGGCCTAACCGAGTTACAGACGTATTCTGACAGACTAATTGCTAAGGCAATCGAACCCTAGTTGTTAGCGGTGGACTTAGCCTTTACCCCTCACTGGGAATAAATCCTAAAAGCAGCAGATTAATTGACTTATAATTAGAGTTTATTCATTTAAAATTTATCTGCAAAGAAAAAAGAAAAACGAACATGCCGCAGGTTCGTTTCTTTTAAGGCAACATACAGACAACCCAATACCAGAGATATATTTGAGTAGATAAAAATATTGTGCATTTTTCTTGTCACTCTGAAAATAGACAGGGGGAACGTGAGCTCCGCTAGATACTGTGATGAGGCTCGTGCTCACCACTGTATCCCCATGATGCATCTCTGGACTTTCGCTCATTAGGTCTTTAAATTATAGTAATTGGCTCAAATAAGTAAATTATTGTAAGCATCATCAATTGCGGAATATTCCAGACGCATATTGATTCTATTATATACTAGTGTACTTTCCCGTAAAAAATAACGGGTCATCATCAATACTAATTTATTACCAGTTATTAGTTTACTCTTAATGAATTTAATTAAAATTAAATTTTCTGCATAGTCTAATTTACTTTATAGATAAAATACATTTAAAAATTGAATAGAACAGGCGAATTTAAATATCAAGTCAATATATTCCCGTGAGTATCATAGTTACATTTTTTATGTTTAATACCCATAGTGTAAAAGCGGACACCAAATAAATAAACACACATGGGAAATTATTAGGATAGATATTTGTAAAATTGATTAAAAATGAATGGAATTTAATTTTGACATTTGGTGAGTAAATGGAAAATTCAGCATCAATAAACGAATCATGGTCCTCTAGATATAACAATGTAATCTACTCATATCTTAATACAAAGAAGAGATAACAGATAATGAAGGTAATAGATCATCCTCTTTTATCGGTATTACTAATTTGTCGCATGGGTTTTTTCTTACATGTAATTTCTGCCATTGTTCATAGGCTATAATGCGGGGAAGTATTTTCTTTTGAAAGAGATTCGTATCACACCTTCAGGATTTTATCTTTTATTTACTAATAGTAATGAAACAATGTAATAATTTATCCAAGAACACAATTATTAAGTTACATGTCAAAAAATATTACAATAATTATGAATGATTAGAGTATTCAAGGCCCGAGAAACTGTAGCCAGCTATTAGGGCAACATTTATAAATAAATAGAAAAACTTATATTAATGGTACAATATGGTAAACTAGATGGCACATCTAGATGAAAACTTGATTGATGAAAGATCAATATGATTATATATAAACGTAATTGAAAGAAATGAAATTTCCCTATGAACAAGAGAACCCTATATGAATTAACATTCTAATGTGAACCAGTGAATCGTCATTTTAAGTTACTTTTAAATGAAGAAATAAAGGAAGAATCCGTCAATTCAGTAGTTAACGAATTCCAAAGTTGAAGGCAAACATAAGAAATGCACATCTGACATCTCAAACTAGTGAAATATGGTAAAACAAAGTCATCACCTTGTCTGGTTACATAATGATGGGTCTGTGAATGGCGAAGTAGAAAATTCAATAGGTGTACATCAGTATTATGATTGATTGGTTTGTACAACCTAATACTGACTGGTTATTGAAATAACACATTCAATTTCAAAATTTTGCATTTTTTAAATAAAGGTGTGGTATAACTATATATACAGGGTGACCCACAAAAAGTGTACCCAACTTTGAATTAATATTTATATTGTATTTGAGAATAAATAGAACTTAGAGCTCAAGTAAAATAAAAAAATTAGTTATTTCTACTTGTATCCATTATACCACTCATTTCTTAAGATTTATTATGCGTTTTTAAATACATGCAATATTAATATTAATTCAAAGTTGGGTACACTTTTTGTGGATCACCCTGTATAGTAAGAGACAAGCCTGCGGTGGGCACCTTCTGTAAAATAGCCTACTGGAACTTAATTTGCCTGTTGGTTTTTTAATTGTCAGGTTTCAGAACAAAAACTCCACTAAAAACATTTCAACAAATATTTGTTTTAAATCCCAAATACCTTGCGAAATAAAATTATGGATTTTTTAAAATGGCAAATATGTTAAACACACTGCTTAATAAAAAGTTGTTTCATTATACAAAAAACTTGGTCTGAAATACAATAATCAATGATAACAAATTCTAAAGTATGAAGAGAAGCTTTTTCTACCACTTATATCTGCGATGAAATCCATGATTAAGAAAAAATATCAAATTTTTGAGAAATAGATGCTTGTAGTTCATAAAATGGATACACATTATGTAAATATTAAAATTTATTCTCTTTTCTATAAAAAGCTTTCAGTTCCATGGAATTGAACATAATAATTCTATTAACTGGAGTTTGCATTTTGTTTCTTGGATACACAATGAATAAATGTCTTTACGCTAAATCTTCTTTCGGCCTATTGTCTTTCGGCCATGTACCATTCGGCAAAGTGTCGACGGGCACGTATTTAATTTTAGAGAATACTCCGTACAGTGTAATCATTGTGCAGATAGTCAAAAATATGCCTATACCTATTTAGAATTCTAATGGATCTAGAAATTTTGGTTGAAATAAATTGAAAATATTCACTAAAATTAAACTTCTCATCCATAATAAGCCCCATAACTAGCCTACTGGATATATTGGATCCGCTCAATAATACCTATCACTATCGAATCGAGCTCGATCTGTTCAAGATATGAAAAAAGTTATATTTGGCTTTATTGGTATTAAAAGCTATCTTAATTGACATGAACTATTCATGCACCTTCTCTAATTCGTAGTTTATAAAGACATAAACTAATAACTTCGGAGGACGAAGGACATCCAGAACTTCTGTCAAATTTTAAGGATAGAGTACAAAGAGAATGCAAAGGAAATTATTTTAAATTTTTCACTTATTGGATATGGCAGATCTATGATAAATTATAAGAAAAAAATGATCTCAGTGTAACATTCAATATAGTAACAAAACAATTAATGCAAATTGATAAAAATTATGTTACACGAATTATTTCAAATGCAGGATTCCTTCCTTCAAACAATTTCCATTATATGATCATTTTTTTTATTCATTTTTATAGTTTTAATTTCTCTTCAACATCATCTATCAAATATCTTCTTTGATTGTGAATTTATTCAACTATGATAACATGTATTTAGAATACTAATATTTTGTAAAATCAGGATTAAATGAAAACTGGAATAGATAATTTTGGTCATCAGAAATTTTGCATTATAATTTATGTACTTCTATAGTTTAGAAGTGGTATTTATAAATATGAAAAACAGTAATATTTTAACATTTTAAATTAAGTAATACTAATAATTGTGGTACATTTGTCATGAATTAATTAATATTACTTGTGTTTTATTTGTCTTCAATTACATATTAAGGTACAGAATGACATTATATTTTTATCTCTAGCACTTAGCCACTAATCTGATCTCAACATAAGAAAATGATGTAAATCAAAATATAATTCGCCAAAGATTCTAAAAGATTTACAATCGGCCTATTTCTCGACATTTCTATATTTACTATATAATATACATATATCTCTTCAGTTTTCATTTACACATTTAATTATTTCTCAATTATTGTATCAAATATTTTAACCTAATTTATTGTAGAATGCAATTAATTATCAGGAGATCTGCAACAGTTTCCGCCGTGGCAATAATATCACGTGACGCACCTATGTATTTGCATGAGTTCATTAGAAATATCATTATTTTTCCAATATATTTACAAACTACCTATGTTCTAATATGTTGGTGTAAGTCACACGACTGTACATGCTAATCTAATTACACGCAAATGATGTCATATCAACTGACATTACGTCATGAGTTAAAATTATAGCTATAATTAACTTACGCCGATGGCAGTATCTATTTTCATATGAATTATTTTTCCTTGATGCAACAGTAAATGATATATCTATCAATAGAATTAATTTTATTGATTAAACAGTGGACATTTTTTCGTTTTGTTCAAATCAGTATAGTTTTCAGTTCAAATTGATTTTTAATGCAAATTTATAAGAATAGTTGTATTTTCTTACTGATCCTTCTTCTTCTTTATTTTCACTGTAAATACCTTTTATTTTTCATCAAACTAATACTTTGTATCAACAGAGTGACATTGTAATGATAGGCGAATAACATTATTGCTATATTTGCTAAATTATTTAAAATATTATTGATGGAGAGTGCACAATGCACATGTCAGTGCATTCATATTTATTTTATAACTTGTTTTAGCTATCAAAAGTTGTGTCAAATAAATATTCAGTTGAACATATAACTTTTACCAACCAAATATTTTTCACAGCTGCAATGGAATTTATACATGTAAACCATTGCATTATTTCATTTGAAATGATGTTATTCATGGAATTGAAGCTTTGATCTTTTCACAGTGATTAGTGCTTAATCGAGTACTTATTATTGTCTTGAATTTGTATATTATATTATGTGTAATCATGCAGAATTGAAATAAAGACGAAAATGTTTGATTAATTAATTTGTGTTGAATGCAATATTGTTCATTATATAGTTCATGTAATATAACGTTTCTTAAAATTATGTACATTTCTCTTGCCGATTATGAGAGTAAATTTTAAAGTACATTATTATTAAATGAACATATGTAAGATTGAATAGAATGACCTGAACATTCAAAATATTACATATAGGTACATTATCAACGATGGTACGGTACTCTAACCTCGAGACTTTATTTGAAATAATTTCCATCTTATTCTATGACAGTGCATGGGACCGTATACTAAATGCGTGACATTGACATTCTGTATTAGACTTACACTATAATCTTCTGACGAGCTGTGAATTGTTTAGTGTACTTTACAGGGGTAAATCATAGCTTGCAGTTGTGACTTATAGTTATTATCATACTTATAGAATCAATAGAAAGTTTGTAGACGACTGAATATCACTCCGTAAACATTCCGGAAAGTTATCGGAGGATATTATGCATTTCGTGTGATTAAATGTGCCATCATACACAATTTTAGTTACTTTCTATCTAAAGTTTCTTGATCAACACATTACCATTTTTGATTAGTCCGATATTTACTTGTTAGATATTTACAGTGGGTGATCGTTGATGTTGGTTATGTAGGTCATATGATTTATGTATTTAATCCATAATTGTTTATTTAATGATCCTGTGAAATTTTGTACAATTAGACTTATTTATGAAAAATCTCTCATTCGGAAACATAAATAATAGAACAATTTATATATTTTTATGTGAACGCCATTTCTATAGCGGTAGAAGTCTCCAGCTCTCTGTGTGCATTGTTTGTATCAATTATTGTCTTTAAATCTGTGGCACCACCATAAAATGCCTAAAAGGAATTTATATACATATACCATGAACACTAATTTCTCATCGAAATTGAAATATGAAAAGAATTTATCCGTTGACTTAGATGGTTCTCTCTTGGCGACTGATTTTAGAAACTGTTCAATGTTCGTGTATAGTGGATAGAAAAATCAATATTACCTTTGCAAAATTTGCTGAAGATTATGCTTTGATCGTGGTTTTTATGTTTATGTTGGTAATCTTGTTGTTCGCATAACTCAAAAAGTATTCAACCAAATTTCTTCAAATTTGATAGGACTATTGGTAATTATGCAGGAACCATTCGATTTGATTTTGGGACCGATCAGTTCAAACTCTAGACCATTTTTGTTGATGGTATGAAACAGATGAGAAATTACTTTTACTTATTTTGTACTTCTACTTTTTTTAAAACAATATTTAGTTGTTTACAGAATTTTGAAATTATGTATCCAATTAATTTCCTTCGTGTGATTATTTATTCTTTTATTTATTTGTAATTTATTTATTTATTTTGTGTTTGCTTCCTCAAAACAATAAGAAACTTATACATGTGTGTAACAAACAAAATCACAAATACAGTCTACTCAAATATTTTGTGGCAAGTGAATAATAATTTATTCATTAGCTATGTGAAATAAATTATCGGACAGTTCCACAATTTCGATCGAAAAATAACAATGTAAAAACTTCAATAACACATTTTCAACCCTTTTGATAATTCATATAATACAATACTTTTTTTCAGTAATCTCTATAGTTCATAATTTCTAGAGTTCTGTAAATCAGTTTTTATAAATCTAGGAACAAACAAAACATGATTTTGCATGCTATTTTACAGTTAATAAATCAATGCATAGTACTGCTAATTATGAAACTTAGTCTGGAATGTCAAACACAATCTAGAACATCAGTAATATAATGTATATTGGCTTATAGTTTATCGGCTCTTTGTTCTTTCGCCGAAAACACTTTCGCCGCACGACACTTCAATTTAGCAGAGTAAGGTAACATTTAAAAAAGCAGCAAAGTTTGTCATTTTGTCATTACCGAACCAGACATGGGTTGCACGTTCCTTCAAACCCCCAGTTACTTTTTATTGGTCCGACATCTCATTGGTCCGACAATACATTGGATTGACACCCAATATTAGTCGGGAAATTGTGCAGTATATTTGATATTTCTGATAAAACAATTACAGCTTATTTCTGATATAACATTTAACGCTCCCTGCCAGATCATTAAACAATAATGAAGTGTGAAGTACAACAAATTATCAGGTACGACAAACTAGCTTACACTTTCATATAGAAAGTCTAAATGAGTCAGATCAATGGGATTTCGATCAAATAAGATGTCGGACCAATGGCATGTCAATTGGATTATTGAGAACTCCCCCAACTGGACTGTTTACCTCTAAGGTGCACTGTATCTTATTATAATTTTTAAAGTATAGTGTTTTTTAAGTTTTCAGTGGAAGTGTTGTTCAGCGAAAGTGTTATGCGAAAGTGTTTACAGCTAAAGAGCCGCGGTCGCAAGTTTATCAATGGTTATTTTTTTTTATTGTATCTTTCTGAATGATAATGAAAGTTCTACTCTATATATGTTCCTGTACGTATTTCTCCAAATACGAAGACAATTGAAGGGGGAAACAGGGTAAAGGAACTATCTAACACTATGATGTAGTGGCCTATAGTGGTGAATAGATCCTTTACTCGTAGAGAATTGGAACTTCAGTAAATGAAATTAATAGAGAATGAAAGATCTTATTTAGTGAAAGATAGATTTATTATTTTCCAATTATATTTTAAATTGAATCATACAAAAAAAATTCACGATAAGCAAAATGTGTATTCTTTATAACCTAACAAAATCACTTATAACGCTCTTCTTTTCCTAGTTACTGAACTCACTCTTACAAGGCATACCTTATCATGTCGAACTTGTTACCTTCGGGAAAGTATCAGACTCCAAACTCGAGTCCCGCGGTACTGGAATTAATTAAAAAGTTGCGTGATGGCATCTACTTTGCTTATCAAGACCAACTTACCTCACAAGAGAAAACCATTTCCTTTGTCACTGACTTACTAAAATTATAGGCAAACATGCTAATAAAGGATGGTAATTGTAACAACAAATATTAACACATACAGATGACTGGAAGTTCAAACGTAATTACATAGCGAGGTATATATCATACAATGCAATATATACATATTTACGCAAAATCAAACACATATTTCACAATAATTATTCTGCTGTCATCGCGAGGTAAATGTTTATAATACTTGCCTATATACACTCTGCAGTAGATTCTAACAAATCATTTCTGTAACTAAATTATATTAATTCTTGTGAAAAATGAATGATAATTATTATAATGAAAATCTGGAAGGTTTAAGCGATTTGAACAAACTACTAAAACGGATGCCATAAATTACTACAGTATCCGTAACAGTTATTATTAAATTAATTTCTTCATTATGTATGCTGCCCAAACCGTAGAATCCAATATTTTGGTTATCCGTATAGAAATGTGTTTATAATCATAAACATCTCTAAAACTCAGAGCTCCAGTATGAGTTTTAGACTAACATGAATAAGGTGTCCTCTTTTATCGAAATATTACATTAACAATTTAAAATTAAGCCAGTGTTTATATTCCATTTTCATTGAAAAATTAGTTTTTCTTATTATGCTAAACTATTCTTCATACTTTATTTGCTGAAGCTAAAAACTTGAATACCTACAAACACTATTTGTAGGTATTCAAAAAAGTAACTAGAATTACTTTAATATCCTATATTCAATTACCTTCCTTTTACGAATTCCTGTTTGGTATTATAATTTATTGTCTTTTTTTCTTTGTTGAGTACTTTAGTAATACTATTCGATTACTTGAATGTGAGATTCGTCTCTTTATCTATAGTGTGAACATTAATTTAATTCATCATATTGAAGTGCTACCGTCCCTGCTTCAGTCTTCAACTCATTCGGCAAAGTGGTTAATTGGTGACCTCTACACGAGCTCTCAAGAGGAGAGAGAGAGAATGATTTGTGTGATTCACTAATGCATCCAATCATATATTCTATTACGGTTCTAGAATGAGGTTTGTGTTTTATTATTCATAATAAACCTCGTGCCACATAACGAGAAGTGCATTCGTGTTATAATATTACCATACATATTATATATTATATTTAATTTCTGTAATCCATTTATTGTTCAAGCTATATCATTGTAAGATACATACTCAATTGTAATGGATGAGTTTAATTTATTTCAATAGTCTTACTTTTTAGATTACAAACCCTTATATTCATTGTAAGAAAGATGTGGAATATATACTATTATATATGTGACATAAGGGTGTTGCAAGATTCATTGCTTAAAATGCTCAAGTATAGATTTATTGAATTATCTTCATGCAATATTTAGTGTTTCTCTTCAGTATAAAAAGTCCTTTCTCTGTGTGACATTAAAGTGTTACGTATATGGTGCAAACATCAAGACACTTAGCTTCCTCGTACCATAATTAAGATATACTCATGTGTTTAGAGAGCTCTAAAGTGTTTCTAAGGATCAATTGTTGCAATAATGGGAGTAATATCGTAGATTTATTGTCGCTGAAAGCTTTAGGACATCAAAGTGCAGCACAATGAAGCACTTTCTAGAACTAGAAACACAGAAATATCTTAATCTAAATATCGTAATATTCACCCAAGTGTCTTGATTTTTAAACCATATACGAAAAATTTCATCGTCTCAAAAAGAAATGTTACTTTTTTTGGAGTGTCTAAATATTAGAGATATGAGCAAATGATGATGGTATTTTCGTGTTGATGCCCATTCCTTATCACAATATACTTTTAAAATAGAATAAGCAACTTAGAGGAAGATGAAAATCATAATATTATAAATCTTGTTCACATGAAAGTAGTACCCGTGATAGCTTGACGGACCAATTTTCTATAAATAAATAGTATTTTTTTTATCATATTTAAAATATGTGAGGTGTTTCGTAATATGTGTAACAATAAAATGCATTGGTAATATATTTGAGCAAGATTTCTGATGGGCGTAGATCCATCCTCTGCCAATTGAAAATAGCACTAAACGCATATCAAACAGACAGGCAATTCACAAAAAGATCAGCCATGAATAATTTATTGAAAGATGTCCCTCAGTGACTGACTGTTCACGGGGAAGCATTTGCAAATATTTCTCATGGGATTTCTTCCTCATACCCATTTATGCGAGTAGCTTTATGTTCTTTTAGCTTCCATCGCTACATCGCACGTGTGATAAAAAAGTAATATTTAGTGTCTTATCATTTCAATTTGATGCAAGTAGCCTTTGACAATAATTATTGCTCTCATATCGTCTATATAGTATATATATATAGTATATACATGCAATCAAATTAACAACTACTATATTACGCATATACTATAATGCATCACATAAAAAAAGTATTGAATAACCTATCACAATAATTGAATGTAGAAGTGAGATAAATGAACATTGAAGCCTCTTTATTTATATACATTGAAACCTCTTAAATATAAACATTGTAACCTCTTTATAAATGTGGACATTGTGACCTCTTTATAAATAAGCAATGTAACTTGTACAATGTTGAATATAATACCAAGGATGTCTGAAGACATTCCCTCCAAGGAATTATAGTCGCAGAGCATTCTCGCATATGACAGATCTAATATCTCTTTGGAAGATCGAGAATTTAATCACATATTCCAGCAAGAGCTGGAATCTTCTTATTTATTAATCGGTAACGTGAATTATTCCGTTTGTGCAAGGTACGAAATAACTCAGTGAAAATGTGAAATGTTACTATTTAGTCGCCCAGGTGCTACGTAAATTATAAATTAAGTTATAATGTCAATAGTATTGACTTTGTGAATTATCTTTGGAATTTAATTATTGGATCATTGTATATTTATTAGAAATTGAAAAGAATAGTGATATTTTATATTTCAGGGTTACAACAATATTGTGACTACAGTAAAGGTATAATTTGAATGAATATAATAAATGTAAATGTCATATATAATAAATATGTTATAGTTATAGCAAATGAAACATATTCTTAAAAATAGTAAAACCATTGAGCAGAAAAAGAAATTTCTCACCAAATAAATATAACTATGTACTAACATCATCCTTTAAAAGCCTATTCTATATAAAAAAAAACAATACCTATTCATCTCTAATTGGGCGAATGAACATGTATATACATATATATATATATATGAATATCTCTGAATATTTATGTAACTAAGTTGGTAATTTTATTTATGTTACACCCTGGTTAGAAAGATTTATTCCTAGGCTATTACGAGAATATCCCAGGCGAGAATGATTACCCTATTAATTAACTTCAATAAAAAAAAATATGCTCCAGTAAAACATAAAGTTACAAGCTCTTTTTGATGTATATGAAACTTTCATATAATTCTAGAAAAATGGAAAATTTCCAGCCCAAACTGCCAGTAAAAGTATTGTTATTCCTGTACTCTCTATAACCAAGTCCCAATGTAATATCTTTCTGAAGAGAAGCCGAAAATAAGCCTCTGGAATTTGAATCATGCAGAGACAGAGAAATTGCCTTAAGAAATGAGATTTTATATCTTTGCTAAGACCATAGAATGGTACAAAATAGTAGAACAATGATGATATGAACATTCAAAGAATTTAAGATGTTTGGTTGATGTTTAAGCGAGAGAGAAATCGAATGGTATGAAGAGGATATTCTACATTTTGAGAAATATTTGTTATATTTAATAACGGATCTATCTACCAATTATTAGAGTGACTATACATACTATCGCTAATTTAGTCAGTTAAAAATATATTGGAAGATGGACCAAAATTTACAATGAAATATTGGATAGATTGCTTTGAACTATAATTTCTATTTGAATATAATATTATCTTTAAATTTAATCACGAACTTTGAAACATTTATTTGTTCATGTGTTAAATTTCGATAATTGACTAGATAGATTCTGTTACTTTTAACATCAAAGTAATGATCAAAGTAACGATCATAATTCTAAAGGTGTTAATTAAAATGTCTTTCAATCCATATCAGAATCTCGTAAACAATAATTGAAAAATGAGTCTTTCATTAACAAAAGAAAAATCAAAATACTTACCACATTCCTTACTATTTTGTACTATACGGAATATATATTTACTATCTATGTTAATCTCTCTGATCCTAATAATTATCTCTATTTTATTTCTCGAATATCTAAAACAAATTAGTTACTGCGGTATTTACTGTTGCCTTCATATATATCAGTTTTAGAATTGTAGATCGAACACAACTACCCAGTTATTTTTAGTTTTTTTTTAAAGTTATTTATGATGATTAAACATATTTACATGCATATGGATATACAAAGTATAAATTTGTCCAGTTTGTATTTAACGGATTTTTTTTTCATAGGTTAGTATTTGAAACTCTGAAACAATGAAATAATCTATTCCAGAAAATATAAAATAAAGTTAATATATGTAGTTATGGATCAGTAATAATTAAAGGATGTAATAAAAACAGTTCGTGAATAAATATATCAATCTATTCAAGTTGACATTATCGTTAATTGCAAGATTCCGTACCCTATTTTCCATTAAATTAATTAGATTGCCTACACCAATTTAATGAATTGTAATGAAATAATTATTTTTCTGTTGATGTGTTGACATTTGGGAATCCCTTACATTTTTTAAAATGAAGTTTGAAGTTAAATAAGAATGAAAATATTGACCAAAAACGAAACAAAATATTTTAATCAATCTAATTATGTATATTTTGTTTAATCACGATTATATATTGAACAAAATTTAAATGTTAAATTAAACCTTTTACAATAATTAATAAAGTTTTTGATTAACATGTTTTCAAGAAAGACGCTTGCAAATTTGATATAATAATCATATTCTTTACCGTAATAAAGAAAGTAAAATGTGTTTTAAATTTGTTCATAATTTATTTTTTATGAAATTCTTAAATGTTCGATGTAACAATTTACTGGTGAAAACATTTTCTGCTCACTAATGAATAATAATAAATATAACAATACTGGTGAATACCTCTTGCCAAAAGAATTTATTTCATTAATTATAGTAGAATTTCGTACTACTTTTACTGGTTTGAAAAAATGCAACTGCTGATATAATATCCAGGTTTTCATTGTTGAACATAAATTTTTGTTGAGAAGTCAGAATGTATACATATTACAAAATTAATAATTTTATACTCTATTGCTGGTATTAATTTTATTAGAATGATTATTATAAACATTATTACCATTGCAAAACTGCTGAATGCTATGATCATAATTCAAATAGAGACTATTGAATTAAATTAAAATAACCGTAATGCATTTTCAATTGTTTAAAATTTGATAACTTCCTAGTTCAGATGACTATTTTAATTACGGAGGAGAAATTGAAAAACGGACTTTTTAATTGAAACTTTTCTTGAATGGTTAAAAATATATTGCAATCAAAGATATTAATTGACAGAAAATATAGTTTCATATGTACACAAATAATAACAAAAAGAAATATTTCAAATTGAAATTCAACTAATAATTTCAATATTTATTATTCAGAAAAAGTCAACGAAGAAAATTAATTATGAGAATATCGTTCTGAAAATAAAATAGTAAACTCAATATTAAAGTGTGTGTTAGAGATTGGATTCAAAGTGAAAAGTTACTTGGAGTTTCCATCCCAAATATATTAAAAAAATTTGGATCTAGGAAAGGGTATATTAATCGGTTCCTAGTTAATATACCTAATGTAATAGGGACGCGAACAAGGAATTTGGCAAAATTATTTACCTACAAATTCAAATTACTGTGAATAGGTTAAATTGAAGGATAAATTCGGTAAAATTTCAATCTACCTCTACTAATTTACCACTTTTATTTCAGCTTACTCAAAATCAAATTCTCCAGGAAAATTAGACCTATATTTTAGTTAAATACATTGCCCACTTTGTTCTTAAATTACTGTTAGCTTACTCCTGATCACTGTGATCAGGTATGTTTTAGAGACCAGATATATGTAACTGAATTATATTTAATTAATAAGAAATCTCTCACACCCACTTACAGTGCACAATTATTTTACAATTATTTTTTGTGATTAGAAATCTATAACATATTCTGTTTTAATTGATGAAAGATAGTATAAGAAAAGAAGATTGAATAATTTATTTAATTATTAGAAAAGTTAGTTTAATCAGTTCATTCCATAAAATAAATAGAGAACAAAGCAATGCGTTTATTGAACATTGTACTAATCAATTGAAAACTTCATTGATTGAATCTCGCGAGGACTAAGAATTACTGTACATAAAAGATATGTTTATAAAGAATTTTGAAAAAAAGTGTTTTAAATTAATCGAATAAATTTGATAATCGTCAGTTCCAACGGTATTATAAATCGAGCCCCATTATCAAATACCGAACTGCAAAAAAAAATATTGTCTAAAATCGATTGTTAATCAAGTGAAAATTTGTTCTTGTACAATATTGAACAAAACAATATTAAAAAAATAGTGAAATTTTTTTAAACTAGTTTTAATCATTAATTACATTTACCAAATATTTAACTCTGTTCAATTTAGTTTTTTTATCATTTGTTACCAAATGAACCTTTCTCGGATAAAAAAATATACCAAATGTTGCGTTACATTTTGCATCATTCTAAAATTAGCCAATATGCTTGCAAATTATTTTGCTAGTGTCACGCAAAATGTGGCGTAATAGCTGCTGTACTTCATCCGGACTCAATAATCACACCTGGTGTAGAATCAAATATAACAAAGTATTTTCCATTATTTTCCTTGATATCTACAATATGATACATAATTACGTCATTTACGAATGAAGTATATGACTAATACTAATTTCAATTACATGGTAATTTTCATATCTAATTTTGTAGTCTGATTCCGAACTTTTTCTAATTTTTATTATATATTTTGAATTACATGAAAGTGTGAATAATTATGTGTATATTTTAATAATAAAAAAATATTATTACGACGTCATTCATGGAACTCTGCTTGAGGTACAATTTGCGTCTTGTAACCACCATCCTCTCCGATTTCCACTAACCGATTTGTTGAAGGAATAAACAACTATCTATGTATATTCATATTGCATCAGGTTTTAAAAGAGAAGATCAATTTCCTTTTCAAAAATGAAATCCTCGGTGGGCAGCAAAGTTTTATCCCCCACTAACCAATGTCAATTTAGTTCCGAATATATAGAGATGGATGGTTCTTCCCTGAATACACTGTTCGTTATTCATTGCTAAGACAGTGACATAACTTGGTACTCAGAATTCTGTCGTTTTTCTGCTGTTTGAAATATCAACCTCACATTCATTATGCAGATGTTTCGATTTTAAGGAACTCTGAGAAATATTCAGACAGATGACTGTTTATTACAGGAAGTATTTCAATAATTTATCTTTTGAGACAGTTAACAACGAAGAACGATTATTCACCATTAACAGCAACTTAGGGGATGAATTAAAGTATGATAGGCTGCTTGAATATTAACCAGACAACCATATTTATGAATGTTTCAGTATCTTCGGTCTAATTTTCATGGTTGATTTACGATAATAGGAATTCTCAATATAGATCCGCTTATTAATAATTTAGACCCACAAGCTTCTGTATATACAGTATCAAAAGATTTATATATATATACTGTATCAAAATACAGTATCAAAGATTTTTTTATTGCATCTTTATATGATTATGATATTGATGACACATAACATTTGAAACTATATAATATTTGATACATAATCCATAATAAGTATTAACATGATGTATATTTAATAATTTAAGTAAATTATTGTACATTATGTATAATTGAAGATATATTCTATAGTATGTGATATCTTTTTATTCCTAATAATAATTGTTAAATGATATAATTCATAAAATCAAATCAAAAGGAAATCAAACATAAAAAGATTTAAAGTGGAATCATACAGAATTAGTTTTTGTAGAAAATATAAACTTATTTCATATGTTTACGTTGCTAGTATACTTTTGGAAAAAATCTGAACTGATATATTTTTAAATTGATTTTATTATTAAATAAAAAAATAATGAATTGGTTATGATAATTCCTTGACAAAAATACATTCAAAAAATATATTCAAAACTTACGTATATAAACGCATCTCTATTTGTTTGTATGAATATTATATCTGAGTTTTATTTGTTTGACTTAACGCATTGCTGAGCAAAAACAGATGACATATATTTACTTTCAGGAAGGTAAAAGCTATAGTTCTTATATAACTTGAAGGATATTATTTTTTTTTATCAAGGATGATGACATAATCAATAATCAATTGAATCAATATAAAGTAAATATCTAAAAGGTTTCTTGAATTTTATTCGGTATTGTACATTGTCTTACTTCTAATTAAAACAATATCAAGATCATTATTTTCTTCATCCTTATATAGTTCTCAGGATGCTATTTGAAGGTATGACCGGTCTTATTTATCTTTGAGAGAATTATAAATGAATGAGCTTGTGCGTTAAAATATAGTGATTACAAAGGTCATTTCAGTGTTCAACTATATTTTTAAGTTGCTACAAAATCCTCAGAAAATATGTAACCGATTCGATATATCGAGAATATTGGATAGATAAGCAAAGTCTTACATGGTAGAAAATTAAGCTACATATATAAACTCTTTAGAATTCATCTTGGCGTAAAAAGGACTTCAGGAATAGGTTTTTGGAATGATAAAACAATAGTTTGAAAGAAAAAGATCTATAATGAAAGATAAATCTATTCCAGATAACAGTATTTACAGTTATCTATCCTGAAACAAACTTCTACTATGTTGATTTTCTGTGGAATGGTTTGAAAACATAATAGCTTCTAAAACAGAAGTCCCCAATATTCGCATCAAATTTTAATAGATTCTTGTATAGTTCTGATGGGGTCACAATATGAATATAATTATGTTTGCGAACATATACGATACTTGAATGCATTGAACGTACGGAGATAAATAAATAGATGTAATATCAATGAAGTCATGGTAATGAATGATTCAAATTTTTATTGAAAATAAAATAATATGAAATATAATCACAGATAATGATAATCATTATAATTGTATTGAATAAAATTTACAGGAAGTCAAAATCATTTTGAAAGTAATATAAGTTTAAAAAACCATCATATAAAATTCATTGAGAAAAAATATAAAAAATAAGAAGGTAAGAGAAAAGATAAAAAGAAGGTTTAAAAAATTATATATAAAAGAATTAGCTATCTACAATATTAGGGGAGGATTATAAATTATGAAAATTAGGATATTATTTTTAACCTTAACCGTTATTTTATAATTATAATTGTATTTGTAGCCTACTTTCTCAATAAGTAATTCGCTATCTAGCTATGTTTCAGAGGGTTAGACCTGAACAGGTGATAGAGATATCTCGTTTGCTCTCCTGCAAGTCAAATTAGCACATCTCGCAGCTTTGATATTTTGTGGGCACAGAATTAAAGCACAAGGTGTGATATAAAAATCAGAGCATATCCTGTTATCGACCTGAGCTCAAAACGAATCATGCAGCCTATCATTCAAAAGTTTTAAAACACTAGACGGAGAGAATATAACGAGACTCTGAGCTACGTTTGAAACCGCAGATGCTAACGTAATATGACGCCTACTCTCTAATGATCCTAAAGGAGGCTAGAAATATTTGCACCTCATTTATATTACAGTATACTACTCATCACTTATACAATGATGAACATAGAGTCAAAGCCTGGTGACAGTAGGATGACCGTCTAATACTACCCTTTTAAAGATGTGACTGATGTTGGGAATTGGAGACACGGCATGAGGTGACTCTAAGGTGACTACGGCTAATTCCACTGGCGTTCATGGTACTTAAATCTAAGTGCTAACCTTATTTAAAATTAGTCTGTATCCAGTCTAGTTTTGATCATAAATCTAAATGTTTTAAACTATTCCTTACCTAAATATTTATTTACACAAATATCATGCCAAAATTCATTCCGCAATTCTTATACTTAATTACTTATTACATCTAAATTACTTATTACATCTAAATTACTTATTACATCTAAATTACTTATTACATCTAAATTACCTATTACTTCAAAATTACTTATTACATCTAAATTACTTATTACATCTAAATTACTTATTACATCGAAATTACTTATTACATCTAAATTACCTATTACTTCAAAATTACTTATTACATCTAAATTACTTATTACATCTAAATTATTTATTACTTCTAAATTATTTATTACTTCTAAATTACTTATTACATATAAGTTTCTTTCTACTTCTGAATTACTCTTTACTTCAAAATAACTTAATCCTGAAATTGTTATTACCTGAATAACCAATACTATAATAATCATTACTTATTCTTTATAGTGCTTAGTCATTGAACTCTGATCCAATAATATAAAAAAATCTTCTTTCAATAGCTAAATGATTCAATTAAATAAGAATTGATGCGATTTATTATACTATATATTTGAATTCTAATATTGATTTAAGAATTTTAGATTTCAATATATAGAATTTCTGTAATGTCGATTGTCGAATCGAATAACTAGAAACTTGTAAATAATTTGAATATTTTCGATTTAGTATTAACCCCTATAAACATATTATTATTGTAAATATGAAATATCTCATTTGAAATCACTATTCTGAAAAGATTAGACTGGATTCGTGTATTATGCATTGTAAATTATCTTATGAAGGCTAAATTAACCGATTTTATCACTATTCAGTCATGTAATTGGAATAACAATTACCCCATAAAGGACAGTATTGTAGCTTAAACTCCCTATTTCAATCTATCCTATAATTTAACAGACCTATCATCAAAACTAATGGCAATATAAATCAAGGGAATATTGAAATTAGACCACTTCTTTTCGACCTACCAAATTCCATACAGTATATTCAGGGTGTTACATGCATGCATATCTGATGTTTCATATTATGCTGTACAGAAAGCCTTTGAAGGAAAGGGGCGGCACAGTTGATGGAATTCAAACATTTTTGTCAAATAACTCAGTTCAATAGACTTAGTTTGGTGGAAAGAGGAAAAGCGATTCGACTATTTTAGTATTTTTGTTTCTCAACTGAAACATTCTGACTAACCAAACAGAGCAAATTTTACTATATAATTGGCTTCACTATATAATTGAGTTTATTATAGATAAATGGGTTTCAAAGTGAAATATTCGATGAAAAATTTAATACTGTACTCAATTATGAGACAACAATTTTATTTATTGAGAAAATATGACTACTAAATTATAAATTAGTCTATTTTATATTCATGAGACTATTTATTGTATATTATTCAAGAGCTAGTGTGTTCGCTATACAACAAATATATGTTCGTTCATTAATATTCAATATCTGTTCACTAGGCTATCATCACCATTCGACGGTTAAAATATACTCTAACGATAATGATTGATCAAACACTTTCTCCACTGAGACATGGAATGTTTTAATTTATTTCTATCAATCGAAATACAATCTAATGTAAATGAGCTAATTGGAATTTAATGCCCGCCATAATAACGGATGCTTCAAATACTAATTCCTTCAATCATTGTTTTATTTGGTAATAACAAATTGGCAACTTTCTGCTTAACCCTAATGAGTTTGACTATCAGAATGAATGAGAAGGTTTGAGTATGTGTTAAAAAACACATGTCATTTTTATTTACCTATGGTATTGTATTTTTTGCAAGTTGTTAGTATATTTACTAAATTGATGTGTACCAAATTCCAAGTAAAATTATTGAATATATTAGGAGAAATAAATAAAGGGTATGTAAAACATTGGCAACCGAGGGAGCAGAGCTATGATTGGGTGGAGTGTGACCCAATTAAAGCTCGCGCATGTCTCTGTACTTCTTGAAAACGTGGACAAATTCTTGATTATCTGCTAACCAAATTGTATTTCTACAATGACACGTCACCACAGTACAATTAATTCCATTATTTACGTGATTCACGCTGATTTACGCCGATACTTATTTTATTCATCTATTAAATACAAAAATATATTTGGTATTTATGTAGGAACGAAGTCAAAAAAGGCCATCAAATTGCATGAATGATATCAAAGATATAAAGTAATTTAGAAAATATGTGCCTAGAAAACACACTTCAAACTCATTAGGGTTAAGTGTACATAATTCTGAACCATTGGAAATGACTATATATGATTGCAATTAAAAGTTCTGCTAAGAGTATAGTTCTATTTCTTCAATTCATCGCTAAACACTCTAATATTATTAATATTGATGAGTAATTGACCGTAAATTATTGAGTTTAAAGGTCTTTAATTGGAAATTCAATACATTGAGTATTTGTTATGGTTCAATTAAGAATATATATGTATGCACTTAAACCGCTAACATTATTGATCCTTTCATTAAAATGTAAGCTTGAATGATTTGAGACATATTTATAATTCTTTTTAATGTATATAAGTTATCAAGCAGGTACACTGAATATTAAATCGATAGTTAACATGTTTGATTTATGCATATAATTATCTATGTCAAAATTGATATATAGTGTTATAAAGAAAACGTTTCTTCATATATCTATAGTGTACATCAAAGTCTTTACAGCTACCTTAATTCTATATATTTGCTCGAGAGCACCGTCCTTAGGAGTAAAAACAACCTCAACTAGACAATTCACTCAACGATGCCTGAAAACAAAAGAAAATTGTGTTATGAAGCTATTCTGGGAAGACAAAGCGCAATGACATAAAGAGTGGTAGAGGAAAAACTCTGCATTGTTCAAGTTAATTGAATGAAAAATAAATACATTGATTCAAAAGATTCAAAAACTTTTTGTGAAGTACAGTGGATCACTTTGTGTTGGAGACACTGCTAGAATAATCTCAATGACAGATTGATACATTGTAACATATAATATTATATACCCTTAGTGAGATACTGCGATGTATCCAAGGTGGGACACTATACTTTAAAGGATACCTTTGAAATACTCAAATTTAACCTAATAGAGAATCACTGCAAATATATTTTCATACATAGTGTATAATATTTAGGAGCATCTCCCATTTAAGTTATCACTTAATCATCATTTACGAGTAGATGATTAATTCAAAGTAATGTGAACCGAGATTGTGTGTGGATATACCACAGTCAGGAGGATTTAATCGCACTTTAAATTGGGGTTAACGTTTCAAAACTACGAAACTATTGATTGTTTGTTGTAGTTCTACAATTATTGAGAATAGTCATGTGTAAGGGGCCTAAGAGGCTTAGTTTAAATATGGCAATAATAAGTTGCAACAAGTTAAAATTAGGATAAGTATACCGATTGGCCGATTGGTGAAGTTAAGACTATTGCTCTCATGGAAGCTGTACAATAATTGCGGTTTGGAACTATATAAATTGATCTAGATTTGGAACTTGCAAGGAGAAAGAGAGAAGTAGAGAAAATCCAAAGTGAGACAGTTCAGTTAGAGAGGAGCTCAGCTGAGTACGAATCTACAGTTCCCAGTCGATCAGAGAAAAGAGAGTCGTCATGGTAAGGTTGGGCCTGGTAGCTAGTCGTCGTTTTTACGATTTAGTGAAGATTTTCTTCGGGTTGGAAATATACTCTGGAGTCCATTGCAGAGCGAAACTCCCTCAAATGTGTTGTACAATGTCATCACTATTTACTTTATCATGATTATACTTGCAAGAATTATATCTAGGTATTTTAGGGAAGAACCATCTTTTCGATTATTCATACCTTTGTTCTTGAATGTAATTGCAATTTTCCTTTTGTAGTTTCATTTGTTCTAGCTCAGAATAATAATAAGTTTACTATGTGAATATAATAAGATATTATCCTTGTAATATATTTATACTTTATTAAAATTTGAATACAATATTCGAATAAGGCGAACCCATGTTAGCCTTGTTGCTTGACAATTGATACCAGAAACCTCGAATAATTTATAAAATAACTTATATAATAATATAGCTAATTGCTTAAACCAATAGATATTGTCCACGTGGATATACAATACATCTCATAATGTCAATTTTATGTGAGGAATTACGGACTAAAGTCTCGATTTATCTGAAACTATGGAACTAATAAATTAAATTTGAGGTCTTTTGTTTCAGCAGCTACGTAACAATAGCAGAGATAAATGGTAATTAGAAGGGATTAATTTGCGCTAAATATTTAGTTTTTTCGCTCTATTCAACTCTCCCTGTTCGTATTAGTGAATGAAAATTGTCGAGGGTCGTTTTTCTTCCATTTAATTAATTAACCGTGTGAATGCTCTGCTGGACACTAAAAGATACTTTTTTGGTTCGAGGTTCTTCTTGATGTAATTTAGTGAGATTGGACACATTGAGTGTTAGAATATTCTACAGCAATTATTGCGATTCGAATTTTTAGAAGGATTGAAGGATTGACACGGACTCTTTATTCAACCGTATTTGCATTATTCCATCTTGAATTGATGCAGTGACATATGTGTAATCAATAACTCATTGGAGCTAATTTTAACTTGTATTATCTTATAGGTGCTAACAATAGATCATTCACGATCTTTACTGATTTAATACATGAATTAGCTGATTTACATTATTTATTACTAATTATAGGCAAACTAATTAACATAACGATGTGTTATACATAATTTATTTACCGTTTCATCTAATACTGTGTCATATTATAATTCAAGTCTATTATAGTTTTTATTTGTGATTATAATATGAAATAACAGTATCCTAATTTTGTTTAGAACCTGAATTTGTTCCAATAGCTATTTTAAGGTTGAGTAAACTATTTCTGTGTTAATGTACTTCAGAAAAGTGATGAATTGATACATTCAATTATATGCTGTATTTAATTCGTACTATACCCATAAATAGTATCAGATATTATGTTCTTACTCGCAGTTCATCAAAAGTTGGTTACAAGCATTAAGGAAAAAGTTAATTAGTTATATATCTAGTATCCATTTTATGCCGGTCTGAAATATTAAGAGAGAGTGAAATTTTGTTTGAAGTATAGTGGTCCTTTAACTGATCGTACCTCATGCCCCTTCTAATACATGGATCATTCTTCTCCCTCTTATTTTGCCCCAATGCCATGATATAGATCATGGTATCAAAACACTCTCGTTGTTTCAACATTGAGGCATTGCATATTTTATCTCGATCTCATCCAATCATACTGAATAAAGCATAAGATGTCTCAGTGAGGCTTTCCTGTTTCCCAATCACAAGACCTAGCTACAATTCCCTCACATATCTCCTACTGCTGTGTGTGTATCACACGCATGCATCATATTCATGCTCTTTCTCACCAATATTTGAAATTGTGTCTTTTACTCCTAGTGGCGGAGACTCTTGTACCTCACTGTACAATGGCGCTATTCGTGGCCTCAGTATCCGTTCGACACGCACCGAGCAAGGTGATGTTATCGGCAGCCAGGGATTATTTCTTTAGTTTTCGGTGCGTCAGAACAAGAGTCAGTGAAGTGTTTAGAATGGATGAAAAAAGAGTATTTCATTCTTTTATTACATTAAAATGGATAAAAAAATGTTTTATGTATTTTTACAGCAGTTCTTATCTTCGGGATTTTCGTAAATAGCACCTGGAAATTATCTCAATTATCCTGCACGGAAATAAGAGCGCAAATTAGTCCTGAGGCCAATTAGGAAGACAAATGGAAAGTCCCAAGTGTGGAAAGAATATAATCAAAAGTATTTTCTTTAGTGAAGTTTTGTGAATCGTATTTTTCAATTAAATTAATCGTGAAATTGATCGTGAATTATTCGTGGATTAATCGTTCAATTAATCTTGAATTAATCGTAGAATTAATCGTGAAACTATTCTTGAAATTATTCTTGAATTAACCGTTCAATTAATCGTGAATTAATCGTTAAAATAATGGTGAATTAATCGTTAAAATAATTCAATTTAAATAATATAATGAATATCCTTATAATTCATTTCATTAATTATTATTTATTTTGATTTTTTATTATATATTTGATTTATCATCTATCATTATATATTTAATTCATTATTTCTTGGTTATATCTATCAATATGCACATTGCACAATGATCTATCATCAGATGAATTAAATATAAGAGTTATCATTGATTAACAATATTCTTCATTTACCGATATACAGTGTGTCCGCAAAAAATGTAACCACTACCATCGAAAAATCTCATAAGTACTATTTATAATTCATTATTATTAATCTACGTATCTATGGTACCAAAATATTATGCGTATTATCGTGAAATGATGAATAATGCAGATTCAAGGCAGTGGATACATTTTTTGCGGACACACTGTATATATATTTATATGACTGAATTATTGAGGGATAAAAGTCATAAATCTTTTAAATGCTGGATTATTATTTAATTAAAGAGAAAGTTAAAATTAGGAATATGATTAATTGATTGGCAAAACTATAAGTATAAAATCGAAAAAACTGTATATGTTCTAATTTTTTCACAAGTTATTAATTTCAAATTTAATAAATGATAACTCACTTATTTTAATAATTTTCTTATAATTTAGAAATGATTGGAAATTATCAAAATCTGATTAGTGAAATTAGCTATACACAGTGACTCATTCTATGTAGCTAGTTAATGGGAATTTTGTCAACAATAATATAATTTCTACTTATTATAGGAAAATAATTCTACCTGTATAATGATGAACCTTGAAATTAATATTTTTTTATTCAGCAAAACTCTTTATTCAGAAAATATATTGTTAAAACAACACTAAACATGAAACTAGATTCTAAAATAAAGGTCCGAATAAGCCGAAGCAATTCTACGCATGAATAACTAATATAAAAAAATGTAATAGCTAATCAAAAAAAATAAAAATAAACAGATACAAACTACAATTATTTTTGAACAGAATCGTTTTTTGACTCTAGTTAAATTTAATAACATATGAGAATGGTTTAAATTCATGACTCAGATCATAACGAAATTTTATACCGACTAGCTATAAAGGTTGCAAAATATACAATTGTACATGTTTATCAAATATTAAAATGACTCTTAACACCAATGAAACGCTTCAAATATAGAATGGTCAATTTACCTTTCAATTATCAAGGCATGGGCTCATTACAATCTAAATTAACTGGCATATAGATCACTTAAGATATTTTGCACTCCAATTACATCGATTGCTTCATCAACTCTATTGAGAATCAGTATATTGCGAGCATATTCCTATTAAAAGCACATATGTGCTCTCTAATATACGCTACTGACAAAGAAAATGTAGTTCAAAGAAAGAGTGAGTCACTTAGGTATATGTAGAAGAGTAATAACTTGTCATAATATACGTTGGTTATTGTTCATCGATCTGATTTGATGAAGCTAAATTAGCTGATTACTACCTCGGTACCTTTTTCATGGCTCATAATATCTCAATTCCACTTTCGTCTGATGGATAAGGTGTCAGATTTCTCCTGGATGGTTTATCGATAATCAATTTTTATTTGACATTAACAGGTAGCTAATGGTGGCAGTGCTCTAAATCCCTAATATTATCATGCGAATAAAGTGACAAAATGTGAGTTGTTTTCAAAGTGAAATACATTTTCCGATATGAAATTAAATGAACACAAGTGTGATGAAGAGTATAACATCTGAGTAGAATGAACAATAAATAAGCGTGAGATATACGATCATGGAATTGTTACATCTGTGTAATTTTTCATTCATCGTAAAATTCCAATAAATATTCAATGAAATTTGACACTGCAGTGACGTTTTGAAACCATTGTATTATGCTAATTACGTCGCAGCGAAACTTCCTTTTTTAATGCTTGGCAAAATGTAACTGCCTTGAATTCAATGAATCCCCCAAAGACAGCTCAGCTTATTTCGACAAAAATGACTGACTTTCTACACACAGAGAAGGGAACTCTATCCCACAGCTCACAATTCCTCAAAACACCTTCTCCAATTTCTGAATTTTCCCGGCCGTCAAGAAAAAAATCGTCTCTAAAGAAGAAAAAGAGAGCGACGGAGCAAATTTTACAGCAAACTTCATGCGACTATGACAGAAGTGACCTGAAAGTCTGTGAGAAAGGCTCCAAAGCTGGGACAAGAAAAAGTTACTTATATTTTGCTCAAAGCCTGATGGTTTATTGTACGAGACAGATACAGCTACAAGAAATATCAAGAACAATGTTTCTTATGCTACTCCTCTGCCTGGGAATATCTTTTTCTTTGGCAGATGATCTACAAGGTTTGGATCAGCATCTCTCTGAAATCACTCCCAGCACGTCCCAAAACCATTTCCTTGAAGCTGAGCGTAAGTATCAAATATGTTAGTGCGAACTGTAGATTGTAATCTGAAACAGTAGGCGCTCAACCAGAGTGGATTTGTTTGATCTGTCTTTGCACGTGATATCTAAAGCCTAATATGCAAGTCAAATGTATCTAACTATCTGGGAGAACAAGTTTATACAATTTCTGTTTGTTATTTTAAGCTGCGTACAAAGAAATACAAACACGGAATAATTATTTTAATATTATACAATGGAATAACTAATTAGCCAGTTAATGCCATCATTGAATTAGTTTGTATCTTCATAATCTAAGGGACATAACTTTGAAGCAAATAATTACCTAAATGAACAAATTCAATTTAACATCATGAATTTGTATTCCTTTGACTTAACTGCTAATTTGGAATGCGAAAAGCATCACTGCATAGATCTGCACCTTTCATCTCGTATGAGATTAAATCTCGCTTCGCCATTCGTAATTAAAATTCCATGTCCAATAGTAACATTTTGAAGGGTCATGATAAAATGGACATAATATAATCAAGGGATGGTGGAAAAGTACGGCTAGCTGAAATGCATACAAGTATAATTTGCAGAGTTTAATTGAATTGAATTTGAGTTCATAACAATTTTAACAGTATAAATTATTAGGAAGTATATAACATTTTATGCTTCTAGTGTATTATTCAAATTAAATTCATCTATCAATTATTTTGCATAAATTATTGTACTAGTAAACTGTTCATTTAATACTTCATCGGCTATTTAAGTTTCTGTTGAATACACGATTACAGTATTTTATTCAATATGTATTGAAATCTTTATCCGTACGATAACTTTTTTAATGAATAAAGAATTCATAATCAGTTGTTATCATCACCTAAATTTCATTCAGCATTGCTTCTTCTGATAGAGTACATATCGTTCGTTGTTACTTCATCTCATCACTTATTTATCGTTCGTTGTTACTTCATCTCATCACTTATTCAGTGTTACTTCTTTTCGTCAATTGAATATCATACAGTGTTAATTTTTCATGGCACTTTTGAGAGTCATCATTCATGGATATCCACTATATAGATAACTAATATGATGAATAATGTCTATACTAATTTTCGTGAATTAAATCAGACAATTGCAGTTTCTTAAGATTTGTAAACTAATTAATTATACTTTGCGCATGCATTTCAGTTTCGTATTTAATACTTCCATTTTTTGAAGACGTGTATTGCATATAAATTCATGTCTATGTAATCCTTATTGAAAACATACTTTGAATACTGAATATCCTCATACAATGAAACATATACCAGTTTTTGTAGGTAAAATGGAATGCTAAATTTTCAAATCTACTTGTGAAAAATATCACTCAAATTAAATTCATTACACATAGAAACAAATATTCTATTCTCTAAATTATAAGTGTTCTTATATTCTTGCTTACTGTATTACAGTAAAAAAGTTGAATATTACTCACCAGATCCTCCATATAATCAATCTTGCATATGTGTAGTTACCTTCACGAGGATAAAGTTTATAATAACTAATATGTTGGTAGAGTATCAGCCAGAGAGGCAAGAGAGGGCAGATAATTTGCACTAAAGTTCTGAGTGTTATGATGAGATATTGTGAAGAAATAAAGGGCAGGCACGTGAAAGTTAAAGCTTCATCATAAAACCATTAATCTCTGCACAAAAGATATTGGTCAATATGAAATGAACAAGAAAATTCAGCTGACATGTATAAATTATCAATAATTATCAAATCAGTAATTAAATCAGATTACTATGTGTAGTAATCTAATTACTACACATAGTTTACTTAATTTAATTTAAATGCATACCTCTATTCCTAACTAAAGTGTTATTTCATTCTTTAGCTTTCAAATAACAATATCCTTTAATCCTCTTCTTTAAAAGTTTGGGATTAATTTTTACTATAGACTCATAGAGTATAGATGCTATGCTCTCTATTCTCACTCCGATAATAGTAAACAATATATAAAATTTCGTTCAATAAACTTGTGCTCTTTTGAAATATAAAAGAAATCACCAAATCCCCTATTAGAGGCATCTGAGAGTTTTTCTCTGGATAAACAGAAGTTAAAGAGCCAGAGAGGAAAAGTAATAAACTTCTCTACGTTTCCTGTCCCATGAGAATCTGGAAAAGTTTCCGTGATACTTAGCTAAAATTTAACAAAAATACACTCTATTTTGTAGAGCATTGGTAATTTGAGTCTATACAAAACCGGGCTCTACGTTAATCCAGTTCTTGTAATTGTCACACTGAATTTACTATCTTTGAATACTGAAAAATGGTACGAATATTTAGCAAAGTAATTAGTTAGTTCACTCAAATTAAGTTCAAAATCTTAATCATTGGTGAAATGAAAAATTGAGGTCAATTTTGAGAGAAATGAAGCTGCAGTACGTTGAAGACATAATATATAATCTATTGTTGAAATTATTGGATACTAACTGATATATCATAAAAATGTTTTTTTAAGTTTTTCATTATTGGAGAAGTTTTATTATCTTACAAAGAAAATTCATAAAAAATTAAAATTATTAATGCATGAAATGTATTGGATTTGGATCGACATTTTGTACAATAATAATGAAATTCTGAATGATAAATAACAATAATATTCAGTGTATATAGATTGGAATATAGTTCAAAATATCAAATGGAAAGGCCAGAGTAATCAAAAGGCTACCTCCGCACTACTTCAAACACTCTGACTTGCCTCTGATGAGAGAGAAAGAGCAAGAAAATGGCATCAGAGAAATGAACCCTCCAGATTAATCCGTTTGATCACCTATTGCTTTCCCATATAGTTCGATTGCCGCTTAGAAGATTTGTTAAATATACATACACTAAAAAACTGTTTCAGTCTGGGATTATCAGACTGAAACGGGAATACCATTTATCTGCTTCAAACTATGCAATTTACATAATTATTCACTAATAAAGTATTCGTTTCAAGAGATAATATGCGTTGCAGTGATATGTGTTTTTGATGTCATAGCATTTCTGCCTGATGCATTTAAAATAAGTCTACGGATATTAACACGCTTTTAGAGACACTTAAGTGCTTCACTCAGAAACACTCTTCCAAAATCTTGAAGCGAATAAGTACATATATCAAAATTAAAGCCGCTGCTTTTACTTCAGTTGTGAGTACTTCATTCAAAATATATCGAATTGAATTGTTGTGAAGTATACAATATTGTTCGTATATTGGACCCAATCGTAGTGATCTACATTTCTTACTTCACTTATTTCCTTAATATTGCTTCGATATTGGGTTCGGTTAGTTTTAAGCCAATCTGAAGACTTTAAGATTCTATTATTTAGGTTTATATATTTTTTAGTTTAGTGACCTCTACAAATTCCACTTCTGTATATTCCACCTCGCTATATTCTACCTCTGTATATTACACCCTGGTATGTTCCACTACAGCATACTCCGTACCGGAATATTCCATACTGGTGTATCCAACCCAATGACAATTCACCCCAGAAAATTGCACACTGGGTAATTAGTATATGCACTGTTTAGTATTTCACCTGTGTGTAGATTAGCGGTCTGATTAGGGGTACCTGGGTATAATACAATATTGTCGTAATACAATATTGTCGTAATACAATATTGTCGTTCCTCGGCTATCACTTCGTATGATATTTTGACAAAATACTCTAAACTGCTTAATCTTCGATAAACATTTGTTGTATCGCCTTCATAATAGTTATTATTTAAGCTGGACACTGGAGCACTGGAAGTCAAAATGTACGCTTGAAGCGCTGTTATTGTACAATAGTAGTGATAGAACAGTGCATTCAGAGCAATTATCACAGCATTTGGGGCAGTTATCAGAGCATTTGAGGCAGTTATCAGAGCATTTTGGGCATTTATCAGAGCATTTGGATCAGTTATTGGAGAATTTGGGGCTCTTCCAGACCATTTGGGGCAGTTATTCTGGCATTTTGGGGCGCAGATCAGAGTATTTTGGGCACTAATCAGAGTAGTTGGAGCAATAATCAGAACATTTGGTCACTTATTATTGACCAAAGAATTATCTTCATATTTTTCCCAAATTTTATTTCGTTTCAAAAATTATAACTTAAATAAGATTTTTTTTTACTATGTATCGTACAAATAATAGAAAAAAATATTGAAGGAACAGTAAATATTGAACAAAAAATAAATAAATAAATAACAGTTGAGTCTATAAAGTCAATTGATATTGAACTAGGCTAGATATAAACATTAATTGGAAGGTATCAAAGAAAATTTCGAAAATCAAAATGTTCATTAAGCTTCATAGGGACGTGAAGATCAAATCATACTGCAAGAAGAAACTATTACTTTCTCAACATTTCTTTCTTAGATTTGGCTACTTTAATTATCTACGATATCTCCAAACTGTACGGTAATACGATAACTACCGTATAAGGATTTTTTTAAGAATAATCATGCAGGGATTGACATTATAAAGAAAAAAGAGGCTACAATTATTATAAGAAACACTCATATTGGTAGAAGTTTTATTATTGTGTACTGAATCTTGTTTGTCGTCGTTTATTTATTCGTTAATCAATCTCGATGATATCCAACACACTTTAAAAGGTACGGTTGATCGGTGACCGGAGAATTCGCCGTGGGAATATCGCCGTCGGAATTTTCGCCGTCGGAATTTTCGCCGCCGGAATTTTCGCCGTTGGAAAATTCTCCATTGGGAAAATTCGCCGTTAGGATGATTCGCCGTGAGGAATATTTGAACAATTTGTAAATAATAATTTAACTGAATATATTTCATTTTATGTATGTTGATAACTACGTATATGGAAATAATATAAATAATAATATGTATGACTAAACATAGTATATTCCTATTTATTCCTCATATTACGTTAGAATCGCAGCGATGAAGATTTTTATGGAATCTATAATAGAAATGGATGGAATTTTGGTTTAGAGAGATCACATCCCTCACAAGAGAGATATTATAATTATAGCATTCTTATCAGTGTACTATCTTGAAATATTTGTGCCATGCACAATATAATTCAGATTTCAAAAGGTAAACCGTACAATATAATATCTAATATATAAAAAAAATTAAGGTAGGTATGAAACTGTCATTAATTAGAAAAGCTTTATCTTAAATTCACAATATTAAATACACAGGAACACTTAACACTTTTAAAATCACAGATACCTCTCCATTCTGCTCCAATTCAACTGATTTGATTCTTTTCGGGTTTTTCGAAACCTTTTTGGTCACTTCAGATCCTTTTGTGTTAAGAAGAAGTGAAGTAAACAGAATAGGACCAGCCAAAATAAAGCTGACTATCACTAGTGATCTTATTCATCTTTACTGACATTTTTTTTTAGCTAAGAAATTTGCTTCGACTATTATAGTCAACCAATCAAAACACTCCAAGTGTTATACAGCGACCTCTCGTGACACAAAATTATACGATTACTAATTAAAATATACATTGGATATATGAACAGTTAACATAAATTTTAGAAATCTTAGTTTTATCAGATATACAATATTACATAATCACCTATACAATTTATATTTACAATTATAAATTCTTATAAAAAAATTCTAAAATCACATAATATTTTCAGTCGTATAGTTATTTAACAAATTAGTTTTACTTTACAATTATCAATAATTTTTTATTAATACTTAGAAGTATTTGAATAGTTATGTCCTTTATAATTCATTTTTCACGGCAAATAATCCTCACGTCGAATTCTCCTAACGGTTAATTTTCCAACGGCGAAAATTCCTAGAACCCGGTTGATCAGTCGGTAAAACAGCTACAGTTAATTGATTTTGCTCCAATTTTGTGCCATAGTAGGAGTCAAACAGAGTTATAATGAGTATTATAGAGCATTGAGAGATGTATAGTAGCATTAAATTCTCCCATGTCCGAGCTTTACTTATTATGATAAAAGTCATGTGAAGCATCGTCAGTTACTGTATAGGAGATATTCATTCATGAACGAAATACCATCATCATTAGCGTTGTTAATCTCAGTCAATATTGTTTGGTAAATCCTTAATGATACCAAATAATAATATTCTAAGCTATTGTGCGTGAAATAGACAAACTCGCATACAAATATTTGCAAATAATTGAGTTGAAACAGTAAATGCAACCGATTTGTGGTTGAATCAGTTCATGAACTATTTTTCGACTTTGGCACGCGTATTACGTAGTTCAGCTTAACCGTTTATAGTTATAATATTTAATTAATTAATTTATGTGTGTAAATCGAGTCTTAAAACCGATAAAGTGACACAAATGTTATTGCTGTTTATATAATGTGTATATATGTAACTAATTTTATCTCTGATATATAAGCGTGAAAATATTAAATTACGGGAATATGAATGAAAGTTCGATCTAATAATATAAGTAACGATTTTTATTTCAGATCGATTACCCAATTTGGCGAGGTAAAGTTCTGACTAAGTTATAATAAGAAACTTTGCCCTATTAGCTGTTCAATACGATATCATTCAGTACGAAAAATGGAAATCCCGTTCTGTAAGATATCATTCATTTGCCTCATCAATTGTATTCTTTTTCATTGAATATGTAAGAATATTCAGATACATAAGAATTTTTATTTAATATTTTAATTTGACTTCCTTAATTCTGGAATCTCATCTTATTTGAATTGATCTAAAATATCGATCCCAATTTTACAATTTATGTAGAAATCATGCAGAATATTTGAATAAATAAAATGGTAACTGGTTATGAATACCTTATGATCTAAGTGATTTGATTTCCGTTACTGTAACATAAAATATTAAGCGTAGGTTCTGCTGTAAAATTATCTAGTCTAACCATTACGAAAAGACACAGAGAGCTCTACAATTGAAAATAAAAAATCATATAATAATCATTATAAAAATGCAACCGTTGTGTTTTGAAGCGATCTGGAAAGTACAGAAGAAGGTATTTTAAAATGATAATTAATGAATTCATCCTAAAATCTAGTAGCATGGTGCATAATATTTGCATATAGTAGTTCCTTTTTATTTACTAGTGCATCACCCAAGAATCAATCAAAGGGGGTCAAATACCGTATGATACAAAAAAAGGGTGAAAAATAAATTGCTATAACTCCAAAAATAATTAACATATCAACTTGAAACAAAAACTGTTAAAAAGAACATAATATCAATTTTTATTTCATGTATCAAAACATTTTCTTAGAAAATGGATTCTTTGAAAAAAAATCTGAAACTGACTCTTTACAAAATGCAGTCGTCACAAACGATCACACATGATGAAAATGCCCGAAGACTGCACTTTTGTCAACAAGTTAATCAGGCAACAGAGCAAGGAACACTAAATTTCAATACTATAGTGTTTAGTGACGAGTCCCATATTTATATTGATGGTTTTGTGAACAAGCAACCATGTCGTTAGCTACTGGAGTTTTGAAAGTAATTCAAAAACCGCTGTACTCCCCTAAGGTTCCCTAATGATGTTGCGTGAGTGCGAATAGAATCTATGGCCCATACTTTTTTGAAGATGCAAACCCAGGGAATGCCTGCACTGTGACAAGTGAAGCCTACATTGAAATGTTAAGTAATGTTATGAATGTTGACAATTGCCTCGATGTTTTGTTTCAGCAAGATTGCGCGACCTCCCAGACTTCTTTGCCTGCATTGGAATAGTTAAAAACTCGCTTTGGACACAACATTATCTCACACCATTCTGAGTTTCCATGGCCAGCCAGATCACCTGACCTTTCGCCTTTGGTCTATTTTCTTTGAGGATTTGTTAAACAAAAGGTCTTCAAATCAAATCCAAGGTCCATTCCTGAATTAAAACCACTCATTCAAAAAGTAATCGCATCAATCAATCAAGAGACTTTAGCGAAAGTAATCAATCATTTCAAGAAGTGGATAGATCTTTGTATTGAACAACAAGGTGGACATTTCGAACATTTTCTAAAAACTAAACTAAACAAAACTTCAGGATTTGCCTTATAATATGGTCTTTGTTTTAGTTTCCTACGTTGTTTAGTTTTTCAGTTTAAGGAATTTTATTTTCGCCCACTTTTTTTTGAGTCATACGGTATAAATAGGGACCCAAATTAACTGGGGATGAAATTACTAGGGATTCTAATTACCATTAAGTGAAATAACCAAGATTCAAATTTCCCGGAGTCAGAGTACTGATCACAATTACCGAATAATGAATGCAAAATCCATTTAACTTAAGTTGTAAATGTTATTGGTTTATACATTGAAACTAGTAAAATAATGGGTATAACAAAATTCAAAATTCACTCTCACATTGAGAATCGATTGAGCCCTCTAACTGTAAGCTAATTAATAAGAAGTCAAACACAACAATGTTGATGTTGAAGCACCAAATATATTTTTACATCGAACACTGCAATTAACAAAGAAAATATGGTGCAGAGCTGAGAATTAGTTTGTGGTTTTACTTACATCATGTAATTTAAATAGATGCAAGTTTTCCCGCTATTTCGTAGAATAGTGTATATTTCGTAGAATATATTACCTAGTCAGAGGCCCGAATGAAAAGAAATCAATAATAGGATATTGGCTTTCTGGCTTTCAAGTAAAAGATAGCACTTCGGAAAGGTTGAACAAAAGTACGGGTATATTTACCTTACCTGTGGGTGGTGATAAAAAGATTATATTTAGAGAGATTATTACTGCGTAATATTAAACAAATACCTCTAATATTGATAACGTATATATGTAAAGAAACTATAGGCTTGGTTTTGGATGAAAAATATTGTGAGCAATAATTATGTTAGGTGTATATAAAATACATTGATTTTATGAAATTTTAAAATCAATTCATGAAAAACAAAATGTGAATATATAAGAAATAGGAGATACATAGCTTTCATAGAAAGTTATAATACAAGCTTTTTTTTTCAATGGATGAATATCGGTTTTTCTAATCCAGATAAGAAATATTAAACCGATGGTCATAAAGTTCATTGCAAAATTCAGGTTATTCACCAATGTTCAGGATTATGAATAGACATCTTTATTCTATTTGGAAACTTGAAGTCTTAAAGTTGAGTTAAAATTACCTCTCGGAAGTTATTACAGCTTTACCGGCAAAAATCTTACATTTCGGAGATCGTTCGTAATTGTTACGACTTCAGTTATTTCCAAGAAATGCAATTAAAGTAATCTACTGAATATTATTGTGCAGCCTGTTAACAAAATTGAATATTTTCCTATTAATAATTTAGTTCATTAACTGATTTGCTAGGCTTTAAAGTAACTACATTAAGCC
Organism: Caprella mutica; assembly: GCA_947561585.1. Classification (NCBI taxonomy): domain Eukaryota; kingdom Metazoa; phylum Arthropoda; class Malacostraca; order Amphipoda; family Caprellidae; genus Caprella; species Caprella mutica. The sequence goes on along the minus strand of CANNZV010000290.1, from coordinate 211,992 downwards.
GTCATTTTAGAATATTACGTTGTAGGTATAAGAAAATTTGTATATTATATTGTGCTTTAGTTAGTTCACTTTTTCGTTTAATATTTTTTTAATGGGGCTTAAGAACAATTTCATTGGAGTAAGTAAAGAGAGCGGGCCACAGTCCGGTAACTTTACTTGGTTAAATTCTGGTCCGTTATGTTTACTTGCTTCATTTCTGGTCCGTTAACTTTAATAGGTTAAATTATTAAATATTTGACCAATAATTGGAATAAGAATATTATTTGGGATTCAAAGATACCACATTAAAGGATTTAAACAGTATTTTTTTCCATCTTTTTACTACTCATTCTTCACAACTTCAAAATGGATCACGTATTTCATCAATTCTTTCAATTAATAAAATATTCAAAATTAATGTATAATCATTAAAATTATCATTTATACGGTTGCATATTTATGAAATACTAAGCCAAAAATTTTTTAAAACTAAAAAAAAAGTTTTGTGGTCCGTTAACTTAAATGGCTGAATTTTTGGTCCGTTAACTTTACTTGCTCCATTTCATTTGCTACTGTCACTTAAACAATAGCTAATTATTGAAGTACAAAATATGTATCTACAAATGCTTCGATATCCTTTTTATGTTATATACATGTATAAATATATTCATATTAATGTTAATTACATATTATTCTATTTAAGTTGAGAATAGACAGTAACCAAAAAATACCATCTGTCCCTAAACTCATCATTGAGTCATCTTTATCTCAACTAATTTTTTTCCCAACTTAATTGCATGATGCTGACCATTTCGCAAAATGTGACTTTATTTATAAGTCAGGTATAGCAATCAAACTACCGAGAATCTCATTACGGAGTCCATTTTGAAAGAGAGTATCATTCTGTGGAGATTTGCTGCCAGAATTTTTGAGTAAAATATTCGCTTGAATTTTTGGCACAAATAGTCTTACTAATTTCTAAATTAAGCTGATATAACTAGGATTTAACTGAAAGTAATTTATTTTTACCTGGGCTTAGGGAATTCTCGTGTATTAATTAAATGTGGTGGAAAATAACTCAGGCTACCGACATCCAATTTATGAGGTGATAGCTTATAGAAATTTGAAAGTTGAACTAAACGCAGAAGATAGAAAGTAAATAATGGTTTGCACTCAATGTTGAATACAATATTGTAAGGAAAAAATTGAAATTGAGTTTTTTAGTATCATGAAAAACATTTTTAATATTATAGATTTCAATATATTTTCAAATATGGAAGGGTATAAAATGTTGTCAATTTAAACAATGTTTTGTATTGTTATTATTAATTCTCCCATTCAATACCCAATTTCAGCCGCTTAATAGTTGAGTTCAGGTAGGCCATTTTCTTTGTATTTCCTTTGTAACTAAAGGTGACTAATCGATAAAAGTTTACTTGAATGCCTACTACATGAATATTATATGAAGCTTGAAAAGACTAGCTATCGGAACATTAATTCGTATCTAATTACAGTATGTGTAATCACGTACATATGCACATTATAGATCCACCGCTGAAATCAATAGCGTGACCGCTTTTGTTATCAGCATAATTAGCTGAACTAAAAGGTGTTATTTATTAAGTTCCTAAATGTTTAGTTTTTGTGAAAGAATTATAAAAACTTCACTTTGGTGTAATCGAAATTACATTTAATCATGTACAGTAAATAATTATAACGTAATGCAAGAGGAATATTAATAGGAATAAAGGTTCTGTTATATAGGAAAAGATAGAAAAGTAATCCGTTTATACAATATTGTCATGAAGAATTCATATTAGTTCAATGGAAAATATGAATTCTGTGGTTAACATATTTGATTATATATTCGTGAATAAGTTGGTGAAAAGATTACGTAAATTAATAACGATTTTATTAATTGTCTTTTCAGTGCCTCTGGCAGAAGTTTTTGGAGTGGAGGGAGAGGAAGTTAGAATCCCCTGTGACGTCACATCTCCATCGTCACGTGACACACCAAGTTTAATCATCATCATGAGGGGCAAGACTCCCCTCTACAGGTAAGCTTTTGTGCAGGAGAAACCCTTTGAGTGTAATTAGTATGTCTCCTCTGATGTATAGCCATCCTGACATATGTGACAGTACACCATTAATTATTAGTCTGACATGTTGATGGCGGTGAAGTAAATCAATTGTTATGAATATGTCGGGAGAAAATATAATGAATATTTTACCCATTATGAACCTAATTTTGATTCATTACTTTTGTTAAATGATATCATATTATCGGTAAATAAAATATTGGCATAAGTGAATGTTATTTTCATAGCTACATGACAGCTTGTTAAAATAAATCTAAATTCCTATTTCCGTCCCCTGCTTCATAAATTGATTATTTTCACGTCACATCTCTAGTGGTTAGTAAAATTATGGACAGTCCACAATTATTTCCTTTTAATTACAGTTATCAAGTGTAACTCTCATATATTTATTATCACTTTTAGAAGCAAGAATGAGTATATATTCGATTTTCCTGTCTAATTTTGAAAAACTCATTAAAATGCTAATTCCGCAGTTCAATTATTTAAATGGAAAACTGTATACTTCCAACTATCTGAAATTAACATCTCGCTCCATAAGGTCCGAGCAATATGGAGCAAATCAACAATATGCTTCAATAATTCTGAACGATGCTTTAGTGCTTGGCAGCAGCTAAATAAGTCGATAGGGAAATAGGAATTGTGCAACTTGAACCTGTGGTTTGATGTCCTCTTATAGGAAAAGATTTATGTTTTTCTTCATTGATTACTGATAGAAGTGAAAGAATTAGCATTGGTAGTGCTATATAAAATATACATGAATACATTTTTGTAATTTGAAAATATTTACGAGTGTATTATGTTTTTTTTTTTGTAATTACAAAAAAAAATATAAGGTGTAGTTACAGACTGTTCCGTCGTGTGGCTGATATGATATATTTGGTTCTTGGTAAATCGATCGAAAGACAATTGCTCGAAAACAATTGCTCGAAAAACAATTGCTCGAAAAACAATTGCTGGAACGAACAATTGATCGAATGAACAATTGCTCGAATAATCAATTGCTCGAATGATCAAATTGCTCACTGTTTAAATTAATAAATGACAGATTATCAAGTAGTTGGATCTATTCAATTAGCTGCACCTAATCGTCCTGGTATCTAATTAATAATTTATAATAACTGAATTTCATATTTTTATCGCTATTTACTATCAATCATAATACTATTTTTTAAATTATTATCTTCCTGGTTTTCTTATTTTTGTTGAACATGAATACTGCACCAATTTTGGGTACAGCAATTTTCATTTTTTGTCAGTCAATAGCTTCACTGGGCTCCGACGAGATGTTCTCGGAGCTAGGTTAGGTTTTAGCAACTCGAGCTATGGGAACTGTTCCCGATACATTTAGCATGACCTCTGGTATTTGTGCCACTTGTTTTTCTTAAATTTTTAATTTTTCGGTAGCTCTTATCTGGTTTTCCTTTCCTTTTCTTTTACATTAAGCAATTGACTATTCAAAATTTTATTATTTGAGCAATTTTTAATTACATAAATATTGCCAAAAGTCGGTTAATAATGAAGTAGAATCTCTTCGATTTGCTGCACCAAATCGTCCTTGTTTCTAATTAGTATTCGATAATAACTGTATTTCATTTATTTTATATTATTTGAGCGATCGATCATTCGAGCAATAGTTCATTCGAGCAATTGTCCTTTCGGTCAATTATTGTTCATTCGAGCAATTTTTTTCGAGCAATTGTCTTTCGAGGAATTGTTCATTCGAGCAATTGTTCATTCGGGCAATTGTTTTTCGAGCAATTTTTTTGAGCAATTTTTTTTCGAGCAATTGTTTTCGAGCAATTGTCTTTCGAGCAATTGTTTTCGAGCAATTTACAGGCTACCGATATATTTATACGATTGTATTTTGGAATTTATCGTTTCAAATGTAATATAATTGTATTATAGTACTCACTGATACAATACATATTATTTCATAGAGTAATACTTCACATTATTGTAAAATGACTCTCTTCATATGAGAACAGTTTATTAAGAGGTCAGGTTTGACAATAAAGCCTTGATAAAACATTAGATAGATGAACGGTCAGATTGATTACTAGCTATAAATTAATATAATTTTATTCTATTGGTTCATTGGAAAGTCATTTTTAACGTAAATAAAGTACACGGTACATGATCAGTAAAATGAACTAATTATTCGCATTTCATTGGTATAAATGCTTTCTTAGTACTAAAAAATGCTCAGTTTAATGATATCATAATTTATTCTATTAGGTTTAAATAAATTTTAGAACAAAGGGATGCCAACTCAAAATAGGTACAACCTGTGGTTACATCAGTTATGAGTTATTAAATTATTCTTATTTGAAGCAAATAATATTCATTTCATCGATTTTAATTTATTGTCAGGACGATAAAGTAACAATATGACTATATTCATTATACGATCTGTAACACAAAATGTAATTCATGTCTACGGTTGAAAGTGAAGGCTGCAAGTTTAAAGACAAAAAAATGTAATTGTTTAGTTCTAATAAATAAAAAAGCTAATATCACGCACATGGTGCACGCACAATTTTTATAAGTGATTAATTTCGACATGAGTCAGTATTTAGCTAACATTGGTACATTAGGTAATTTAAAAGCATTATGATTCAACTGTGAAGTCCTATTGTTTAGATGACCATCTAAACAGATGGTCATCTGTTGTCAGATACGTGACCCAATAAGGGTAACTTCCCTCGACACCTGATATTGAGTCATCTTCAATATATTCCAATAATTTATAAAAGCTCTGTCTAAAAGAAATCAGAGTTAAGTTTGGCCAGTTAATACCGATTGCAAAGTTATTGTTAAGTTATATCCCTATTTCTTACCAATTTTCAATTTATCTTTTGAAAGAAATATTTAGCTTGATTATTAAATGTTGAAAGCACATCTGATGACTTGTGAGCTAAATATATCCTATCAATTGGGATAAAAATTATTCAATAATTTTTGCTCTTCAATTTTGTTCATAAATATGAAAAATAATTTTGTTCGTAAATCCACTAGTATAAGAGGACAATTTTATGAAATGTTTTTCTTATCCTAATTAAAATATAAATGTTTTGATCAGTTGATATAATATGACACATTGTTAAATGATCAATCACTTGTTTCAATATGTGTTTATCGTCAATCATATATTTTATTAATTAGAAATACAATTTTTAATGCTATATTATCGAATTTCGTTCGATTATAATTAAAATGTAGTAATTTGTGTGAAAATCACATCGAGGCTGATGCTTGGACGAATACAGAAAATATATTCTTCCCTATAATTCTTTTATATCATTTGAGTGAATATTCTTGATGCAGTATTGATATATAATTCACCTCTAAATGAATTGAGTATAACTTCCTTATAAATTCATCTCTAAATGTCAGCTGTATGTCATCTTGAATGCCAATCTTACCGAAATGTCATAATGTAAATGAAACTATATTCTTAAATCAAATGCTGGTGTGTTAATGCTAGTATTGAGTATTAAAACGTAAATTTATGAAATGAAGAGCGAGTGAGACGAAAAAAAAAGTTTCCATCCTTTTATTTTTCTAAACATTTACTAAGATTTCCAAGAAGGAAGCCAATTACTGAAAGTATTAAAACGTAATATATCTATTTCGATTATTTAATTAAAATGTGATTATGATTTCATACCATTCAAATTTACTATTTATTCACTTTTACATAATAGATGTTATATATACGTATTTTCATTTTTATTATTTTTTAATTGTTTGTTTTTTCTCAATTGAATACCTCTTTATGTTGAGATAGATAAATTTAAATGGACTAAATATTAATTTATTAATTGCTGATTATTATTAATGACTTTAATTATAAATTGCAATATTAATAAGTTTATATGAATCAAAAAGATATTTTACCGGAACAATTTTAAACCTTAGTACTAAATTAAAAAATCAATTTTAAAGTAATTAATCGACAACGGCTGACAAAACCTTTTTAATAGCACGGGATTTAAAAACTTTCTGTCAATATTATCAACACTTCTTTGTACACAACTTTAGATTGTTGTTCAGTGTTCACTGAACGCGATTATTACCCTTTATGGCTTTGATATTACATAATCTATAATTTGTCACTGATAATTCTCTTCCCAAATTAGAAATATCAGATTTAATACGATGACAAAGGGCTTCCTAATAGTCCTAAAGCCAAGATATTAATGTTTCTAGGGGATTATACGTTGTCTGTCACCCACGTGTCGTGGTGAGGCAGGGTTGATCTGAGTGTGGAGGTGAACACAGTGTACAGTCTAATACAGGAGGACACTACCAATGTACTATGCATACATATATAATATAAGCTTTACAAGATGTATCATAACGGTATCTTGTTTTTCCATATCCTGTTAGAACGAAGTCTTCTCAATTTGTAAGATAAATCATAATGTGGAGAATATTCATTAAATGCTGCATTTATTTTCTTTGCAGTGTGGACGCAAGAAGTGAGTCTTCCAGTCCTTCAATTCATTGGGTGAACACTGAAGTTCTCGGAAGTAGAGCACAGTTTCTTATGCCGTTGCAATTATCGCGACATAAGAGCTCTAGTTTACCAATAGAATCAGGAGTATACAATTATCTCGGAGATGCTGGGAAATCTCCGCCTATTCATAAATTTAAGACAAAATTCAATAACTTTGATAAACTAGATAGTATCCCAAATATCTCAATTAATCGAGATAGATCTCGAAAAGTTATTCGCGATGCGTCAAACATACCAATTGATACTATCCTTGTTCAGAAACATACCGCCGAGGGAAAGTTCATCAATAACTCAGAGCGATTCCCAAACAATACTCGTCATCACTATTTACGCAACGACAATACAGGGATGATAAATGGATATAAAGAGCTTAGGCAGTTCAATGATATTGGAAAAAGATGGATCAGTGAATCTAATAGCTCAGTGTTGAAGTTAAATGCCGAAATTTCAATCAATAAGTCACATAATCATAAAATAAATTATGATTCTACTGTAGCAGCGAGTCAACAATTACCCATATTTCCCGAAACATTTCCAACAATCTATTCTTCAAATAAAGAAGATGAAAACATTAGTGATGTTTCAAAGAAATACGAAAATCATGTGAAAAATTCACAGCGCACATTGGATCAATCCCTCGTGTCAGATACTATCGAAGATAATCCGAAGGAAGTGAAATACGGCACTCTTCTCAAGAACACTACCATTAATTACTATAGGGTAGTTTTTCCTCATAAGCGTGAGAAAAAACTGGAACAGAGGTCTTATCGAGAAAAAGGAATGGAACGAAGAATGATGAGGAGAGGTATCGGTGAATTTGGTAGAACGGACTACTCTTCCAGAGAATATGGGGTTTTAATCATCAGAAATTTATTAAGATCAGATGGTGGAAATTTTCATTGTCGCGTCGACTTCAAGGATGCTCCAACTCGACACTCTCAATCCCGCCTTTCTGTAATTGGTGAGATAATATCATTAATTAGAGTCAATTAAAATTATGAATTTCTAAAAAAAAGCATTATATTATTAAAAGAATATCAAATTATTAACAAAATTCTTTTCTTTTCTATCCAGTGCCTCCATCAAATTTGGACATAAGAGGTCCTGCAGGATTGAGGATATTGGATTCTGTAGGACCTTTTGAAGAGGGGGAGGCATTAAATCTTTGGTGTTCTGCTAGTGGAGGTAATTTTATGTTTAAAAATGAATTTCCATACCTATGAACAATTAACAAATATTGAGTGTCTCATTTCCTTTGAAAAAATTTGCTGGTGGTTATTCTTTGCTCGGATTTATTTACAATCTTTTTATTCAGGTGAGATTCAAAAAAGTATTCAACCAATTTTCCTGATATTTGATGTAGCGATAAAATCGTTGTACAGGAACCATTTTATTGAATTTTGCCATCAATAGGGTCAAGGTAAAGGTTCTTTATAACTCAAGGAATATTGGATTTTCAAGGTCATTTTTGAACGTAACGAGAGTTTGCGCTCTAAGTGTACCTGTTTTAGTTACAATAAATGTATATTTACTAATATGTAATTGATAAAAATACGGTATGAAATTACTACTGTAACAACAGTAAAATATCATTTTTTATTTTTGCATATTTATTGAGATAGATCTATACTGAATATCTTATCTACAAAATTGATTAATATACAAAAATGGTTCACTTGTGAGTTATTACAGGAATCAGAAAGATTCATATTAAATAAATGCTTCTAATTTCAATTTACAGGAAGACCCACTCCATCGGTTTCCTGGTGGCTGGATGATGTACTATTGGATGACTCTTCACAGCAAACGGATAATTTTGTGACCAATAATATAACCATACCCACTCTTACTAGGAAACATTTCGATAATCTTCTAGTTTGTAAGGCACACAATTCAAACATGACGAGTCCTTTAGAAGCTTCTGTGAAAATCGTTATGAGGCGTGAGTTAAATTATTGAACATTTATGAACTTGTTTTTTTATATAATTTGATTTATCATTACCATTTTGAATAAAATAATAGTTGAATAATGATTATATGCATAAATAAATATCGTGCGTGTTGGCTTAACATCTGCGCTATTACAAAGAGCAAATTTAAATGAAATTCATTATTCGATAATAAAGACAATAATTTAAATGAATCTGATCGGAATATTGACCTGTTTTATCAGACCGTCCATCACTTTCTGCATCTCAATCGTTGTCGTACAGTCTTTTCTGATAAAAAAAATAGTATTCATGCCTCCAACTGCGATCATTTTCGACTAATTTCATGAAATATCACATATATAGAAAACTAAGTATATTTAGGGGGCTGATAGCTACGAATTATGAAGAAAGAATGCAAACTTATAATTTATTGTTATATACGATACAAATTAATGACAATAATATTTCTGTGATAAATTTCTATTTAATTAAATAACTACTCTGGTATATTTTTCCCAGTGCCTCCAATAACTGTTAACATCAGTGAGGTCTCAAAGGGGGTCATGGAAGGCAGACTTCACAAGCTTACCTGCAGTAGCAGTGGCTCCAGACCCCCTGCCGAACTGACGTGGTGGGCCAGAGCTCAACAACTGACACATGCAACCTATCAAGTAAGTCTGAAATACAATTAAATAATTTTAGTTAAATTGCATCACACATTTGAATATGAATGAAATTTGCAAATCGCAGTCAAAAAATTATGAACAGTCTAAAAATTGTATTCCCCGTCTTCGATCGGTGATTTTAATCGTTGATAAAATTATCATCCATCTAAATAATTCAAATAATATTCAATAATATGTTATTGAAAGCTTCGTAAACACATACTCAATTGTATTTCTTGGAATAATCCAGAAGATTATTACTAAATTCATGATATTTTTATGTTGAACATTCACCTTAATCGACAATGTGTATAGTCTCCAGATTTTGATTTTTCTCGACTGATATGAATTCTCCTTTCCATCATGTTTCGTATCAGGAGTCGCCCGATGGTTCCGTTAGCACTTCAGTCCTTCACTTGCTAGTGAGTGCAGCAGACAATGACTTGAAGGTGTCTTGCAGAGCTGCTAATAAGTACTTGCCTCCAGCCACAGCGTTGGAGGACAGCGTCAAAATCACAGTTTATTGTGAGTCAACTTCTATTTTTACAGCGAGAAACAATCAAAATTCAATATTTTATAAAGAACAATTAATTAATCAGTTTCATTCAACTTATTAACTAATTTAAGATAGGAAAGTTGAAAAGATATTTTATTAACCTTCTTATGTTTTATAGAAACGTTATTTTAATAAACTTCAGAAATTGCAAGGTTGCCACAACAAACATTTATTTCTTTAGATTGTATTATCGACAATACGTTTCGCTGATTGATAGTTTTAGTGATCGCTATTGAGAAGAATGAATAATGATTTCATTAATGTATGAATGATTCTGTTTTCATTGTAAGAAATTCAATGTAATTGGTTTAATACAAAGATATTCATCAACATTAAGTTTTATTGAAAATAATTATATGATATTGATATTGTTATTGCTTTTTGCATTTTTTATACTGACGCGTTGTGTGTAATTGAATTGAACTGATTTAAGTAATCCATAATTATGATACTTTTTGACAGATATATTAAGTTGCCTGATTTTTGTTTTCTACTATCTCAACTCTCATTTGTTTAAATTACGTCTAGATATATTATTTCAAATTAACAGTTCAAGACAAAACTCTAAAATAAACCTGCTAAGATGTTCAAATACTGCTTACTTATGAATTTTTCTAGTAAGTTACAATTCACATAGAATTTTTCGTTTCATGAAATACTAAATCATATCTCAGAGAATAATTCTTTTACATCTCCCATTCATTTGCGAAGTACATAACAGACAGTTTTTCCCAGCAGTTTAATTCATATTTTTCATGTTGTATGTCTAGTAAATATTGAAGTACAGGGTGTCCCAGAAGTAACTGACCCTTTTAATTTTCTAATTAAACAAAAACTAGGAGCACTAGGTTGTTAAAACCAGTTTGAATGGAAGATAATAATTTTCATGGTAATTAAGTCCGTATCACACATACGAATCAGCCATTTAGCGAGACTTCCAGAACGGATTAAAGAACTTCTCATTATTCGTCAACACCAACAGCCCATTATGATTCGGCACAGCAAAGAGGAAAGAATAAGGATTCTGGAAGTCTACATGAGAACATTTTCAGTAGCAGAAGTGCAGCGTGACTTCCGAATACAGTTTCATACAAGAACAAGTCCCTCTAAGAACACAATAAAGTCTCTATATCGTAAGTTCACAGAGACTGGCAGTGTTAGTGATCGATCACGATGTGGAAGATTAAGATCAATACGTACTGAAGCAGTAATCAACATAGTTTCTGCAGATGTTGCAGCTAATCCCAAGAGCTCAATCAGGAAACGTTCAACTCAAACGCATTTTAAGGAGTGAGCTGAAATTATATCCGTACAAAATCCAACTGATTCAGGAAATAACGGCAAATGATCCTCAACAGCGGCTTGAATATGCAGAATCCTTTCTTCATTTGTGCGAGGAGGCCTCGTTTATCGACAACGTCATATTCTCGGATGAAGCTCATTTTTACTTGTCTGGCCACGTTAATAGGCATAATTCAAGGATTTGGAGCAACGAAAACCCTCAAGAAATCCAGGAAAGGCCGCTGCACTCTCCTCGTGTCACTGTGTGGTGTGGAATAACTGCCTCCACGGTGTTTGGTCCTTACTTCTTCGAAAGTGATGATGGAACAACTTCAACAGTTAATGGTGAACGATACCGAATTATGATAAGAGAATTTCTTATTCCAAGAATTAAGAGACGAAGAGCCCTGCGCAATACTTGGTTTCAACAAGATGGAGCAACAAGCCATACAGCAAGAGAAACAATGGCATTGTTGAAGAAGACTTTTCCAAACCGTTTGATTTCACGATTTGGTAACGTCTCATGGCCTCCTCGTTCCCCAGATTTGACTCCAGCTGACTTTTTTCTGTGGGGATACCTTAAGTCAAAAGTCTACGTGACAAATCCATCAAATTTGCAGGAACTCAAGGACAACATTACTCATCAAATTGTTCGAATTTCGCCTGATACGCTGAGGATGGTCATGCAAAACACAGTGAAAAGAGCGCAAAGTTGTCGAAGCATCAGTGGTCATCATCTAAAAGATATTGTTTTCAAAAAATAGTCTTAATAAACCATGAAAATGTTTTTCTTTGATTTGAAACCTATTTTAACAACCTGGCCTCCTTAGTTTTTGTTTAATTAGAAAATTAAAAGGGTCAGTTACTTCTGGGACACCCTGTATTTTGTCACGTCCATAGAAAATGTTCGGGAAATGTTTCTTTCGCAGAGTCATTCAGCTTCATTCTCAAATTTCAAACCTTGGCCCTCCTCTGGGTAAATTTTAGATCCTTTATATATATATTTTATACTGTTAGGCTGCTGTTGATGAGAAATGTTAAAAAATATATTGTGTTACCGTACGGTTGGTTACTAGGACGCTTCATTACCAGATTTTTCGTTCCCGGACGAACAATATTTTTTATTTGAAATGGATTGAAGACTACAATTTATACCAATCACAAATATTATACGATATAAATTTATCGACTGAGTCTACGTATAATATAGATTATAAGGTAAACTTATATTACGTTCATCTGCTAAGTATCTGGTTACATACATTGATTATAATCATAGATCCAATCCACTTGCCAGATGTTAACAAGTTTTTGAATGAACATATCATTGTGAGAATAACGCAATATAAATCACATCAATTTCAAGTAGTTGGATCAGTTAAAAAAAATAATGCTTATTCATATATATATTTAAATTGTATGTGATTGGCATAAATTGCAGTCTGCAGCCAATTTCAATTAAAAAAACAATCGTTTGTCCTGAAACGAAAAATCTGGTAACGGAACGGTCTAGTAAAAAAACTTCCTAGTACCGAAATGTTCAGCAACAAAACATCCGGGTACGAAACATTCAGTAACGAAACGTTCGAGCACCCATAAAGAAAAATAGGTTTTCGATTTCTTATGGATTTATATATATTTTGAATGCATCCATTATTATTTAAATGCTTGATTATTTATTGCAATGAATTCCAAGAGATTTTAACAAAAACAAAAAAATATAGAGATTGGTCATTTATCTCATTATACTTTTATATTATGCTAACATTTCAATTACCATCTATATATTCTCGATTTTTCTCTTTTCCTTTTTTCAGACGCCCCATCAGTGACTCTGAAACTTTCCCCTCTTCTCAACGTTTCAAACATTGATGAGAACAATGACGTTTATTTGGACTGTGACGTAAAGGCGAATCCACCGGCAGAACTTGTCAAGTGGAGTCACAATGTAAATATTCTCAAAATAAATTCAAGTATTTGGAGCAGCTATAAAAAGAGACTATAGTCCTTATTTAACACGCCTTTTGTCAAACAGAAAGTTCCAATAGTGCCAAACAAAGCGAAGGGAATCGTGCAGAGCAATATGAGTCTAGTCCTCCAGAGAGTTAGTAGGAAATCTTCTGGAGTTTATACTTGCTCTGCTGCCAACAAGTTTGGGTCATCAACTAGCAATGAGTTGCAGTTGACTGTAAAATGTGAGGAAACAAATAGCGTTTAACAATATCATTATTTTTGTATAATTTGGGTTTATTTATTATTTTGCTTGAAATAATTATATAATGGGTATAGAATATATGAAAAGCTATTGATGATGGTTGAAAAGGATAATGTTCTAGTTTAATTCCATATTTCACTTTAAATTGGGTTAAACTAAAGAAATTTAAAATTAAATTTGATCACCTGTAGAATCACAACCCAGTGTTGTTTGGGATTCGGTTTGTACAGGTGTGAAATCATTTGGGTGAAGATTGTCAGGAGTGAACTTGGGATTTGGATTCTACATATGATCAAAAAAAATTAACAAGCCAATTTTATAGAGTGAAATAATTTATCATTAAATTTTGAAACCACCGGAAAATTAGAGTGATTTTTCTTTATATTATGTTTGTCTATGATTCATGTTTAATATTCATTCAGAATGAATAATTGAACACCTCCCAAAACAACATTTCAGTTATTGTTGCTATATCTTGTAACCTCATTTTGTTCACCTTCCATCAGTTTCTCCAGTATGCAAAGGCCCAAGTGCCAGTGAAATCCCTCTCGATATTCGAAACCACAGTCCGGATATCAATACTTCCAATGACAATATGCCCCTCCATAATTCATTGGATAGGGGCAGTGAAGGGCCCTCTGCTAAGGTCTATGGTACTGGTGTTGGAGTTGCGGTCAATATTTCTTGTTTAGTAGATGCCCATCCAATGCCTCACATTTTCCACTGGTCTTTGAACTCTACGACGCAAGAGGTACATATTGATATATTGTATTCAGTTTACTTTACAATTAATCCATTACGATATTTTTTATATTGGAATAGTAAATTTAGATAAGCAACTGGAAGTTGACAATGTGAACACTATTTATAATGAAATACTGACTTTTCTTTTCCTTAGAATTATTTTGTGTATATGTATGTTTCACTCATCACGATATAAAGTATATGAAATAGTCATTGTTTGTTCAATCGATGTTCGGTCTTTTTCTTCTTGTCAGTAAAACACGATATCATAATACTAGTGTATCACACGTAAAAGTGACTGACTATATTTTTTATTTGCAAAGGTTATCATCCAGATTGAATTGATAAGATTTTTTTTAATTATTCAGATTTTTTTTGTTATGCAGATTTTTTACAGTTAATAATCTATCCCGATTTTTTATCAATAATTATCTGTATTTTTCATTCTCATTTTACTGTTCTCAGGATTTGTGCTTTTCCGTTATTCATATTTCTCTAGTTTATCATCCTTCAAAAGTGTCAGAGTATGATTTATTTTCAATTTTGAAATTAGCCGAAAAAAATAGACTGGATATTTAAAAAAAGTATCTGTATATTGAATCATAATTGGTTGCATGTAATCTATATCATTCCAATAACAAGTTTTTTTCTTTCATTAGAATAATGCAGCTAAGAAGCCAGAACATCGACGGTGGCGAAGCAGACCTCAAACAAATACTTCCATTCCAAAGGGTAGTACCTCCAATAGACTCACGTACACCCCTCATACAGCTCATGAGTTTGGCACTCTACTTTGTTGGGCAGAGAACTCAGTCGGTCGTCAAAGTGATCCATGCGTGTTTCAGGTACAACACCAAAATTATTCCCATTACCCAAAACATATAAAATCACTAAATGCATATGTCAATAGCTAATGAATCATAAAATCCCTTTCACTAATTGTAATAATTATTAATAATATCTGTAATTTGGAAGAATATAATTCTTTATCTGTATTCTAAAGATTGTACCTGCAAGCACTCCAGGACCTGTCCACAACTGCAGCATCACACAAACTTCTCCAAGTTCACCAAATTCAATTCTATTAAGGTGCTCTCCTGGATGGGATGGTGGCCTTCAACAAACATTTACACTCATCGTATTGCAGGGAAAAGATTATTCAGCTAACAGGAGCACTGGAGAATATTCAGAAATGAATAGCTATAAAACCAATAAAACAACAGAGAGTATTTCCGGTGGTATCTCGCTGTGGGACAAGGACACCCAAAACTCAAGAGAAAGACTTCCGTTAGAGGAAGGTGAACTAGCAAACCTTTCAGGACAAGAATTGCCACAATTTAACGTATCAGGACTCGCTGCTGGAAGACTTTATATTCTAAAGGTAAGAATCACTATAAAATATACTTCAAAATAAATAAAATATACTTCAAAATAATTAAAATATACTTCAAAGTAAATAAAATACACTTCAAGTTACTTGATTTAATTTGGAAGAATTGAAAACCATTCAATAACCATCGGTGACAAGAATTTTGCTCGGCGGAATTTTGCCAGGCGGAATTTTAAAGACGGAAAATTTAAAGCGGATTATTTTCCCAGGTAGATTTTTCCCGGTTAGAATTTTATCAGTGTATTTGTCAAATTTCTACGTTTAAATTGGTGAAAGTATATTAAAAAAATATCTGTGAGAGGCAATTTAATTTTTTTGATGTGACTTTATCATATTTAACTTTGATAAGATATATTATATATAATAAATATAGCAAATTATTGCCACTTTAGTTTTCCTAATTTAATACAAATTTATTTTGATTATACAACTCACATAAGAACCAAAATATAACTTTATAAATGTATTAGTAGATATTCATTCTAAGATAAGTGGATACCCTGGGTTAGGTCGAACAGGGGTTCGTTGAGTCAATTTCAGAAGTCCTATGGTTTATTCATTAATGTTTTGTAGAAAACCATGTTTTATTTTTTAATCTTCAAGAACAGGGACTTTATGTTCTAATGATGCGTGGTATAATTTGTCTATTAAAACAATATAGTTCTATACATACTTTTAGATTTTGTGGGAGAAAATAAAATCTTATATTTCTAATTGCGAAGGGTTCGATGAATGACATATATGGAACAATTGGGGTTCAGTAGCTTCAATTATGTTAAAAAAATTTTGTAACTTATAATTATATCAATTAATTAAAAATCAGGTTACGTGTCATAAATATTTGAAATTACGTTTAACTTATAATCTTCAATCTCTTATTACACAAAAAAATAATATTGAATTTGAAATTTTTTCACTGACAATTTATTTTGGTTATTTGATAATATAGTATTGTTTTTAATTTTAATTTTATTTTCAATTTACCAATTTAAACATAGAATTTACAATCCATGGCGAAAGTTCCGCCGGGGAAAAATCCGACTGAGAATATTCCACTCTGGGAAAATTCCTTATGGCAAATTTCCTAGAAAGCAATTATCATATCAGACTGTTTGTTACATGATACATGATACACTGAATTGTTGCAATTTAATCCAATAAACTCCATTTAATCTTCAGGTCTATTCAAGCAACGCAAGGGGAAATTCAGATATTGTTTTCGTCAATTATGTCACTCCAATTGATGTAGCCGAAGGAAGATTGAGCTCAGAATCTGCATACAATTCAACAACTAATTCAAATAAGAGGGGAATTATTCTTGTTGCGATAGTGATAACGGTATTGGTTGTATTCCTAGTATCTCTTGGTACAATCATTTTAATTATTACTATTCGTAAGAAGAAGAGGAAACAACAAGGTGAGCAGAACAGTGAATGTTCTAAAGATGAACATTTTCTCAAATCTACATCTCTATTGAGTGCAAGGGAATCTGAGAGCAATTTGTCAGAATATGAAATTCAGTCGAATAAACTCACCCTTCCCGTATCACAACCCCAATCAACACAGGGTTATACTAGGGTAGAAATGGGTGTTACAACACCTACATTCCTTAGTAACTCTTACTGTACGATAGAGCAGAAAAGTCCAATGCAATTACCTGGATTACAAAATCCCGTTTTTTCCGGTACTATGTCAAATATGAATAATTTTCTACCGAAAGAAAGAATTGTAAGGCAGACTGCTCAAGAACCACCTCCTAATCCTGATCTTCTTCTATATCGATTAGCTGCAAGTGATAGAAATACTTGTTTATAGATTAATAGAAATTGAGAATCTAAATTTTATCTTTGATGGAATACATAATTACATATATAAATAAATGAAGCCTATTATATTGTATAAAAGATAATGGAAATTTGACAAACAATTGGCATTCAGCTGTTGTCAATGGACAAATGTGTATACCCTCAAGAAAATGGGAAATGTGATTTCTCTTCCATTATTTTTCTCAAAATCTTCAATTATCCTACGATTGATCAAATTTCTAATAGTGATTTAATCTAAAGAAAATATAAACCTCCAAAAACGTAATCCATTTTCAGTCCAAATTCGTTGAACAACAAAGTGAAATCGAAATCAGGAATTGTTAATAGTGGGTCGCAATCTATTCTCTATTTTAGCCAAATTATTTCAATGTAGGATATATTCTTCATAACTCTACTTCACAGCCTTCAAAATGAATAGGATTTTATTCAAAAATCCTACAAGAATGAAAATGAATGTTATACCTTTAATTGTTAATACAATTTTCAGTTGGTCATTGCAAATTATTTTATTATTCCAATGTATCAATGTATTTTCCAAATCTATTTCAAGACATTTTGGCTGCCTTATTTGGTAGGATTTATATCCAGTAAATACTGCAGGTGATAAGAATTTGAAAAATATTGGTTATTAGTCTGTTATTGAATTCTTTTAAAGACATGAAGTATGTGATTACATATCAACAATTACATTATTGAAAAAGTCATAAACGAATTCAGTCTAAAGTGTCGATCTCTACCCAAATGATGTTTCTCTCCTTTTCCTAATAATATATTCCATTAACACTGTGATAATCTAATCCTTTTTATGTAAAAAAAAATAATGTATATCCAAATATAATTCAGTTACTTTTCATCATTTTGTGTATGACTACTTATTTCATTACACGGCAATTGATTCAATTTTATTATTATTATTCCATCTATATTTGAAGTATCTTTGACATCTTAGTTATCAAAACAAGGTACTTCAGACTGACAATATACTGGATTTATTTCCAATTTGAAATAGTTAATGTAATATTCAAATAATATATATTGGTTATCAAAGTGGATACTTGACTGTTAAGTATACAAATAATATTTACTTGATTTTGTAAAGATTGGACAAATATTATGATCTAAATGATAAAGTATAATCATTATTGGATTAACATTCTGTACTTGAAACATGTTCTCTTTCGATATGAAGCAAAATTTTCAATTCCATTTCTACCAACCCTTAGTAAAATTTGTGTAATAGAAATCTGATCCTCAAACCGAATTACTTGACTCCATTATGTTGCTTATATGCCAAATAAACAGAGAGATGTGTTACCTATGTGTTTATATTTTTACGGGTATTTGGAGTAGATTGCAGAAAAGGATATTATTCACGACGCATTCCTCAAGATATTATGATATTGAGAATTACTTTATTGGGATTATATTAAATTCATGTGTATATTGTGTATAAATCTTAGACTAAATTATCCCACTATTTAAACTGTTTTCAAGTTATTAAAATACAGAAATATTTATTACTTGGTGATTTTTATTAACCTAATGAGAACAGTGAGAACATATTACAAGCAAACGTTCATTTTTTATATGTCCAAGAAAACATCATTATTATTTCGGAATGAAAAAAAAATCAATTATTTGATTGAAAATAGCTAATCTATCCGATTGTAAAAGTTAAGCTATTCAATTGAAATTATTTAATCTATTTGCTTGAAAATAGTTAAGATATTCGATTGAAAATAGTTGAGCTATTTGCTTGAAAATAATTATGATATTCGATTGAAAATAGTCAAGTTGTTCGATTGAAAATAGATAAACTGTACGATTGGAAATAGTTAAGCTATTCAATTCAGAATAGTGAAGCCTTTCGATTCAAAATAGTTTTTAAAGTTGTTAGATCAATCGAAATTATACTGTGGTAAAAATCATTTATTGACGTGAATTATTGTTCCAACGCATATTTTCCTTTAAAGCTTAATAAATTCATTTGGTTTCGTTAATAATCCAATAATAAATTATATGCATTACTTCAAATGTTTGTTAGATATAATGTAACTGTATTTTGTTCCTCTTATTACCTTCGTAAATAGCAGAAAGTTACGTTTTGATCAAATTTAATTTTTAAATATATAATCTTGTTATTCGCATTACTCACGAGTATTCAACCAAATGGCCTGAAATTTGGAAATTATCCAGTAACCATTTAATCTGATTCTTGGATATATCTGGACAAAGGTCAAAGTAATGGTCGTTCATTATTCAACAACTATGTTGTTAAGAATCTGATTTCAATATATATTTTTTAAACAACCAAGCAATGAGATAGTTAATTCGTCCAAGAAACTATTTATTATATGTTTCAATAGAGACTATAATTGCATAGCTGATTATAGAAGTGAAGTGAAATTTAACAAAAAAATTTAAGCAATTAGTTCATTTTTTAAGATGTGAATTAAAATTGATTATATGATTATTCTTGTATAGTTATGAACTAAAATTATCATAAGTTCCATAATATCCCTAATTACCTACATCTAAAATATTTCTTATATTTCAATCACGAATAGAATTAAATATTTTATTATAAACTAGTGTATTTGCTTGTTAAAAATAACGGGTCTTAAATACAAATTTGTTACCCGTTATTAGGTTCTTTCAGTTAACTCGAATAAAATTTATTTTTCTGCATAAGCTGATACTATATTTTATAGATAAAAACACACAGAAATTGAACAAAAACAATTAAAATATCAAGTCAATATATTCCCGTGCGTGTCATAGTTACATTCTTCATGTTCAATGCCCGTCAAATAAAAGCGGACACCAAATAAGTCTATACTAATAATTTCCTTAGTGTGTTTGTTTATTTATTTATTTATCTATACTTATAATTTCCTTAGTGTGTTTATTTATTTATCTATCTATACTAATAATTTCCATAGAGTGTTTATTTATTTATTTATTTGGTGTCCGCTTTTATTCGACGGGTATTAAATCATGCATGAAGAATGTAACTATGATACACACGGGAATATATTGACTTGATATTTAAATATCATGTTTTATTAAATTTTTGAATGTAATCTATACTAATAATTTCTCTCGTGTGTAAACTTATTTATTTATTTGGTGTCCGCTTTTACTCGACGGGTATTAAACATGAAGAATGTAACTATGATACGCACGGGAATATATTGACTTGATATTCAAATTGTTTTTATTCCATTTTTGTGTGTATTTTATCTATAAACAATAGTATCAGCTTATGCAGAAAAATAAATTTTAGTTGAGTTAACTGAAAGAACCTAATAACGGGTAATAAATAACTATTGAAGACCCGTTATTTTTAACGGGCAAATACACTAGTTTATCTATAAAATAAATTGGACTATGCAGAAAATTTAATTTCAATTGAATTCGTTAAAAGTAACTTAATAACAGGTAATAAATTGATATTGATGATGACCCCACCAGTATATATAAATAAATAAATAAATAAACACACGTGGGAAATTATTAGTATAGATAGTTAAGCAGATTTACAGCAGATTGCATATCTTTGAATTAAGTTTCAATTTATTTAATACACAATGAAAATTCTACGATGCTTAGTATACATACAGTGAAGAAAACACTACCAATATGATTTTTTAAGCAATATTTGTACGTGCAAATAAAGATATATTGTATCATAATACGTGAGAAAATAGGTTATTCTGATATACTCATTTTTTCTGTTCCATTGAGATTCTAACGAACCCCATAACTATCTCGAAATCTGAGAATGTTTCGACGCCATTAATTCGACACTCGATATTCAAAAGCCAATACCATATTGATTTGCAATGTACAACGTACTGGGAATCTGCACCTCTTGCTTATCAGAGTGTACATGTACTTGTTACACTGAGGTATATAACAATTGGATATTTACATCTTATTTTTTATAAACATAGCAAAAGATGAATAAGAAAAATTACAGTATACATCGCTGTATATGAGCTCTATCACTTCAAAACGAAATTCTTAAGAACCAAAATAGTTAAAACTCATTTTAAAATCAAATATAAACTCGGTCAACAAATTATTAAAGTAAAAAATCAATTTGAATAATACATTCAGTAAAAAATTAACGATATCTGTATATTATATGAAATAATTCAACTGCCATTTTGATGTACAGTTTCTCTTTCATGCAGTGTTCTAAAATTAACGCAACATCTGCACCAGTTGATTTTGAGCTTTGAGACACGTGTGAGAGTCACTTCAATGCATAATTCGTATTCGAAGATTGAGTGAGAGAGAGTGTATCTGAAGTCAGAGAGCACTTGCATCAAGTCTTTCAGTTCTTCGACAGTCAATATATAGTAGGTAGCTGAATTTGTGATAAGGCACAAAGACCTGAATAAAATAATGCATCAGGTTAAAAATCAGAGAAATATGTATAAGAAATGACTTCCAATAGTAACATAGATCACAAAAACAAGTAAACTGAACAAAAGATATCGTAATAATATACGTAATTCTAAAATACACATTGGGAATGTATACTAGGCACTTACAAAGTTCAAATTATATTAATTATTAAAAGACAAACACAACATAAAATCAATAAGATTCTTACAGAGGTAAGCTTGATAAAGTTAATAATGGAAGCAGTAAATTTTATTTTCCTATTTAAATAATTATTTCATTCATTCTTTAAAATAATCACTTTTGCCTTTGAGAAATAGTTGTCCTCATAATCAAACTACATAATTATTACAGTTTTATAATTCGAAATACATTAAGTGCCTACTCGTATGACACCCACAAACTGCCAACTATATCAGCCGGAAATATCTATTATTCATTCCAATCAAAAGTTTCAATGTATACACAATCAACAAACCATTTTATCTTCAATATTTTGTTATCTAGTTCAAATTTTTTTTCCCACTAAAGTCAGAAAAATGTAACTATTTTGCCACTGATTTCCAGCAATGAATTTTGATTCTAATTCTTAACACTCCCTATTAAATATTATAAAAAATTGAAATTTTATACCTGATAATAAATAGGCACATCATTTTTCTATGTCATCGGCGCAGAGAGGGAAATAATTATTAGTATTTGCTGAAATAAATGACAAATCACCAACATACAACAAAAATAATTAGGGACAGAGAAGTTCCCTGCGTTATACCGAACTACACCGCGACATCAGTGAGATGACCCTTTAACCGACTTGTAGGTTCGTTATTTTAATGATTAGTTTTACTAAATTGAACTTTGATCAATGAAGCTGCTATAAAATGTATCTAAGTCTATGGACAGTACTACCAATATTTAAATTACTCCTTCAAGTATTTCCACCATAATTTGCATTATAAAATATTCATGTCAATGAAATACTGAATTATCGATGGCAATACTTACTACAATGTTTCAATTAAACTAATAAATTTTAGTTTATTTAAATTACATGTATCAGAGAATTTTTTAGAAAATAATTCAAGTTCTATAAGACAGTTACCTTAATTTTACGTTAATAATTCTCAGTGAAGAAAATTTTGCTTTATGCTTAATATATTCGTGATAGACATAGATTATTTTTCCATAAGTTGTTAATTTATAATTATAATTCAACTATTAGGAAATAAGTGGATTGGTAAATTAACAAGTTTAGATTACAAACTATGCAAACGTGATGATATATACTTCTATGGGTTAAATTTTAGTAAATTCATGAGTTGATGAATTCCTATGTTATTCTATTTCGGATAGAAAATTTGCAAGAATTCATTTTGCTTTTGCTTGATATTTTACAATCAAACTAAGCTTCATTCATTTATATTACGTTACTATATCAAAAGAGAAGTGACAGTTTTGAGATGTTTACGTTCAACAGGACTGTAAATGATATGAATTTTCCAAAGATTATATTTTATTCGCAAACATACATACATAGACACTCTGAGGAAACGTAATCTTTAAAGAATGTATATTTTATTTCTAACCACTATTGTAGTAGAGTTATGACTGTAATTTTGTTGAATAATA
Organism: Caprella mutica; assembly: GCA_947561585.1. Lineage (NCBI taxonomy): Eukaryota > Metazoa > Arthropoda > Malacostraca > Amphipoda > Caprellidae > Caprella > Caprella mutica. The sequence goes on along the minus strand of CANNZV010000290.1, from coordinate 188,744 downwards.
AGAAACCATTTATAGACGAGTTATAGGTGATATGTAGTGTTTTGTCAAAATTCTTCTCGCTGTTCAAAATTTCTAAATGTCGCCAATAAAAAGTCTGTATATTACAGCACAGAAAACACGAAAATCTGCTAATGAATTTGCTGAACACCAGTTGAAGGTTCTGCATTTTAAAATTCTACTTTTTCCAGAAGATGATACTGCCATACTAGAGTGAACTCACACAACAGCAGTGTCGTATACTTCTTCCACATCCTGTTGTTGATATCGGAACCAGTCGTTTGGATGTTTTCTATCATAGGTATTACGATCGAAGACCGAAGGACCTGAGAGCGAGTGCCATGATATAGAGCGCCAATTGGACAGATATGGCAGTAATTGCTGAATTAATTAATACCTAATTGGTATCATTTTCAGTGTTATTATTTTATCAATGTTCAAAATGTTATCAATGTTCAAAACAATTCTTATTACAAATAATGTTACAAAAAAACTATATGCAATCACTATTACATTATCCTAATGTGTATTTATCTTGGATTGCAAAATTAAATACCTGTCACTATTTAAACTTATTAACTAATATTTAAACCTAGTAATCTTAGCCGATTACTATTTAAACCGATTTTTAATTGAATCTATTATTATTCATTGGGTCTGAACTAGTCACACTTATTGCTATTTGATATGTTAATTAAAGCGCTGAATAATAATAATTGTGCATATCGTGACACACATTAATGACATTATGTTTTGGTTAATTTCATAAAAATAATTTTTTAACCATATCAAATTTCTATGTAACTTGGAAATTGATGATTGCTTTTCATACTTTCATTCGACGGCTAAAATTAAGAATTATCGACATAAAGCTAATCTAAGTCATCTGATGATGAATGATTGAAAAGGCGATTGTCAAAGCGATGAAAGACGCTCACGATAATTGTTTCAATTACGTTGACGACGTCGTAATGATGAACAATGTTCATCAATCATAACTGAGGGTAGTTAGTCCTCTATAAAAAATAGTACGGCTGCTATAGTATTAGTAATTGCTGTATATATAGTTTTTGTGGGAGTTGATATTGATCAAATAGAAGTAAGTGTTGGAATAAAGTTATTTACATTACAATATTGAATGCTTACTCTATTTTTTGGATCTGATAGAAAAGATTAAGGTTTGATATATTTCAAGTTCCATTTCTGAAATTATAGGCTGTTATTTATTTGGTGGATTGCTCAAAGTAAGTTTATTCAGTTATGTTTCAAAGAAAAATGTTCAGAGAAAATATGCATGAATAAAACAATTTGAATATCAGATAGACAGATAAAAGATTTATCAATTGCTTTAATAGAGGTATTGGACATAAATTGACATTGATATTTGATTTTTAAATTATGTTAAAACCAGTTGATCTAAAAATATAATTAATTCGAGAGAACATCTAATAATATGACAACATTATAAAATGACATTAATGATTATTTTCTCATATTATACTATTTATAATTATTTTACTAATAAATGTAAAGTTAGATGTAAGAAATTATCTATTCTAAGAGGCAATTAATAATGAGAAAAAATATGAGACAATTTTCATTCTGACACTTTAAACATTATAAGCAAGTGATAATAATATGACCGAGCTTATATTGAATCATTATGAAAATTTGTTTTGGATATCAGTTGCAGGTTGAAATATTATTTGAAATTAAGTGCATCATCAAATATTTAAGTTGAAGAGAATCACCAGAGAGAATTGTGAGCTCCATGCAGGAAACCTGTCTGTTTTCCACTCACTGAAGTATTTTTTTAATAATATAATTTGAATGAAATACTCTGTATGTTAAACTATTCATTTGAATAATATATATATATGTATTATTTAAATTTGCGATTGAAAATATTCCAATAGAGTTGTTCAATTCATTCGCACTGCATTTTCAAATTTAACATCTTCAATAAGCAGAATCTACACCATTCGGAAGATATTCTATTGTCGATGAGATTAATAGATCATTGAATAATAAAGATAAATCTTAATCAGGTTCACTGTGTGTAATAGCAGAGTAATTTATCTTTGGTGTGAAAATGTAACCTCATTTGATATTAAAATGAACTATAATAATAGGAACATATGTCATATATTATATATTCATTCGACTGCTCATATTTAAAATATTAAAAGAGACTGAAATTGAGTTGATAGATTGATTATAATAATAAATTTGACTTATATATCACTTCGACATCCAATACATTTATCACAGGACATATTTTTGATAAATCAATACAAGATATATGTAAATAAATATATACAAAATACTTTCAATTATTTTATATAGTTTAATTACTGTCATTCGGGAAGAGAGCAGTTGAAGAAATCTAACATTATGTGACATCTTTTTATTCACTCGCTTCTTACTGCTAGATTATTATTATATAGCATATATATATAAACAATATACATTACAAATTTATATTGGGTTTAAATATAATTTTTCATTCAATATGTTCTCTTAAACAATTTAGAGTAAAAAATTGTATTATTATTTAATTAATCAACTCAAATATATTTTAAAAAATTAAATTCATTCTATCTTTCACCGATTGGTGAAAGATATTCGCAACGAGACCAAATTCATTTTCGGGTTAGTAATCAATAATTTTTTCAGGGCATAATAATTTCTTGCCGACGTTTGATGATTAAAATATTCTCATAAATTTATAATCGATAAAAAGGTAAATTACCGTACAGATGGACAAAATTATGTAGTAATATTATAAAAAAAATAATTATTATTTAAGATTCATATAGCTAATAATTACAAATACTAATAAAAGACATCACAACTAACTCCATTTATGAAAAGAGTAAATGAGACGAGATGATCCTTCTTCGTTATGAATAAACCGCCAAATATTTTGGGAGGCTTTATACCTTCAACCGCCATTATAATCTGACAGCAAATAGGATTTCTGTTATGAAATGTTTGCTCTTTCCTTTATCTTGATATTCATCACTTAGAGAATAATAAAACGTGCTGAAAATGTAATATCATAGTCATTTCAAAAATTATTCTGATGTTATATCAATTGATATGATTAAAAAAACCTGTATAAATTAAGACAATTTTGAAGCTACCAATAATTAATCAATGATCTAAATCTCTATTTATTCATACAATAAAATATTGCAATGTTCAAAAAGTACTTTTTTCATTAAAAGTAAATAATGGGATTCATAACGCTATTAAAAAAACAATATTATTTGATATGATTAAATAATAGTATAACTAATGGGTGCTACTTTTTATATTAGTGTTCTTTACTTTGTGATAAATTATGCTTTTAATTTATGAAAAACTTAGTCTAAATAACACCTTTGACTGCATTGGAGACCATATACGCAGAGAATAAGTTGGTTACACAAAATTTCTTTTCAACAATTTAGAATGATGATTTGTATCAATATTCAACTAGCTTTACCCGTGGAAATTCCACGGAATTAGAAAATCAACAAATAGTATTTGGTCTTAGTCTAATCAACAAATATGTTTTAGTCTGTTTTACACATTTTGTGACAGACTGACCGACTTCTTTTATCATAGTATATAGATTATCGTTTAATATAATCACCCTAGTGATAATATTTTGGTTTAAAACCACTATATGATGTGCTATTGATAAAGTGTCATTTTGACCCATTTTTTGTGACTGACATACCGACTGACTACGGCATCTTTTATATCAGTATATTCTGTTTATGTAATATGATTGATAGGTATAATCTCGGTGACACTATTTGATTTACACAAACCTTATGATATGTTATTTATAGAGTGTCTGCTTAACGTATTTTGTTACGGACCCGACTGACAGACATTATTTATCACCAAACATTTTTTTTCTATACAAAGTTATATCTTAGCTCCACAGTTTCCCCCGGTCACTACCACCACCTTCACTACTCCCACCTTCACTTCCCCCACCTTCACTTCCCCCATCTTCACTTTCGTCACCTTCACTTCCCCATTGTCTTACAAACCACTCACTACTATAGTACTATAGTAGGTGACATACATAACCCACACACGCTATCTTATTAATATATAGATTAACTCATACATATTGAAAAAAATTAATTTCACTCTACCTATTACCTATTGGATGCGCCTAGCCTTCGCAATCAATGACCTGTGATATCAATCTTTATTGAGTTATATGAATTATATATTTTAACCACATAATTATAGGGGTTGAATTTTACCATTCATAAATATTTCATCAGGCTTTGAAACGCATTCTAATATCGACTTTCTTCTCCATGTCCAATTGTCCATATTGGTTTTAAGTTCCGATATTTAGAAAATGAATTAGTGGCTCCTACAACAATGCATGGTAATTATTACTCATGATTATTGATAAATGACCAAATTGGTTACTTAACAAGTAAAACTTATCGATTATTAGTGCAAAATACATTCACATTATTATTTTTTTGTCAGTTATGTTTCAAATTAACTTGGTATATACGATAAGCATAATATTCCAGTTCAAAGAATAGTGACCATAGCCCTATAGTTCATATCTTCACTCTACTCAATTGCCAGCAGCTTTGAAGGGTTTATAATCACCACAAATGGCCCCAAAAGTCCCTCATTATGCCACTAGCGCCACTCTTATCTACACCATAAATAACAGTGACCGCCATTGCTTCTGAATTACATTGAATACATGAAATATTCTTAAGCTCTATAACAGTAAAGTCTACTTACATTGGAAGATGTGATGCGTCAATTCCCAAATGTAACTATTGTGAGTAAATACATATCTATGAAAAATTTAACTCATATATTGATAAATCATGCATATGACTTAATTATTTGTGGATATGTACAGGGTGTTACATTTAAGATCTGATTAAATTTGACAGCTGGCATGAAAACCAAAAATAAACACTTTTTCACGAATAACAAATATCCAAAAAATTTCGTTAACGAGATATTGATACCATGATTTTAAGGTATTTTTTTTGAACATATAATGTATATATTAAATTTTTCATAAAACAAACATTGTTTCACAAAACCCTAAACTATCAAAACTGCTTAGTTTTCTGGTTACTGACTTTTAAAGTTTTTTAAGGACTCCAACGTTCTTAGCATATAGTTATTATTGGAAAATTAAACATAATATACAATTATTATACATTTTATAACATTATAATATATGCACTGAGATCTGTTATGTTTAATTTTCCACTAATAACTAACTTTTATAGTAAATAATTCTCAATAACAGAAATACTAAAGAGCATAAACCTTTTGTATGATAGTGTTTTCGATGTGAAGAAAGCTGTATGCTGAAGTGTATATATACATTCTACTTATTACATATAATTATCCACTACACTTTGAGGATAATTGGTCAATAAATCATTCCTTATCAACACGGAAGTGAATTATTTATTAAAGTTAGTATATGGCAACTGTCAAGTGACTTTAAGATTGAAATAGATTAAGAATGATAATGGTACATCCAAGAACTGTTTGGATTTCTGTAAAGTTATTTAACGTTAGAAAACTTATTGAAGAAAAATTGTACATAATAATAAACTAGAAATTGAGTATTTCTATAGCATTTAGTACGCTCATTAACTCTTTATCGTTCTAGTGATTATGCATTTACTCCTTTAAACAGAGTAAAACATTTTTTTATTTTCATCGTTAATCAAGTATAGTATAAAAAAGTAATTGTAGGATCATCCATAAAGAAGAGAGTATTTATAAACTATTTAATAGTTTGTTATAGTTTATGCAGAACAAGTAAAGATAACGGACCGGAAATGAACCAAGTAAAGATAACGGATCAGAAATGAACCAAGTAAAGATAACGGACCAGAAATGAAGCTAGTAAAGATAACGGACCAGAAATGAAGCTAGTAAAGATAACGGACCAGAAATTAAGATAGTAAAGATAACGGTCCAGAAATATGCTAATTGAAAGAATTGATTAAAAACATTTAGTTTCCAGTAGTTCTAATATTTTTTTGTAGTTCTTATTAAAATTCAACCTCATAAATGATAATATCAATGACTATGAATTATTATTGTAAATATCGGCTGAAGTTTTTCGCATTAATGTGAACAATCCACTTTGAGTTTGTGAAGAACAGTTGATAAAAAAAATGAAAAAAATCGTCTTAGATCCTTTAATATAATATCTATTCAAATTCCAATTATTGTTTAAATATTAGGATTTTAACTAAGTAAAGAAAACGGACCAGAAATGAGGCTAGTAAAGATAACGGACCAGAATTTAACTAAGTGAAGATTAATGATCCTGGTCAGTTATCTTTACTTTCTCGGTTTATGCTCTAGTAGACCACTTTATTTATAATTCATCAAAATTTAAATCTATAAATAAATTGTATCACCTTTCAATTAATATCAATGTAATAGCTCTTGTTAATGAAGTCAAATCAGAGAGATTATACTATTTTACACAACATTATGAAATGCGTTTACTTACTATATGTGTTTCTATATCTTACATCATATACAACCGACGATGACAAACTATGTGTAATCGTCGACATGCTTTTTTAATCTACAGAGTTAGATAATGAAATATTTGACCTTGATGATAAGTTTGCCGAAAGAATAGTCTCAAATGGAAACCAAGATTGAATTATATTAAATAAAAGAGGATAAACTCTATTCGAGGTGTTTTTGGAGCTAAAATTTGAAAAAAATAATAATTACATTCTTTCAAATTGTTTGTGTTCACCACGCACTTGATGAAATATATATGGGAAGATAGAGTAGAAAGATATTAATAATGAATTAAAAATACCATTCACGGGCAAAGAATGTGGAGCCAACAATAAAAAATGTAAAAAAATTAAATTTTTGATTTTTTGATACTCTTTTATATAAATTAATTTATAAGATAAATAAAGTCTATTACTTCACTTTAGATAGTCACCATTTTCCTAATTATCAGATAGTGCATTGATAGTTTGGAAATTTCTATTTATGTTCATACCTATATATCCTCCAAAGATTGAAATAATTTGAAAAATGCAAAATTCACAATATCAAGTTTCGAAATATGTCACATATTTTTTATAACATGTAGCTCCTTTGAACAATGCGTCACTTTACTCAAAGATAATTATGTGAAAAAATATAAACAGAATAATACTTATATGTATGATGCAATGATTGAAATATAGAATATTTATTGAATATTGTTAAATGATTAAATGATGAAAAGTCCAACTGCTGTATAGAGATGGACATTGGACAAGTGAAATTAACTAGCAGATCAGTGAAAGCACACTGCGGTGTCAGAATGTCCGCTATTACCAATTACTAAAAAACTGTTAAGGCACTGCACCACGGAATTGGAAAAGAGAATAAAACAATGCTTCCAGTCGAATTGCTGTGCCGTGATAATTCGACCGTTACTTCAGCTGTAAATAAGGAGTCAAGCTTCAAGGCTCATAGTCGAGGTACGTATATGAAAAAATTTGAAATTAAACTTAATCTAAATCAAAAAGATTTCGAAATGGTGTGAGTTAAATCTCTAGTGGAAGACAGCCACTATCAGTATCTTTGACAGTAACCTTCGTTCATTTTGCAGTTTCACAAAAGTTACCCTACGTTTACCCTGTGATATATAGAGTTGGGTATTTAGCATTCACACGATAAGTAACCTCAGCCATTTTCTGGGATACCAACTTTATACATATAATTAGCACTGGAATAGTTCAGGTTTCGCAGTTTAGCCGATTTAATGGCTTAAAACAACCTAAGGTATGAAGTAGAATTTCATTGGCACAGATTTCACAGCATTTAAGATATTTCAATGGACAAATACTATCAGAAAAATTTAGTTTAAAATTATTAACAAATACAAGGTGGAGCAAATATACCGTGGTAGTTGATTTCGGTTTTAAGATGGAAGAGAAAACTAGGTATATTTGGCAACAGATTAGGTAGCCCAAAAATGTGTCCAACTCTAAAGCGATTTACGGTATAACAACATGTGATACATAATATTTCATTTGGGTCAAAGACTTTCACCAATTAATAATTATAGTTATGTATAGACACTTAATGCAAATGTAAACATAATTAATCAATGAACTTATGTAGAAGTTTCGATTACTCGCTGCATATTGTCGGTAAAACAAAACACCTCACTACCCATTGATTATACTGCACTGTTTGAAATTACGTTTGCCAATTTGTAACAGTGTTCATTCGATGCTTTACAAACAATGTTATATGAAAACCAAGTACTGAACCAGTTATGGTAACCCTATAAGGTCGTACTAGATTATAGTGTAATCTAGCACCGGGTTAATGATGGACACCTTCACTCGTAAGGGTGAACCATTCACTCAATTTAGAGAGCCTTTGCATATAATCAACAAGACCGGAACAGGCCGAGCACTAAGCACACCTAAAATTGTTGAATGGATATCATGCTTATAATATAAATTCATTGTATAATACATATACTCTATTTGAATTTCAATATTAAATGCAACATATAACTCATATTAAATGTAAGAAAATAACGTAGCTTAAAGTTTACATTTAAAGAAAGAAAGTAATTTTCCATCTTACATTAGTAAAGTAGTAACGTCTAGATTCTATATCAATATGTAAAGATAAAATATTTCTTCATGCCATTCTGCGAAGCTACTTTCTTGATATATATTTTTCTCTCGATTTTTATAGGTAACTCCCGTCGTTAATATTACATTATGTAAATATAATGTCTTCTTTTTGTCCCATTTCCGGCTGATTGATGACCTATCTATTTGTCTGATCGGTCTTCTTGAATAATAGGAGTGGATTTCTTTCTTTCATCTCCATGATTTGATATCACAAGTATGAGACAAAACGTTGATGATTGGCTTGATAGTGGAGCCCAGCGTCGTTCAATGAGCTTGGAGCTTGGAACTGTCGTAGTTTTGATTTTTATCTTTTTTGTTTATTAATTTATTTATCTTGTTTTGGTAATTTGCAGTTTTAGAGGAGAGAGCAATGGGTTAATTTATTCATCTCAACTACGAAGTCTTAGGGGTTAATGTTAGGAAGGCTCGCAAGCATAATTCGCTATTATTATATCTTCTCTTTCTTCTTTTATCAGTGTTGTAGTGTATCTGAACTTAATCTGATACTGAAAGAAAGAAAAGAAAAATCAAAATGAAACCAGGATATTCTCACAATAAATATTACTACAGAAATAAGAAGCAGCTTCAAAAGCTGATATTATGTTAGATTAAAAATTAAGGAAGGAAAGAGCAGATTTAGTTATTGGAAATAAATTCATATCGGTCAATTGAGCAACATAAAAATAGCCTTTTTCATAGGAATTTTTTAAATAAAATATTTACAAAATAACTATATTATTGAACCAAAATGAATTTTCTGTAGGTTAGTGTTCATGCACTCATTTTATATTTGTACTAATGCTAAAGTTTTTCAGTAAATATCAACCATATTCACTATGCCTTCGATTAAATTGTACCTTTTCTAACCGAGTATTAGTAAAAAGTTCTCTTTTTATATCGTCAACCATTGACCAGACAATGTTATTTTGGCCTCCATATCTATCTATGCAATTCCAATTTACGGGTACTTTTGTCCACCAGCATTCACCAACTACCAGTAACTTTTAATGGAGCCAAATTGGAAGTCATTTCCATTTGAAATTGCTGCACGAAAGGAGCCCTAACCTATACACTGTATATATAAATATTATAGTGGAATTGTATTGTATGGAAATTATTTCGATGTAATAGTTTGTATAATGTATATAAAAATATAATATATAATTTTGAAATTCTAAAGAGTATTATGAAATTAGTATTGATGCAGTTTTAGAAAAATAGACACGAATTTAAGATATAATATATATATAGTGACTAAGTTTTCTGCATATGTAAGTAGATTATATATAATATTGTGAAATTCTCTAGTATACGAAACAAACAGTGAAGATACTTTATGATGTCATGAACATTATACTTTAGTTTCATATCAGAGTGATTCAACCTCGAAAAGATTTATTATTATCTGCTATTATATGAATAATGTATATTCATCACACTTATTTATATTCAACACACTTACAAATAGAAAAAGTGAGTGATTATATTACTTCCACTGTAATTTTAACGCCTTCCTATTTTTGAAACAGATACATTAATGGTGACTGAAAGTGTCACGTTCTTAATTCAAATACATAGGTTCTGTAGCACTCAACTCATGCATAATGCATTGGTCATAAATTCCCATTAGGACTATAAAGCATCACTTTATTCTCTACGAGTCTACACGTTCATTTACATTTTAGAAAACAGTTAACTTTACATTTTCCCAGAATTGATACTTATACGAAGGTTGAATGATGCGTTGACAAACATTAGTCCAATAAGCAAATAAACGCAGTATTCTACCAAATTATTCAATAAATTTATGAAAAAGTCTTAATTGTTTCCTATTGCAGGAAAATATATTACAGTACATTACTGATAATTTTTTATTAATTGATTTAATGAAAAATCATATGACAGTTCTCACTAGTTTCAAATATTCTATTGATAGTATTATTTTACCTCTATTTATTATGTTGTATGGTAACATAAGCATGTTGATTTTATATACATACTATGTAGGCAATGGACCAGTATAGGTTTATGATTATTTTCATATTATCATATAAACATTATAATTATTTATGGACCATTTACCTCGAGTAATTACTTAAAATAAATCTTTATAAAGTTGTAACTTAACTGACGGTAAAAGAGTACCAAGTTGCATATACATTTGTTTATGATAGTATAAAATATAAACGTATTTAATAGTATAAAATATAAACGAAATTCATAATAATTCCATTTTGATCCTTCAATAAAAGGTGGGACATAAATAGTCCCACAATGCAACTTGTGCTCATGTATGTTATTTTTTGGTGGGTTACATATCATCCAATCATGCAAAAAATATAGCTAAGTAAATGGGTTACTAAGTGTCCCGCCGTGCACCAGAGAGGTAAAGGGTTCTTCAGGATCTAATCTGTTACACCTGAGGAGGTAATGTTTGTTGATTAATGTCAGGTATTGTGCTTGAGGTATTCTCCACGTAATTCACTCTGGCACCGCAGCTCTCTATGTAACTCTGCTGTCATTCCATCTCTGGTGCTGAGTGAACATCAAGCAAATCCATTCATAGCTACAGGGTAATATTCCGGTGAATTATTAACGAGCTTTGGCTTTCAACGCTCTTTCAAAGTACCATTCAGACTTTGGTGTGAAAATCTCATAAAGTTATTTGTCTGACTCTGATTTAATTATAGCAATATTTGTAATTGAGTTGTGAATGCAGTTGGATAATTAAAATTGAACCCAGACTTGAACTTTCCTTCATATCACTCAATTAATGAGTGATCAGCACCACATTTATTACTCACAAATCAAAATTGACTATTATCAATAGGCCTCGATATAAAAGTCTTTTAAATATTCATACAAATCGAAGTAATCATTCAGTTTTTTGAGTCCAGTTACCAATTGAAATAAATTATTCAATCAGAGTGTTTACAAAACAAAATGATTCGAAACTGAAAGATTAATCATGGCTGTTACTATGATAACGATATAATATATTTATATCGTATTAATTCGAGTGGAATGGTTGAACAGTGGATTTTTAAATGTTTACATATCTTTTTACGGAAATTATTCTAAACAGATTATGTAAACATAGCAACGAACATATTCGGAATTAAAACCTATGAATCTGTTGATGTAGTCGAATAAATATTTGATTTCCAATATTGTAAATGACGAATGTTTGCAACTTTCACCTCATAATGTATGCTATCAATATATATTTCAAATTCGATATTTATCATGGATAATATTATTTACATTGATAAATATCCTTGTAAATGGTTGAATAACTTATTATGACAGATTTACATCTCTGTCACTAAAGCAGGATTTCAGAAAGTGAACTTATGAACGAAAGGTGATTTCACAGCGAATAACCCTCATTTTTCCCTGCAATTTTGAATATTTTCAGTATATTTAAGTAGTTTACATTTATTATCAAATTTGCGTTAATAATGTAGTTTATTCATTTATTCGTCACTGCAATAGACCATATAAGTATACATGGATCACTGTGAAATTCATTTTCTGAAGTATAAACACAACAATTTTTAAATAAATGAAAAATAATTCGTGGATCTTCAGTAATTTTCAACTTAGGTGCGTGAGAAATGAAGTTATTGAAACCACTATAGGGAAAAAAATTAATGGAATGAGAGATACTCCATCAATATTCTTTTCAAACAAAACATACATATATTTATATTTCATGTATTTTGAAAATATCAACTAAATTCATTGCATCAATATTATGGTTAAACAGAATATAGCACCCCATGCAACTGGTCCACGAAGTCTTAATTAATTAATCCATTCAGCCATGAGCTTACAATATTTAATATTTAAGAAACAATTTGAAACTCAGAATGCTGTAAAATTGAGTGGCGAAGTGTAACATTCTTTAAATCACGAAAAATCCTCGGGATGTAATTCTCTTCAATCACAAACAAGAACCAGCATGATTGGCAACTCTAAATCACGCAACAGTTTTTTAGAAGCAAAGAAGAGTCTTCTCTTTTTGATCCTTTTGGAATTTAGAGGCCTCAATGCACCAGTCATTTATCAAACGGAGAGAACTGGAGAATGGATGGGAGGATTAAAAAGCAAACTACTACAGTTTTTGGAAATATGATAAAGTTTTGTTCACGTGCTCAATATTTAACCTAGAAAAAATAGTTTATATTGCATCCTCCTCTCATCAATATTAATAATTGTACAGTTAAAATTTTTCAAAATATTTTCATATAAATGCACATCTGTTCAGGATATATTTTAATACAATCATATAATCAAATGATTATACATATATGTATGTTATGTAATATATGTAGTCCAAAGATTTTGCCAAGTTCATTTCTCGTACACTAATCGTTATTCATTGTATAATAATTAATTTTTACAGTACCTAAATCACTAATTAGCTGAAATTCTGATAACTTTCACTTAATTTGGGAAAATGCATTAAAAGCTATGAGTTATAGCTCTTTATATGAAAAAAATATTACTGCCCTTGAAATATACAGAATCAATATACAAATGAAGGGTAAATATTTTTTTCTTTAATAATTCATCAATACCAATAACAATGAAATATGGAAAAAATGATAACCAATTATTAATCATCTATGTATCTTATTATTGGGTTCGTGCATTCAGGAATAAATCTATAAGTTTTCTCATAGAAATGTTGAATATTTAATTTAATTGGAATTATTTATTTTACATCTTTATTTCACTGAAGATAATGCATTGTAAGTTTTAATGGCACAGGAGAAATGAATGATGTCCCTTCGATTGAATTCCCGAAGAGATCAATCCGCACCTTCGACAGATGCTGATTGCTAATTTCCTCTGCTCACTTTCTACACATGGAACTATTTGATCAGATCAAATTCTTACACTGATTCCAAGGAAGGAAACTGGATTGATGTCAGAAAATTGATACCTGATATCACATTATTATATAAATTCATCATTTTAAAAATAACTTCGTCAACCCAGTATAAAATGATGTAGATATTCAATAAAGATTAAAAAAAAAAAGTGGGAGTTCGAATTCAGGGATCTATAAAAGAATCCATTCTAAATTGGTGTTTTTTGATAATGCTTTATAATACTTACCTAAATTATAGTTTATTGAGATAATTATAGTTAATGATTAGAAATATAAAGTTTGAAAAATATAATAAATAAAATATATAAATGAACCCCTTTCATATCCATCATTATGATGAAATTTCTCCAATTCCTGCCAAAAAATTGTTTGAATATGGTTTCGCAATAGATAAAAACTCACCCAAATCGTGTTACGCATAAGTTGTTGTGTACTTTTGTTCTTAACTTGGGCAGTACGCGTGATAAAAAGACTATCAGGTTCTCTTGTTGCCTATGTGCCCACCGGAAAACAGTTAGCACTTGGGCTTCACTATTCGCTGTTACAGAAGTTACGCACATTTTTCCTTTTGTCTGCAGCTGTTGAAAGGACAGGCGGGAAGAAGTTTTTCTTAGCAATGCAGCCTGAGTTGTGCATAGCAGTATTCTCAAATGGAAACGAAGATCATTTCAACGATTTAAGTATTCTTTACTGCAGAACTGAAGCATATTGCAGAACAGCTTCTGATGTTGCAGAGTAGCCCCTCAATATGAGCAGTTGAAGTCTCTAGTCGAAGCCAACATCTTTGTACTGTCATTTAGAAAAGTTCCCCATCAAAAAGTAAATTATCAAAGATCCAGTGGAAAGCGATAGTCGTTATATACATTCTAGTACAGTAGTTCCAAGGAGTTTTCTGACTACACTATTCAACAGAAACCCATTACTCCCTCGCTCACATATCTTCAGTGTTCATTGTAAAACCACTGTGTTTACTGGTGAAATATAGAGCCTCAACCACCAACAAAATTAATAAGTCATGCATTCTGTAAGTCAACTTCATCCATAGGTATATCATTGATTGATTTAAATATTATGAACAATAACAAGGTTTATTTAGGATTAATTATTTTCTTGAACCTTTGTCTGATCTATTATTCAATTAGAGTACATAAAGATAATTTTTTGGTCTTTGATTTTTCTACTTTTAGGTTTATTATTGAAGATTTGATTATCAATTGACCAGTAACGTAATTTTAACAAATTGATTACTTTTCCAAGTAAGGATTGTAACCCACGTAAATAAATAAATACTTTGTTACCAAGTAGATGAAAAGAACAAAGTAGATGAAAAAAAATAAAATATACTGAAGAAAATGAATATATTCAATCAAACTTAGTAGGAAAAGAAATAAAAAAAAAACATCGGAAACACTTATCAAATATTAATGTACGTGTTTCAATCAATAGAATAAATGCTATAACTCGGTCATTAATACAATCAATATTTCAATTTAGTGTGTACGAACGTACATATGTTTCCTCTCCAAGAGCGGAAGCAAGAACAAATTCACGTACAAAACAATTCTGCTACTTCATACGCACAAAAGCTCACAGCTATACGTGAAATTTGTTAGTATTTGTTCATACGGTTCCACCGAAACGTACTCTTACAATTTATGTATTTCTTTTCAAAATATATACTATTTGAAGGTTCATAATATTTTATTTTCAAATTGAACAGGAACAGATTTCTCCCTATAGGTAAAGAAGGAGAATTCCCTATATGTACATATACCAATGAAATACACTAAACAAGAGTGAACAATTGTTGAATTTGCCAAATTTATTATCATAAAATAGCTTCCTTGCAGCTACCGCTAGTTCGCTATAAAGAGGTTACTTCATTATATAGTTTTCATGAGATGCACAGCAAACTGGCCATTTTATTGCCTGGTTGTACACTATACAGTATACACTACATGGTACATCATTTCTCAAAAAATCGTGATGGTTCAATATGTGTATCGGACTTCATTATAGAGGATTCATACTTTTAGAGTTACTATATAATGAACTACAATTATCTCACTATTGGGAGATGCATAAAAAATCATAGCCATTTTATGGCTGACTATGGTGGGTACTTCATCCATCAAACTAAGAGTGACTCAATTACCGTTTTTCTTCGATTGTTAAAAATAATACCAATTATAATGATATAGATGATTTATATTTACCAAATTTTTCAGTAAAATTTAAGGTTTAATATTTTTTTCTGATTATTATCAAAATATATACCCCCGTATTATACATATATTAATATAAGCCAAAACCTATTGTGACGGACATCAAATTTATGAACAACGTTAACTATTTACGCTCCATTCACTCCTAACAATTCCTTCTTAATATATTCAATATTTCTTGTTCGATCTTTCAAATAATGTAATAGTAATAAAAAATTTATATTTAGAATAGTTGTAATAATTCGATTATTTCATTTCCAACTACTGTATTTCTTTTAAAGCATATTATTAGCTCTATAATCTAGAAGTGCTTGATCTAGTGCTTATACCTGTCGGCTGTCAGGTCAGTCAAAAGATCTGTCAGAACTGGTATTGAAGGTTTATTTGGATCTCACATCAAATGATTTGTTGACAAGATGCATCAAAAAGAGGACACAACACCAAAAGAAGAGCCTCGATGCTAATTTCTGGAACCAGAATTATTTCAGTTAGACAATTTTTTCCCAAAGATTTCAGTAAATTGGCGCTCCTGAAAGTACATTCTCTCGACTTCAAAAGGCATCAATTCCTACATTTTATGAATTAGAGTGATGAAGTTTGTTTCATTTTTTTCATAATTGAATTGCTCACTAAGTAACGAACATTTTTTCGCGAATTTCTCAATGTGTGGGGAGTTAAAATGAGATGAATGAAGAAAATCAATGTTTTTTGAAAAATAATTTGAAAAAACTTTTTCTACAAATTTTCTGAGAAAAAATTGGAAAAATTGCTATGTATTTTTTTAGACAAATAAACTCTGAACAAGATGAAATCAACATCATGCATCTAGCTCAAAATTATATTAGTTGATGCCTTTTGAATGTACCCCTCTAATTGAGGGTTTTTGATGGTGGGGGTGAAGAGGGCAAAAAAATGAATCCTACATAAAAAATATTCCATTTGAGTAGTTGCAATAACCCAGAAAAATTTCAAATTTGTACTTTAATTAATGAATATTATTTTATTTTAGGGAGTCGGTCCCCTTAACAAAACACTAAATAAATTCGTGCGCATTCTATCCGCATAGCTTCTAAAAATGTTGCCATTGTGATGGTGATAGACTATAATTGAATGATTGTTTATTGAATAAATATGTATACAGGTTATATATTAGTAATACAGGTATTAGAACATGTAAATGTTATTTTTAACTTCTATTTGATCATATGCTTGTTCTAACAACTTTTAGAACAAGTTGCTTGCTCTGACAACACGCACATACGCACAAGGTAATTGTAACTAACTTCAATCATTATTAATTTCTTTCATACGTAGCCAAGTGACTTTATTATAAGATCATAATCTTCAAAATCTATCCATTAATCTTGTAGTTAACTTATGAAGCTCAAAAACAAGAAAAACTTTATCTTTAAATGTAATTGATAAAATATTGCGAATCTGGCTTCAATCCCTGACAAGCGGGGTACGAGGAACTACGGCACTCCACACAAAGTTCCTCTTCTTTATCAAAACTATTAACTTTATGTAATTAGAGTTAAATATTTATTTAAGGTTTCCAAAACTGTCTTAACGTTTAGAACTATATTTAATATAAGAGATTAGACATTTTGTTTGTATCTGGAACGTTTGTTCAGAATATGTTTGGTTTTGTTCAAGCATCAGTTAGAACTTATTATAACTTATTTTATTTGACAAAAATATACTTAACATATGTTAGAATTACTTAAAATGTGTTTCTATATTGTATTGTTTATTTATTTGATTATTTATGTTACTTGTTTTTAATGTTTTAAGTAAAATATTTGATGCTGTATGAAAATAGATAAACTCAATAAATAGCCAAGTTAACAAAGAATATGTACTCAAATGTTTTATACCATTTTTCATCTTATATGTGTTTTTATATATCCTTATTATTTATTCTAGTGTTACATCATAAATGTTTATTGTAAGAAAATATGTCTGTAATGAATATAGTTATGTGTAATTAAGACTATATCGAAGAAAGATGCCATTTGATTAAATGATTACAGTTTAAATAGGATATGTGTCCAGAATTTGAAATGTAAAATCAGGAAAATAAGTTTGAATACTTTTACCTAATGGAAATTGGTTAAAGAGAGGAGAATAAGTTGGAATACGTATACCTCATGGAAATTGGCTAAAGGGAGGAAAGTAAGTTGGAACATAAATTTTATCCCTCAAATTGAAATAAACTCTTCTCTCTCCCTCTTTACAGTAATCGTTGGCTGAGGTCAAAATTAAATTTATATCTCCCTCTTTTAAGCAATCGTTGGTCGAGGTTTTGATTACATTTCACTCTCCCTCTTTTAAATAATCATAGGCTGAGGTCAAAATCACATTTCTCTCTTCCTCTTTTAAGTAATCGTTGGCTGAGGTCAAAACTACTGTTCATCTTTTCTGCAATTATCGATTTGATACACGAACAGATTTATATTAAAAATCAGTAATTAACCTACAGGTCTCAGTTACAGCCTTCCTCTCTATCTCGTATCCTCTCTACATTTCCCTTTTCTGTAATTGTTGATTGGATGGATGCACAGATTTATATTAGAAACAAGATTTTAACCTACAACTCTTAGTTACAATCTTCCTCTTTAACTCTTATTCTTCCCACTTTCTTCTCTTTGGCGACAAACTTGAACATAATTAATATATTGTTATGAAAGAAACGATTATTAAATTTACCCTCTCTTTGTTGTTTCCTGTTACAATATACAAGTAATGCAAAATTTGATTACCAAGTAAAACTAATATTCTAACTGGAAATAACTACTTCAAATTAATCAACTCTTTTTCTATATGAAAATTCGTATTCGTAGGTTTCATATACAATAGAATTCGATATTCCCTTATAACTCGATCATGACATATAACTTCCATCAGATTGCATAGTTTATGAGTATACACGATTGCATAGTTCGTGTATAGAAACTATAATAGGTCTCATATGATGTTTGTCTCGGTTATTATTCAGCCAAATTTGAAATGCAAATGATCATCTCTTTGAAAGAGTTCTATGCTTCAATTATGCACATCTTTCTAGACTTATTATTCAGCGCTCTCAACTCCGAATGGGGACACTGGAATATTTTCACCACCGAAGGGAAGGTCTGTAATTTTCAAATTCATTCTCTCGATTGTTTTTATACTCGAACCATACTCATATTTTCTATGTTTTGACGTTAATGCTCTAGTTTCTAGAATCTAGATATTCGATATTAAATTTGTTTTCAAACTTTTAACTTCAGATATTATGACTCATCTAAAATAATTTACAATGAACAATTTAGTTATCTACGGTTCTTTGAAATGTCTTGAAGATGAAGTGAGAGTAATTTTAATCATATAATTTTAAAATTCACTTGTGTACGCGTACTGTCAAGGATGACAGCATTTTCAAAACATATTTTTTACGTACACTGCTTAATAATTTATACATATATATTTATTTTATTGTTATTATCTCTCGTTGTTCTTAAACTCGAATATAATGTTTCGAATAAATTAACTTTGAATTAATTCATTTTAGGTCATTGGATCAATATCAAATTAAAAAATTGGGACATTTATATAACCTTTTCACTTTCGTTAGAAGTTTTCATATCATATTTGCAGTATATTATCTTTCGATAGTTAATTTTGCTTATCTTAGTGAAAGTTCTGTACAAGTTAGCTATAAATTATAAATTTTTGCTTGGGTCGAGGATATCCTGTGGGGTTTTTAATGTGAAAAGTATATTTTTCTAATAACAGTTCGATACTCTTATTGCACAACTCATACTTCTTGTCAGGCTAACTAATTTAATTTAGTTTATGAAATATAGGAATAATAGTTATCATTGTATGTATTCGTATTTCAGATTGAAGAATGAGGCAGGGGAATTTCTCTCAGATGTCTCACTATATTATTACACATGTCGATAGAAGATAGTGGAGCTGATAACGATATTCATGATATCGATAAGGATTCCGAATGTGTTTCTGTACATAAAAAAATGGACGATATCAGAAAGTTCTTTTTATCTCATATTTGTGGATACGTGATCTATATAATATTGATGTCAGTTTATCTCGAAAATCGCTCCCCGCACGTCTCAAAGTATTCCCATGGGCCAAAAGCAAACATCATGTATTATATAGGACGGATGTCATTCTCTCAAAGTTATTTATTTTTACTGCCTCTGTCTACAGAAAATGCCGTGCATGATATTCAGAATTTCAGATGTGTCTCTGTCAATCGTTTTTTTAGTGCCTTACCAGATTTCTTCTGTGATTTTACACATACAAACGTACACTTTCACTAAATGCAAAACACGAAAATGAGAGTTTCATCAAAATATTGGAAATTGATGGGACAGAATAAAAATGAATTATATATATTGCTATCTGGTCCACTAGAGAGTGTTAGGAAAATACATAAAATACAATTAATATATGTAGATCTAACCTTACGAAGTTACTCATTTGATGTCGTCAGCAGTAGCTCAATTATATAATTGAGATTTGAGATCAAGCCGATTAATGCGACTAGGCCAATTAGTGCGACCATTCCGCTTGAATAATGAATATTTATGTGAAAAAGTTGTTGAGAGATTAATAACCTAGTAATCACGTACAAATAGGATATTCTTTAATGAAAACATAATATATAATCTTTACTTAATCTATCCGAAGTATTTTACATTTCTTAATGGATAAAAATAATATCCTTTTCACTTCAGTGAAATGTCAACTTTCCAACTTAGGATGTATGCAGTTAAGAAATAAAATTTATACAGAAATAATTACAATATAAAATGAAAATGTATTTATATAGTAATTTTTTTAACGAATATGCTTATTCCTATACACTCAGGCTGAATTCTTTTCACGCATGCAGATTAAAAGTTAGACACTTTTGATGTCCCAATGCTCATTTTATCAAATGAATTTTGGTGTTAATTCCACCGAAATGCTTCCTGAAAGTCATTATGAATTTGATTGTAAGTGCATAAAAATGAATGAGTGATTAAGGGTTAATATAAACTTCAATTTTTTTCTTATCAGATAATTAGTACATTCACTCTATTCATTAACGGAATCTTACAATACCAGTGAAAAATGAGATCTGAGAATAAATCTTACATTGCCCGTTCTTCTCTCACTTCTCCATGTGGATTCATATGAACTGAAAACAAGGAGTTCCTTCTCAAACTTATATGACTACAAACATAGCTTTTTTCCTGAATAATACTCTCATTTTAAAGTCATACTACGATTAGACAGATTCATTGGACACTATTCACAAATGCCATATGTCAATAACTTGTTACCTAAACTAACAAAAAAGTGTACCCAACTTTAAATTCTTATGTTTTATCAACTATTTAAAGTACAATTTAAAGTATCATTTTGTTTGTTGAAACCTTTTCCATCCACAGTTAAGTTTTCATTAAGTTTTATTCATTTTTGTAAAAATAGCAACGACTTAATAGATGGGTGGTGCAAATGGTCAGAAAACGGACAATGAAGTAAGTTCAAAAATTGAAATTATCAATATTAGACAAAATCCATTAATAAAAACATATTTATATCCAGAATTTAGGAATATCCATATAACTATTCCTTTCATCAAATATCGACTAGAAGAAATGTGTTTAGGTACAAAAATGAAGGCACAAGATTAAATTTGATCAAGAGTCGTTCAGGTCCCAAAAATTCAGTACGATCTGAAGACAAAATCAAATTTGTTCAACAAATTCAAACTTGTGCCTCAATTTTTGTACCTAAGGGAGTGTTTCATCGAAATTTGAGATAATTTTCAAAATAATTCTTTTGCAGATAAAGACACCTTATAATGTCCCAAATCATGTGTAAAAATATTAGGTATGAAAGTTGTCTGTAAGTGCCTCAAAAATGGGAAGGGGGAGGGGGAGGAGCTGGGGGAAGAGATTAAAAGTATGTTATGAAGTATATTTGTTTGTTTCTAGTATTTTTCATGTGATCAATATAGTAGCCTACCGCTGTTATAAAAGAGAGAGATTAAAAAAAATGGCCGTTTTGAACACTTTTTATTTTTCAACTTATAAAGCCTACTCCATCATCAATTATTAACTTAGAGACATTTTTTTTTATTCAGAATTTATTTGTCTACAAAAGTACGATTAGATTATATGTTATTTTGCACCTTTTAAAATAATTTATGGGGAAATGTAACCATATTTCAACAATGATCGATATAAAAAATAAATTAATTCTTTTTGAGAATGCGTATTTCATGTAACGGTTCTTACTATTGTAGAGTGCCAAATTCTGAACAAAATTAAACAAACCGCATGTCTCTATGCCAAGCAATGAGAGGGATTCAAGGGATCAGAAAAAGTCTAAGTTTTGCGATTTTTCGGGGGGATGGGAGAAAATCTTTATAGTATAATCAAGTCTGAGAAAATTAAGCATCTCACTCTTCAAAGTAAAAAGCAAACACTTTTCTCCAGATTGTCAATATTTGAAAATTAATAAAACCTAGAATTATATCTTTTATTATTAATGGGGATTTGTTCTAATAAAGATATTTTGAAGTTTGAACTTATTTCATTGTCCGTTTTATGAGCATTTTCACCACCCATTAATTAAGTGGTTGCTATATTTACAGAAAAAAAATTAAATGTTTATGGAGAAGGGTTCAACAAGCTGAATGATTCTTGAAAGAATTTGTACCTTCAATATTTGTTGAAATATGCAAATTTAAAGTTGGATACATTTTTTTTGTGGGTCACACTGTATAGGATTGGTAACTATGGCTACAAACTATATAGTATATGCTGAGCTTTCATCACTTTGCCTTTCGGCAAAACATTGCTCTTCATTTTTAATGTGCAAAGCATAACCTCCCTACTTACTATTTTTGTATCATTATTATTTCAGCTACTAATTGGAATTGTAGTAATTCATATTTGAGAGGTTAAAGAAAGAACCATGTTTTATCATGTTCATTAATTTGTTCTTGGAGACCATTACAATAATTAATTGTATTTACAGTATATTTGAGCTAAATAGATCAGTATAATGATCATTATCCTTGTAAATTCTGAAATTAGTTGCAATTTTATTGAATTATAATCAGATTTTCGAATGAGACGGACCAATAATTTTAAATGGCCGTTCGGAATTAATTAATTGCCACGCTACCAAATAAATGGAAAATTTTAAATGTTCAGTATACTTAGACAAATTACATGAAAAAAAGTGATGGAATAAAATTAATAATGGAGAGAGAGCATTAATTGAGCCATCATAACACAAAGTCCTTGAACCAGTGTTACAATGGAGCTGACCACCTGCTTTTGGTGTGCGCGCGTACTATCTTTCTTTCTCTCTTAAAGAGTTTCTTGCTATCTCTCTTTTGGTAATCAAGAGGTAATCCTTATGTTCTTACGTATAATATTTTAGGTATAATTCTACCCTAATTGGTAGGCTAAGAGGAGGAACAAACAGAGAGTGGAGCATTAAACCGTTATAGTGTTCCGCTCCACGTTCGCTACTCTCCTAGCATATAGTTACAAGTTGAACTAAAGTACATTTTAGAAAGTAAGAGCTTTGAAACTCTCAAAATACAGTAAATGGTTGTAATGCATATGCTTGTTTGTTGTACTGCACGTTTCATGATCGCTATATGAACTAGCAACCAATCAATGAGTTAGAAACATTAAAACAGTTAATTATTTTCATCAACCCTTCATATTAACGAATCAGTAATTTATAGAATTAAGACGAATGCATTGGCGGTTTTGTACGATAAAAACTAGCAGTTATGAAAACAAACATGGAATATTTAAATGTAACGTGTAAGTCTTTGATTAAATTATTACTCATTTTATTCACGACGTTAATATTTTAAATGCTATCTAGGATTGCTATTTGTATTTATACACTTTTAGGTGTTAAGTTTTGATGCATATCTTAACTCAAACAACTATATCAAGAGTTAATTGCTGCTATCTTCATTTTCGCTCGAAATCTTAATTAAACACAACTGAGCAATTTGAACAATGGTCTTGAAACGCTTGGGGTTGTATAGAAGATGCCTTTATATGCGTTTCTAGCTCTATTTGTTTGTTAACACTGTGTGATATAGAATATACATTGTTGTTAGCTCTACAGAAATAATATGAAGAAATAATTTAAAGTCAAATATGGTGAGGGATTTGTCTTACACCTGTTCACAGTGTTCAGTATCTGTCGTTCATTTCTTGTGAAATCAATTAATAAAAGGGATTTATAATTATATTTAAATCCAAGAACGGATTATCAATAAATACCGATTTAATAGAATTAGATCTTATTCTCAAAAGTCAAAACTATGATTATTTATTATTAATATAAGTAGGTGTATATTAATCTATACTAGCACTTATGTACTATATTTTTAAAACTTATTATTATCATTTTTGTACTTTATGTCATTTTTTAATGTTTATTTTTATATAGTAAATAAAAATCAGTAAACGGTTGCCTTAAAGGCCAATTTGGCCTAACAAGGCTTGATGAATAATGTTTGTACTTTGTACATATTTTTCTTCTTCAATAAAGATTTGATTAATTCCACAAAATTTATAGAAATATTTGTTAGCTCATGCATGCTACTATTTTTTTATGCGCGTTTCCTTCACGGACGGACGGACGAGGCTCTTATTATACTAGTACAGATTTTGATAATTTTGCTTTTATTTATCTGGCATATAAGATAGAGGGTCTATTTTTAGTTTAAACTATTTACCCGCCTTTAATTTCGAATAATAAAAGCGCTAATATTCATGAGAGAGAAGAATATAATAACGCTTCGTACTCTTCTTTCACAACAATTAAGTATTCTCTTTACGGTCCATCCCTACAATGACTCGGACTAAATTGGTGTTTGATCATTATTCTTCCGGCCGTTTGCTTATTAATAATATATTTTTGATGACAGATAAAAAAAAAGTATATTATTGTCAATAGACAAATTCTAAAATTATTTTTAATGCAACTCATAATACATTTTGTGTCTTTCATTCAATGAGTATCGATAAATTGAAGTTAGTAAATCTACGTTTATTTTTTTTGCATTAAACTAATAAGTATAAATAGTGTGTTTAAAAATATTTCCACATGCATGATTATTAGAGGAATATCACCATGTATATTTAACTCTATTCATATCCTTGTTTCTTGTTTAGGTAATTCAAACATGTTTCCGACAGAATTACTGGTATAATAGTCGAGACATGCCGTCACATGTTCCTGAGGTATATTTCCCCTCAATCTACATTTATCCAATTTAAATTCTGTCTCACGCTTCCACAAATGTGATATATATAGTCCCTTACACAAACAACAATTTTCATGACAGAGACTGACACATTTAAATTTGTTATCAAAATATTACAGTCAATGGGAGAGATGTTATAGGTAATCACTCACACATACATAATACATTATAACCATGGATACAATTATCTTCAAAATTTATGAGGATCCATTTATAAATATGTTTGTTGCAATGATGGAAAAGAAACAAACATGGAATGGAAAATACGGTCTGAGATGTTGAATTACGTTTAATCAATTTAAATTATTATTTCAAAAAAATTGTATATATAGTTCAGTCAAAAACTTCATAGTGTATATTAATTCTGATTGAATTTTATTTATGATGTTTTTTTTCTGAATAATCTTTCAATACGATAAATTATACGATATATTATAACATATAAAAAATTTTTTTTTCGCGTAGAATGATTATATTAAAGAACACTTTTTTTTATATATAATTCAATCAAAATTTTAAACGCTTTACAATGTGTAAATTATTTTACACTGAAATTTTTTGATTGAATTACATATACAATATTAATTATGTATATACAATTTTTTCGAAATAATCATATTTTAAAGATTCAACGTAACTTAACGTTTCTATCCTCATTTTTCCATTGATCCTATTACGAAAAATTATTCCACTTTACATTTCTCATAGTTATATTTAATAGGTGTTTAATTGTTTATTTAGCACGCACTATAAACATTGAACAACTATAATTATTTAGTAGATGGATATTACTATCATAATAATTTGTTAATTTTGCAATTAAAAACATACAATTCATCGTTACTCTGCATTTGTGTTTCAGACCCGAAATTAAAGAAAATAAAGAAAATGAAATCGTTATTTTCAATAGAATCAAAAGGGGAAAAAAAGAACCAAATTTAGGTTTATATCAGAAGGTTAAAAGCGTCGCTCCATTATATTAGGTTTCACGCAAAATATAGTGCACATTCTCTAAAGGAAAGAAATAAGTATGTGTTTTGCCCTTTTGCATACAAAATCGAATTTAATATTAACATAATTTTAACTTGTTTTCTACATACATTTTTTTATCCAATAAATTTATTTGAAGTTTTAATGCTTTAAATAACAATCAATTTGATTGATATATATTTTTGAGAAGAAAACTATTATTAAGTTTCCCCCTTTTTTATTTAAACTGTGTTACTAAGTCGCAGACTGTTTCTTCAAACTCAGAGCTCTGACAGCGGACAAGATTTCAGACTGTCTTGTCCCTTACAGGCTTACAGAAACGGACATTCTCATTATGTTTAGTTGGCACTCTGCAAACAAGTTCATTATACTCACTTGGTTATGGACATGGTGCCGAATTTACTTGACAAAGCATCTGAAAATAATTTAGTTTCTAAGTAAGCAAACTCATGTTTAGCTATATTCATTGATGAACAAATCTATGTATTATACCTACAAACATTTCAAAATTTCATAAACATAGGTTCTATATGGTTTAATTGCTATAATGTGGCATTGCAGTATAGATATGTGTTATCAATATAATCATCACAAGATCACAGAATAATTAATATGAGATTATTTCATTTCAAAACCATATCAAAGAAACCAGTATAAAACGAGATTCTAGGCATATTTATTTGATCTCATCATGTCCGCATGTTATTTACCTTACTAATAACAAATGTTGGCCACAGCCAATTTAGCACATGGTGCATAAACTACATTCAATACATTATTATCAATTTCCAAAAAGTATATATGGTAAAGACATTAAATATACTTGTATGTGGATTTGTTTGTAATTTATCATAATTAGGCTTGGGTGAAAATAATGGAAATTGTGCATATCATAAAATGAAAGATTTTAAAAAAGAATTTCAAACTAATATGTTAGAATTTCAAACTAAGTAGCTGTGAAAATTGGTTGCTATAAATTCAAAAAAAAAAATTCGCTATTTTTAATGCGGTTGAATTAGAATTTCAATACTCAATTTTCATTATTTGTTCCTTGAAGTAATTTACAGTTCAGTTCATCTTTTCTCGCTATTTTCATTGAGCACAACGGAACATTCGAACAAAATTTGCATAATAAAAAATATTCCTAATATTGCTTTCATTGTGACAACAAAGTCACAAATATATTAATATCTTTATGATACTCCAGACACTAAAGTCTAAACTGTACAAATATAATGGGGAGAGATGAAATTGAGAATATATATTCTTTTCACATTCTTTAGTTGTCACTGAAAAATGGGCCATACAAACTTATAAACAAACATTAAGAGGAATATTAAAATTAATGTCATTAGATACGAAATAGATCTAACTATGTTTGATAAGTATGTTTGTTTAGTATAATCGCTAATAATTATCTTTGCAAAATAACAGAATTTTATATTCAGAGAGGCGATATTTTTTGTCATACATATATTTATTTATTATTAATGATAATCTTGTTATTTGAAAAACTCAAAAAATACTCAACCAAATGACCTGAAATTTAGGTGGATTTTTAAGCATTGTCTAGAAGGAACAATTTGGTTAGATTTTGGAAGTGATCTTGTAGAAGGTCAAGGTCAAGGATTACGAAAAGGTCAACAATGATTGATTTAACAGCGAAGATATACGCTATACGAGTGCCCCTTCTAGTCCTCTCTAGTTTGATGATGTTTTTGACAGTGTATGCCAATTGCAACCTCACAGAGAGTGTTTAAGGAGACAGAAAATCCATAACAACAAGGCTTGTTGAGGACCTATTTATTGGTTACCTATACACGCAAGCTTATTAGTCTGATACATTAGTTCGTGCAAGAACTCGTAAAATTTGATGGGAAATGTCATCGTATATTTATTATCGAGGATAATCCCTGAAGTAGTAGCCTCATACTTATGATTTAAGAGTCCATTACCTCATAGTACTGGTATGAGGATGAAAGATGTGTTAAATAAAGAAATGCACCAATGAAATTATTGATTGATCTTGTACAATACATAGTTTCCTTTTGGGGAATTCACTTTTTTATTATTTTTATTATTTCAGATTGAACTTTTCAAATGCCGATAGATTCGTATATATGTATAGACATAATGATTCAATACAAAATATTCATCATTAATCAATTCTTCTTTTTGCACCTCAAATTTATTTTTCACGGCTAGAATGGTCATAATAAGAAAGAATTTATTAAGGAAATATTTATATGACATATGTAAAGACTATAAATCATATAATACGTTGATATGAATTGAAGATAGAGCGAAATTATCATTTTGAATACTGATCAGATATGTAAATAACCAGAATGATCGTACATATGAGAGAAACAGACGATTCTTCACTTGGAATAGGATTACTTACAATAAATAGACAATTATACATACTAAAATTTACGCTTGGTTTCTAACCGTTACTACGCAATCACCATTTATAGGTTAATTAAAACATCTTAAAGAAAATTTCCGAGTTGTTTTTTATATGTAATATTTTGTCAGGAAACTGTTTTTCTGTTCATTGAATTCAATATTCAAAATTAACCGTTTAACCACCAGAATAATTCATGATACCCAGCACAATGCATTTCGGAACCAGAATCTCCGAGAGTGGAACGTATGTATTTTTTGTAGTATAACTTCTTTCTAATACTTTTCTTGTATATGATAAGGAATTATTTCTGAATTATGGCATTATATACATATGTTTTATAACTTAATCAATGCAGTGAATAAGTATAACACTCAATGCACAATTTGTGAAAACAGAAACCATTTCTTCTTATTATTCACTCTACAAAATTGGTGGCATAAGTTACTGTAAAGAGGACATAAATTTTCCTATCCTGTACCTGACTCCCTGGAAAGGATATCTTTATGCAGGACTGCACAGGACTTGTCTTGAGAAGAATGAAGGAGACTAGAAATGCTTTGTGTCAGATGTATATTGTATAATAGAGGTACTTAAATATATGCTACATTGCAGTGAATGTTTTACATGGTTGGAATTGATATAAAATCACAATGTAAAAGAAACATAGATTGAAATTGATTCTCACATCCAATGTGAATTACTCTCTCTAAGTAAATTAATGAAGAACAATTTTTTGTTAGCTGAATAAATATATATTAAAAATATGACTGAATGCAAACAATTATCCGTACATTATGAAGAAGTAATGTACATATATACCTAGCTTATTACTAGTGTATCTAAGATGATAACTGCAGTTAATGCCCAATCAAAATAATGTAAGAGAACATACATATATTATATTCTTTGATGTTAAGAAGAAATTATCCGCAACTGAATAGCAGTTTGATTAGAAGTCTGGATGAAAAAGGAGTTAATATCTTTGAATGATGTTCTGAAGGGAAGTAAATAATTGAAAATAATGACTGCAATCAACGAATCCTATTTTCCTTCTAATATAAATAGAATAATTGTGTGCAAGAGAACTGCCAGCACCAACTCTTAACTAATCATATTGAGGAGTATATCAGCTTTGATTTGTTTACACGTGTATTTGAAATTATTTTAGGAAACGATCGTTGTGATGACAGGAAATTTTACTTCAATAATGTAGTTCAAAAACTTACTAAACGTAAAATGGGGTAATAAAGAATCAAGGGGGAATAACGGACTATTTATTTTCAATTATTTCAATACCCTACATTTACAACAAAACTGACCACAATGCTTTATATGTTTTTTATTGGTCAATAATTGAAATATAATTGATAAGGTGCTTATCAGTATGACTCCCTTCATTTTTACCTCAATGGATGATTGGTTATTATTTTACTCTAATATCTAGCTACCTTCTTTGCAATGTATATTTTTGAACTTCAAACACATATATTATAACATTTATATTGATAGCTAGGTTGATATTCGCAATTTCCATCAGCTATCCTTATATACGTGTATAAATAATACTGAATAATAAAAAGAATCAATTCATATAATATGTAAATAGCTATGTTATCATAGTGACCATGAATTTTATAATACAATGTTTATATTGTCACCATTTAAAATATTGAAGACAATCTTGTATAACTGCATGAAAAATACAAAAATCCATTACTTGATGATTTTACTAGGTTCATATCAAATGAGAAGAAATTTTTAATGAAAATAACTAGCCAGCAACTAATCCTAGCTAGGGGCTAAGAATTTCATGCAGAGTGAAAGATGATGGCAGGTTTACGCACTATCATGAATATTGACAGGCACGAACTGGGTAAATTATTCACAATTTTTTTATATATTTTCTATCAGTAAATATTTAATTATTTTAAACACATTAATTTTGGAAGCTCATGCACAAATGTAGGCACCCACTTTCATTTTCATTGAACACACTTAGCAAAGTCGACAAATAAATATATATTAAATGAACATTTCAAACTGCTCTCATACATGATACATATTATAATTACCAGACGTTTATTGCACCCTAGATCAGACCAAAAAATATAGTACGACCAAAACCCGACCAAGCATTATATAACTAACTATTAACTTATATAAAGGAGTGTCCTAGCCTACTCTCAAGCCGTCATGAATTTTCTCAATACCTACCATGCAAGTATTTCTACCATCAACATCAATGAGAGGGAATATCCCTTTGTCTCATGTCTTATAACTTTTCGAAAGGAAATAATCACATAAAAAAAGAGATTTTTCACAATGTTTATGTTTTTATGAATCGAATATATATTTATATGTAATTCATTAATTGCAGCCCATATGGATGAAATGCGGACCCTTAAATTCATCATTCTGAATAAATCGGTTTAATACATTCATTGTTATTTCTTTGATTTCTCTAATTCCCTTAGTTGCAGTAATTTGTAAATCTAGATATAAATAATTGTACAGCTCTATTTTATCCTCCAATAAGTGTATCGAGTTTCTATTGCGTAGAAAGGGTTCGTTAACTATACAATAATATAATGTTGCCAAAGTTGAATCAAACCACTTATTAATCATTTCATTGAATATCAAACATAAGTATATTCATTAAATGCAGTTTATCTGCTTAGAATATATTTTATTGAATTATTTATGATGGCTTCAATCACCTTCCTTCGATCAATAATATTGTCATGATCTGCTGTTTGGTAAACTAACTTTCAGTTCGAAATAAGTTTTGGTGAGTGAGTCTCAGTGCAGTGGTTAGTTACCTTAGGTACATATTGTCAGTGCAGTGGTTAGTTACCTTAGGTACATATTGTCAGTGCAGTGGTTAGTTACCATAGATACATATTGTCAGTGCAGTGGTTAGTTACCTTAGATACATATTGTCAGTGCAGTGGTTAGTTACCTTAGATACATATTGTCAGTGCAGTGGTTAGTTACCATAGATACATATTGTCAGTGCAGTGGTTAGTTACCTTAGATACATATTGTCAGTGCAGTGGTTAGTTACCTTAGATACATATTGTCAGTGCAGTGGTTAGTTACCATAGATACATATTGTCAGTGCAGTGGTTAGTTACCTTAGATACATATTGTCAGTGCAGTGGTTAGTTACCTTAGATACATATTGTCAGTGCAGTGGTTAGTTACCTTAGGTACATATTGTCAGTGCAGTGGTTAGTTACCTTAGATACATATTGTCAGTGCAGTGGTTAGTTACATTAGATACATAATTACATATTGTCAATCATTTAGTTAGGTACCTAGCTATTTTATATGTAGTAGTTACCTATTTATTTATTCTGTAGTTATCTGGTTACATTACCTCGTATCGGGTTGGAATCATAATTTTAATTCATGTGGCATGAACATTTTCAATTTCCAATGATATCGATGTGCAATAATGAGGGAAGCTGCGATATAGAGGGAATGTTCCTTAATCATTGCATCGTTGCCTTGGTAAATACGCAATGAGACAAGAACCTGCGAAATTTGAGGAATATCAGACTTATACAACAAATTTAATACAAAAATCCCCACACTCTTCTTTATTGTATGCATGTGCGCAATGAAAAATGTAAATTTTGAAAATATCTTAATTTTTTTAATGTACTTCAGTTTCGCTGAAAAGCATATGTATTTTAACTAAATTAATTTTATTTTAAAGAAATGGTACTTTAAAAAGAGGTAATATATGCTTTTGAAATGAGAAGATATTATTGAAAATAAGTAGCGGGAATAATATAATAAAATTTAATTAAAATTGGTTCTTATATTTAACGACATTTTTTTCTATTTCTTGAATAAAGAATCTCGTGCTATTAAGTTATATTGGAATTCATTTATTATAAATATTATTTAATAAATGCTACAGTTAACCGATCTTATGATATCTTGTAATAAAAAGTTTAATGTGAATAATGTAATTGAATTCCTTATTAAATTCAAGAGAACAATGTTAAATATTGATAGACGTGTAATTGTCTACCTATTGTGTTTTTATTGAATATACAATTTATATTTTGGGATATTAATCCCAGTATTCAAATACCATATGCTATTAATTACTTTTTATGAGCACAAAGGATAATTTTTATGTAATACATCCTAGAGTGGTTTTAAAGAACCAATGATAACTACATATATCCAAATATTTAATTCAATAAAAATATTACTATCAACAATCAATCAATCAAACATTGGAATATTTTCAGTGAATTCAACTACAATTTGGTGCAATGAGTTTTAATGCATATTGAGATAAAAGCTCGAGATCCATCGTTACATTTATTATCAATACTTTTAATGAATGGAATAAATAATATTTGGATGAAAAACTATATGCGCTCATTTAATTGTGAGAATTTAATTCATTTCGATAAAAAAATCATATTATTGAGTGATGGTTTTATATACCTAGATAATGAACAAATTTATGTCATATGCACGTCAGTTTATTTATCGGACACATATAATTATAATTACTATAAGTTTTTTGTCAATGATTAGTAGTTATTTGATATTGATTGTATTAGATTCAAATATGTAAAATTCAATAAATTTAACCTGATAGCTATTATTAATTATACATAAGATCCATTATGCATGATCTTTGGTATATAAAATGTATTTATAATGCATATAGAACTCTATATTGTAAATAGAAAACCATATTATGTAGTTTATTTTCAAAATATTTTTTTTTCGAAAATATGAAAATGATGGGTTATAATTATATTGAATACAATTAGTATTTTTTATTTCCGATTAACTCTTTATCTTTCTGCAAACATGTTTTCATAGTCAGTTTAAGTGACTCAATATGTCATATAGAGTTATATAATATTTGATGAAGAAACTAGCGTCTCTAAATTAATGAATAAATTTGATAATAAGAAGCAACGATGACAGTAATGAAGGGGTAGGTTATAATTATGATATTACTTATAAGATTAATGCAATATCAGTATCTGAAACATTTATTAGATAGTTAGTTTAATCCCCAACAAAAATTACTATTTGAAGCTGACTTACGTCTTCAGGAAATGCTTTTCTTGACCTCCTGCTGCTATTTTGCTTGTTCCAACTAAAATAACTTTCCATTATAATGTTACGATTTTTTATCAAACATACATGAAAAACCCACATGACCAATTATATAATATTCTTTGCCAATAGTAACTGTAAATTCATCAATATAAAATATATTAGATTTTTTTTTATTCATCATTAAATACAATATTAACTATATTTATTCAGTCGATTTGATCGAAATTCTGTCTGTTGTTGTCTGAAAAACTCATTGTGATATAAAATTTCACTTAAACATATTTTATTTTGCTAATTGTTGCAATTATCAATTCAACTAAAACGCATCAAACGAAAGCAATTTGTCGCATTTGTAAAAATGAAAGAACTCTGCGACTGATAAAGACTTATTCTGTGTGATACACAAATTGGTAATGAGTAATTTGAGTATTATTAAATCGTTTCAATTTAATTTATATTACATTTGTCTCTTTAGTAAGTATTTTATAGTCACTCTGTACCAACTGACATGAAAAATTGCAGGTCTATAAAAGGTCATCAATCTACATGTAAACATCTAAACTCCATTTTAACTGTATTATCTTTTGTGAAATAACAATTAGCAATTAGGAATCAAATTACACTTACAAAATGAAGGAACAAGCGGATTAATCAAGAGGGTTCATTT
The DNA here is from genome assembly GCA_947561585.1 of Caprella mutica. Taxonomy (NCBI): domain Eukaryota; kingdom Metazoa; phylum Arthropoda; class Malacostraca; order Amphipoda; family Caprellidae; genus Caprella; species Caprella mutica. Next base: position 154,446 of record CANNZV010000290.1, on the reverse strand, counting down.
CTCTGATGCCATTTTCTTGCTCTTTCTCTCTCTCTTCAGAGGCAAGTCAGAGTGTTTGAAGTAGTGATCGGGAAACCTTCTGATTGGGAATGGGGGAAAGTGATGGGGAATGTAAAGAAAGTGATGGGGAATGTGGAGAAAGTGATGGGGAATGTGAAGAAAGTGATGGGGAATTTGAAGAAAGTGAAGGGGAATGAGGAGAAAGTGATGGGAAATATGGAGAAAGTGAAGAGGAATGTGGAGAAAGTGATGGGGAATGTGAAGAAAGTGATGGGAAATGGGGAACCAATTGTTCCCAAGCAACCATGGCAGATTGTGCCAACTTGGGCACTAGATAGTTAGATGGGCAAGAGATGGCAGACTGAAAAGTAGCCTAGAAATTACATGGGGATAATGTGGTTGACCATTTTCATGGAATGTTACCTTGGGAGAAGGTAGGTTCAATGTGGCGAATTCATCCCATTGAATTGTCATATTGGCCCAACCTGATTACTATATAGCATACGGCTGAAACTTGATTAACATATTGGCAACATCTTGGGCCAAGATGGTTTCAACATAACAGCCCATGCTGTCACCATGTTGGCCCATTTTGCAAATAACCACACAGTACCGATACGATTTGTCATCCTAGTGCCCACATGGGCCCATTAACTTGTGTTGCTTGGGTTGAAGCATTTACGGATGCTAGATGATGCCAAACTAAGTGTCAATGAATGATAAAGACGTTTCACAGTAGCAGCGTATTAAAATAAATTTTCAATTAATGAAACTAGTTTAATTATTCTTTTTGTGAAAATTATTGATTATGGAAATTCCACGATAATATTTTCAGTACTGTATATATACAACGTCGGTTGATGTATAATATTATTGGTAATTGAATCAACATACCACGAAAAAGACGTTGAATTGCTTAATACATCAAAATTAGTTGAAATATTTGCAACTTTCAATGATCATTCGTAAGCCGTTCACAATTTTTTTCTCATTATTTAGTTATTCAGTTAATTGTTTCATCCCCTATCAACATAAATTCGATTACCATTTCCAGTCCACCAATAAGAATTGCATGTTAGTAATTGCCCGTCTTCAATGATAGCTCTAAGTCAAATTAATATTCCAACAGAGAGAAACTCAAGAAATCAAGAAACTAATCTGGACGTGAAATAGGATTTCTAACTTTCTGAAAGAGTTTTCAAACTCATTATCGATGTTCATTTCACTATCCATATTGTACGTAGAATTTAGTAACTAGATATATACTATTGTGTGTGGCCAATCCGATTCAAAGAATTCTCTTCAATATAGACGGTTAATTTTTTCGCCATATTTATTTTAACGATACTACTTTATTTTATTGATAATAATACTGTATTTTAATAATTATTGGAAACAATTTGATTCACTTACACATTTAAGATATTTAAATCAAACACACGATATCATAAATCACTAACTCTTGTAGTAATATAGCGATCATTTTTTAGATTTTTCATCAATATAGTTTTGAATTCATGTATATAAGTATAAATATAATCATGAATTACAAGTATATGTAATTTTAATATTGTGTTTTTATCAAATGTGAATCGTGAATTGAGTTTCATATATCTGAAAATATCCTGTCACCGTCATTTTATATATTGTCTTATCACATGAAGACAAAATTATATTTTCTTTTGAAGGTTATATTGTCCTAGAGTGTTTCTGAAGTGTGAGTTTATTAAACTTGAAAAATAATATTACACAATGGGAAAGATATTTTCTGCAGAGCTTTTATCTTGAGACATGGTTTTAATTTGATAAAAAAAAATCATTTACTACATTTTATGAAAAACCGGTGCCTCATGGCTTTTTCAATTAAGTCACCAACCATTTTGCTGTTAACAAATAGTATATTATTACGGGATTTAAAAATATTTATATTTAGTATTAGTTAGTTGGATTCGTAAATATATTATATAAATGTAATAAGAAACTTATTGAATCACAATTTGGATTATTTACATCATTATTTACCGCCAAAAGACTTTGAAGGACTTGTACTCAAATTTACTCGACCGTGATAGATGATCATAAAATTAATTTACAAATCTTAATCATCTTTCTTCTTTTTAAAAGTAATTATAATTGTCTTACCATATTTCATATATTTATATTAACTCTAAACCTTAATAATCTATTGAAATATATTGAGAGAATGTGTATATGTATAATGAATTTCAACAATTAACCTAGCGAAGAAAAACATTTTTGGATACTAATCTTTCAGAAATTTATGCTAAATTTCTTACTTTTAATTAATTGGAAACCAATAGAATACATGGAATGATACCATGCAAATAACTGGCAAGCATTCTGTTTTTTTTTTCTCAAGTAGTTATAGGATATAGAGAAGCCTATTATTTTGTATATGAGTCTCCTACTTTTCATTCCACTTACACACTCACACAGTTCCGCGTCTCCGAAAATCTAATAGCCATGAATTTTAAGTATCTGACTTAGGCATTGTCATTTGTCAATCATTAAAGGGCGATGTTGAAACATAGATTGAAAAACAAATAATTCATATTGTCATATGGTATAATTCCAAAATGTAGTATAGTTGACTAAATATTAGGTAATAAAACCTATAGAAATATTTTCTGCGTAAAAATTCAAATTTCAATTGCAGCCAATTGACGTAATTCAAAGGCGTTCGGGAAATATTATCAGGGGTGGATTTTTTTACGGATTCATTGAATTAACTGGAATATGTCGGAATTAATCGGACATTCGGATTTTTATTATATTCGTATCGTTATTTTGAATCATAATACTTGCTCGATTAAATTCAGCCAATAAAGAATTACATTCATACTTTTTATATCACAATCAAAGGTAAATAAAACAGATATTTATTCAATCAAAGTAATATGCTTATTCAATAATTTATTTCTACTGAATCTCAATTAATTATTTCAAAAAATGTGATTGATCATTTGATATTCATTAGGATTCTTGTTTCTTATGCGATTACCCTGCGATTTGGTAATTGCTCCATCCAACGGTAATTATTGTTACGTTATACTATTCTATAACAAATAAATGATTTAAATGAAAGAAATATACATTTGGAGAATACTGTTGTTCATTATACTTCAATAAACAAATACACCATATCGTGATAATAGAAACATTCAAATAAATTTCTAATGTATTTCTACTGTAATTTGATATGGTTATTGAAACTTATGTAAATTTTAACCTAGCTTCAACAGAATAGATATTTAAAGGATTCGACCAATTGAATATAAAGATGTATATTCAATTATTCATCATAAGGAACAAATCAAAAAAACTGGTTGAAAGAGAATATGCAAGATTAACAGAAATCACAGCAACAAAAGAACCCTTAAATATGAACAGGGGACACTTAGCAAAAAAAAAATACATATTGAAATTGCGCCAATCTGAAATGAAATTGACATATTGCAATAGAGTTGACGTAAGGTTTAATCGTACCTTTTATAGCTTGAGGAAGTCGAATAATGTAAGTTCAGCCTTTAATCGTTAGTTAGATTGTATGCATTATAGGATTTACTGAGTGTTAACCATATATCTCAAAATTTGTGAAATACGTAGAAAATAGGACATTCAAGAAAAACAGAATACTTTGAAACAACAAGACACTTTGAAACAACAGGACACTTAGTAACAAGAGAACACTTATATTGTTCTCCCAGAACCATTACTTATAGGACATATGGATAATATGAGAATTTTCATAATATGATGATACATTTATTATGAGGATATATATTATGTGAGGATACTTGAAAGTATTATAAAGAAAGGAGATTTCCAACATAGTACAATTATTCATAAATTTCATTCAAATTTGGTTAAACTGTTTCATCATCTTCCTTAGCATGGATAATTGGATATACATCGTTCTTTACTGAAACTCAAATCCTAAAATGACTTCAACATTGAGGAAATGAAAATGATTGACTTCATTAAAACATTCTAAAAATATGGATATTTCGCTCATTATAAATATTTTAAACTATATTATGAATTTTACTTCGAAGCTAACTTTATATATTCACACTAAGGATAACAAGAAGGAGAAATTGTGATATTATTTTCCTAACTGTTCCTCTGGGAGAGCTTTCTGCAATCATAATAAAAGTATGGAATCTCAAGCTAAATGTTTACTTCATCGAGAATAAAAAAGCCAATAAAGTGGCTTATGTTGTGGTAGAAGTGGAAATATTGAAGGATTCTGTTGCTTTGGAACTTCAATATTTGAAAATAATTGTTTCTTTTCAAAAAATATACTCATTACATCTAAATAATTGCTTCAAATTAATCAAATATTTCATTGTAATTTAAGAATTTCTACAACCAAACAATCAAAGAAATAATCAAATCAGAACACTGTGCACTGCTACCGATTAAATTGATTGCATAATTTATTTCACATTGAAAAATATCAACTTCAAGAAGACTGTCTTTCGTAAGCTCCAGAAAATTGGATAGAATTGAAAATTCGCAGTCATCAAACCACTGCCTAACTTTTGAAGAGGTTGAAGTCCCATTAATACCACAAAGACTCTCGATTGAAGTGCGTAAGACTTCCAACAGACTTTGTAGAAAAAAAGGCTAAAAAATATATATAGATAGAATGATAAGTTTGGTGGTTTTCTATTGGTGAAAAGGAGTAGTTCTTCAGTAAATTTGAAGACTGAATACATTTAATCATATTTAAACGCTGATTTTGACGATGAAGGATATAATAATCTGCTGTCTAATATTAACAAATAAATATATCAATAATAATACATTCCTTCTAAAATCTCAAAAGTATAATATAAGTTAGTTTCAACCATTTGCACTTACTCTAATTAAAAGAATCGGTTCTACAAAAATGTACAAAATAACATTTTCATTTCTACCTCCTAAAGCTGATGCATTAATGTCAGTAAGTCTTCGCACCGGTTAGTGGTAAACCAATAACCGATCAAAGATGACACAAATATTGAACCTAGTTGCGAGTTCCCAGAATACTTACATAGTCGCCAAACCACCCTTTCATCCACCCTGACGCTCACCTGGCTCTGACACCACAACAGTGATATTGACAGTTGATAAGCACTCAAATATACGAAAATACTTTTAGGTCTAGTAGGAAATCAAATCATATAAATACAAAACGCAATTTTTTGATGTAAAAAGAAAATATATACTACAAGTGAAAGATACTTCCCCATTAAACAAACGCTATTGTACCGGCTAATCACAATTGATTTACCCGAATACCTTAAGCAAGAAGCAAAGTTACTTAGCCTACACAATTATCATCCAAACGCATGCGATACGAGGTACATCTTATAATAAAAAAAATCAGACATCCTCCGCGTGAGCAATTAATCCTCCCTGCTAAAAATATCCAATGCAATTTATTACCCACTGCCAATATATGAAGTATGACGTAATGATACACTTGCTATATTTACAATGCAATACAGGCAAGCAGGCCTCGCATTAAGTACAATTAAGTGGTACTTATTTCAAGTAATGTTTCGAAATAAGAACCGTTAGTAGACATAGAGAACGGAGACAATTTTTTTGATTATTTCACGGTAACTAAAAAAAACATCAAAATTATAATACAGAGCAGGTTAATTCAGAAAGCAATTGGTTCAGAAATTCAACATGTCCCATTTTAGGGTAAGTTCCATATTTCGAACACGTGAAAATCTATATATAATAATCATTATTTAACTTTTGTTTCATTGGTATCTATGATACCATTTAGAATGGAAGTTAAGTAATAATTATATTTTTTTCTGACGTGTCCGAAATTATAGAACCAACCAATAACTTGGAACTTAGTACCCTACTACCAAAAATATTTCATAGAGCATAAAATTGCTGTTTGTTCAATTTAGCACAATAAGTATTTATTAATTACTTACCTATACTGACTGAGAGTTAAGAGCTATGGGTGGATTTTAAAATATTTAATAAATGCATGACTTTAAACTTTTTCATCACAGTCACAAACAATGAAAGACTGTATATTATTAATAATATGCTTATATACGTAGTACTCTAATAACACTAAAGCAAATTTTCTTTCTATAACTCATAGAAAATGAGGTATACAATCAAGGAGTGACAATTATAAATTTCTTGTTACTTTTATTCGCTTTAGTTACCGTTTGGTAACTAAACTGAGTCGTGATTTAGTAACTAATGTGGGGGATGCCTGTATAGCACTACTCTATGGTAATGACATAACCAGGAAATTTGTGTATTATTTTTCTGCAAAATATATCCAACAATATCCAAATAAGATATATGCTAAATAGAAACTTATTCTCACTACTAAACTTGCGTTATTTAAAATAATATACGTAAATGTATCTTTAAATTATAACCAATATTAAAATTCATAAGCTTGGTATATACAAATTGATAAAATGTGATTAGTTTATTTGACCAAAAAATATCATACCACATTATCCATACTGATATTTGAACACCCAATGAATGTATAAGTTTGGTGAACAAAGATTCAACCAGAAATAATATTTTTTTCATTCAAGATTTGAAGCCGTAAGATTCCTAATTCACCTTCAATGAATAACGTGTTCATACATATTTCCTACTTATTGAATTAGAGTGTGAAAGAAATTGGTCTGACAATAGCAGTCTCTTTTCGGTTGAATTTATTCCGATGCAAATATTCATTCGAGAACCCCTTTTTGCGAATCCCTTTGTTGTCATTTGGCCATTCATTCACTTGATTTAGAAATAAAAGACCCAAGAGGACAGAGTGAATAGAAATATCGAGCATTTGAAAATCCTTTTCATTTTGATTTATTGGTGACAATTGAATATTCAGTTCCCCAGGTGCCAATATATAATAAGTGACCACTCATATTGGAGAGGAATATTAATTTGAAAATACATTCATAATCATGCAAAAGGAGTATTCTTCGATATAAAATTCTATGTAGAGACTTAAATCGGATGATACACGTGTTTTTTAAGTTAATTAAAATTCACTTGTAATAGAGCACAATTTTAGGGGTCTTGTAGAGCTCTAGATACTGAATTTGAAGAATGTGATTATATATGTACTACTTTATACTACTGTGGTATATAACATGTGCGTCCTGTCAGTTTCTCTCTCTTCAGCTGACTCATCAACTTGTACATCAAATAGGAGATGAGTTTTGAAGCTGTTTACTCTGTATTTGTTATAAAATATCCTTATAATTGATAAGTTTGGCGAAATATTCCGTTTCATATATGGGAGATAAAGTGAATCAATCAATCGATCTGTAGTTCATATCCTTAGATATTTTTACCTTCGCAATGCGGGAAAGTTATATTATTGGCAACATTTATTTATTTATCATCTTGTTATTCGCATAACTGAAAAAAGTATTCAACCAAATTGTCTGAAATTTGGTGAAACGATTGGTCAATGTCCAGTAACCTGCTGGTAGACTTTTGGGAGCGACCCGGTCAAATGTCAAGGTAATGGTTATTTATAACTCAAAAAGTATTAAACCATATTGCATGAAACTTGGTGGGACGATTGATCAATATACATGAACCATTTTGTTAGACTTTGGGAGCGATCAGTTCAAAGGTCAAAGATCAAGGTCAAGACCATTTATGACTCAATAACTCAAAAAGTATTCAACTAAATTGTCTGAAATTTAATTGGACGATTGGACAATGTCCACGAACCATCTGGCATGAAACTTGGTGTGTCGATTGGTCATTTTCCAGTCACCAGTTTATCAGATTTTGATAGCAAACGGATAAGCGACGGCGAAGGTATGCGCTCTACCGAGTGCTCGTAATCTAGTTTATTTAAATTTTCAAAATCATGCTATAGTTGAAAACCTTATTTGAAGATTATTTCGTGAAATTTATGCATTGGAGTCCTCCTGCCTTTATGGAAAAGAATAAAAAAGAAATGTTTATCACTCGTAGACAGCTACTACGAGTGATAGATAAAACACCGACAATTAATGGAATACAAAATTTATTTACAATGGTTGTTATGTTCAGTAGCAATAATAAGGAATCTATATCGATGTATTTTCTTACATTTATATATACCAGGAAAGTACAAGCTGCAATATGTTCTATATTGTTATTCATTCAGTGATAATAAGAATCCTTTTTTCACAGAATTATTTATGATATTTTTGAAGTAACTTTAACCTCATTTATAAAATTATAGAGTCACGTAGATTGTGCATTCGATTGTTAACTATCATATTCTATTTACTGATATTCAGTCGTTTTCATTTGAAATTCTATATATCTAAATTCTTATCATATTTTTCTTGCAAACTTTATTCTAAATTACGTTCCCAAAAATATATTGTTGCTTCATTAGCAAAATTTATTGATAAAAATAGTAAATATTCAGATGCAGTCATAATATTATAGATATCATATAACAACAGTCACCCACTTAGAAACAATAATCGACTATAGTCGGTTTTCAAACGTCGATTATAATCGACGATACAAAGATAATATACTTTCAACAACGATGACTAATTGAAATAAATTCCAATTTTAATTTATCATAAATTTAGAACTCCTCTTGACTATGTCGTTTGATATATCCGACGATATAGTATATGGTTGGAACAGAAAAATACACTCATTCTTTAATATTATCGAAAACTATTATTAATCATAAGTTCAATTACTCTGACAGAGTAGTATGAAACATCAACGTTTAATATTATTGAAAAATATTATCTTAAATATTCTTATTATACCATTTCTTTGCATCTTATCGGACTGTCGGCAGTCTCGAGTAACATTGAAAGTTCTGGCCAAATATCATAAAGAATAAAACTCATTCTGTTATACTCAATTTAAGAGGACAGTCCCAGACATTTTCTGTTTTTTTTTATCAAAATATTTTTTTCTTCACTAAAGTGTTCCTAGTGTTCTAACACTCAGTTAGGTAAAATAGCACATCGCTAACTAACTCCCGAGACTGTGGAGGGAGGTTAGAAGAGAGGGGTTAGGTAGTTAAAATCGATAAACTAGTGGATTTTTGTTGTTTGTTCTTGTTCTTGTTTTTGTGTTGAACTTTACCACAGTGAGTCAGGTGGCGCCTGATGACACACCCACCTTCGAGTGGACAATATCAAGCTCGTCTGGCCCGATGGGATTAAGTGGTAAATAAAAAGAACATTTTTTTGGTATTTATTTTTGTTTTGTTTATTTTTCATCATTATTGCTCTCCTGAATAATTGCAAATGTTGTATATTTCATATTCTTTTTTGATATTTTTCAAAAAGTTTGGAAGTTACGGTATTGCAGTTCTATGCATTCTATGATTCAATGAATTCTCTACAATATTTAGCGAATTTATTTACGATTTTGACCTTCAATTTTTGAGAATACATTATTAAAAAAAAATTTTTTTTAAAAAAAGCAAAATTTTCGAAATTTCGAAAAAATTCGAAAAATTAATTCCAATATCAAGACTTTGTTTGCTACGTGTTGTACAGCATTCATAGGAGCATCGAAAGCAAAAAACCGCTGTACCTCAACTTGAAAAATTTGAGAGTAATACTTTTTTTACAAATTGGTTCAAAACTCGGAGTTACTCGTTCGAAACACTTCAAATCGAAAAAAAAATCATAAGCAAAAAAAAAACTAAATTCTATTTTATATATGTGAACAAAGTTTCACAACCGTAGCTTCAATAACAAACAAGTTTTTACAAACTTGGGACTGTCTCCTTAAGTAAAAAAGGAATAATTAAAGAACAACTTAACTATCCAATACAGGAGTGGTCACATATTGTCTTTTACAGTGACGAGATATGAAATATCAGTCCCGTTTTCGTTTATTTATATTACAGGGGATTTTATTGAAGTACGCACAGTTGTACATATTTTGTACATGTATTTGTAGAATATTTATCATTTGCATTGATGAATTAATACATTATATTTAATCGATTTTCTTTTCATTGAGAAAATTTTTCACCATAAAACACAAATAATTATTTATCATTAAATCTAGTAGCTAGCTATGCACTCATCAACTGCGATTTTGTATTACAATTTTATTTGAGCGAGATGGGAATCTGTCATGGCATTTACGATGGTTTGATTTGAAGAATTTTATGACTGAAAAGGCCTGATCACAAAAAAATGCAGTAGCAAAAAGCACAAGCAATGAAAATGATTGCACAAAGTCTTACCAGTCTTAGAATGTACCTGAACAACCGTATGAGAGAAAAAAAGTGAACTGATAGAAAGAGATAGATCTTAAATAATTGAACACCGGAACTACAGTAAAGAGAATCCCTTATCTGATGAACAGAAATTACCCTAAAAACGGGTAAAAGTAACTATCATGGACATAGCAAATTTGCTAATCTTCAATTTGTCGACCATCCCCTTCTAAATTACCATTGGAATTTATAAAGCGGTCATGGTTAAAATTTTCAAATTTTCTTTGATAGACTATGAAGCACCATTTCCTTTCTGTTGGCCAATGCTACACTCAGTGCAAAAAAAAAAAAAAAAACCACTGAGTGCTACCATTGCCCCCCTGTAATTTCTAACATTCGATGATGTGAGAGTTCATTCCATATGGTAGATGAATGACTTCCTAGTGAAGAATTTGAATTTGTGTAAGCTAAATTAGTTATTTGGTAAATTATGTAGATATATGATTTACCCCATGGCTTACTTAATATACACGGCCTGATTTGTTACATTTCTCTTCTTAAAATAGAAGGCCAGACTTTTTATTATATTTAATTATAAGGTGTATTATTTATTGAAAGCTTCAGTTAGGGTATTAATTAATGCTTCAGTTAAGGTACTAAAACACATTATCATTTATGTATATTTTAATAACTATATGATTTCCCAATTAACCTAACTAAAACATAAAAACTAGAAATTGTTAAAATTGAAACAGTAAGGTGTACATTATTTATAAGTTAAAATTAAAAACATAGCTAAGTCATGTTGGTTTCAACAAGCAGCCATTGATATGTCTCATAATTTTCTTGAAGGCCACCTCTCTATCTTTCACAGCAGATTCTGTAAGTCTCTTCCTTTTGTTGCTGATACAATTATTAGTCATTATTCTATCCACTCGAGATGAATTAACTTTTTGATGAGATTCACAGAAAATTTTGGTCCTACCCAAAGTCCTCAGAATTAACTCTGCACAACATATCTCTAAATTCCTCAGAAGCAAAAGTCAGAACACCACGTGTGACGTGACAGCAAAAAAGTTTAAGTTGCAGGTTCCAGCTTAGTCATTTCTTGAAACATTATCCTTCCAAATCAAAGGTCCTGGAGCACAAGTAAATGCAGCATCTGCCTCTACTCCACAGACCCATCTGAGTCGGAATGGACACTGGAAGTGAGGATTGGAGAGGAGCTTCTCAGAAGGGATGACAACCAGAGGTTCCTTGGGGTCACATATGACAGAAGACTCACTTACGGAAGACACGTGGATGAGGTGACGGAGAATTTGAAGAGTAGGAACTGGTTATTGAGTAGGGTAGCGGAAACAAGCTGTGGCTGAATGATGGAGGATGCCATCAAAATTTACAGTGACACAGCGAAGCGTGGTAGAAAACGCCAGTACATCATGGGCTCCATGGCTCTCCAAAACTAACCTGGAGAAGGTGGAAAGGGCTGAACTGTATGCAGAGTAGGAGGACGCCCGAATGAGTAGGAAAGCGCTTGAGACGTTCATGGAGGGAATGGAGGTATGGAATAGCAGGAGAGAAGATGATGGAGGGGGCGTGCCTTTCGTGGACGGCTGGACTTGTTGGTATACACAGACGAATCAGTGGAGGGGGAGTGAAGTTGGGGTGGGGGTGGAATGTATATTAAGTAAGCCATGTTTACCCTATGTAATATTCATAGATTATTTAATAGTTCCTTTAATTTTTTAATCTTTATTTATTGTAAACATTGGAGAAGTGTATGCAGCAAAGGCATCTACCAGTTCCCATCAACAAAAAAGCCATTAAAAACAAAAGTTTTTATTTCCTTTGAATCATATACTAATATATAAGAACATTTACAATATAATAGAAAAGTTTGTAATAGTTATCATTTGATTAAAAACATAACAGTACGTTATCTATATGAAATATAAAACCTATTGCAATAAATACAATTTATGTTGGTTTTTGAGGCATAATAATTTATTCTTCATCAAATTTGAATCATCTGATTATTTTAATTTCCGGAATCTCAATCGTTATCGAAAGCTTCAAATAACTGCCTGTTAAATCCATTTTGAATGAGCAGATGCCTCTTGAAATAACTAATAATACATGACTGTATGACTCAATAGAGAAATTTAGAATCAGGAAGTTAGAGAGTTATGAATAAAATCTCAAAATATAGCTCCATTGATATGGTTCAGGAGAGAGGTCAAGTTGAAAAACAGTAATTGAACTTTAGAGAATTTATGAAAGTTGATGATTCATAATAGTTAACCATAGAGAAAGAGAGAAAATGTATATACAATAATTGTTCTACATTATAGTTAGGAAAAACTAATTAAGAAACGAATATAAAATTTTGTAACAATTGTAAAGTGTTATATTATTAGCTTTAATATTACGTATAATTATATAATTATATACATTAATACCAATGCTACCTTCAAATTCCCGATGAAGCCTATAAATTCATCATCGATTTTCTTTCAAGCAGAGCAAATTATTGGATACCATTGTAGGTTCTAAATTGCCTGCTATCTTTTTCTCCATCGACAGAATTCCCAATCAATCGAAGATAAAAAGGAACGGAAATGAAGCGTACAAATTTCATCTCCAGAATGAAACAAAAAATAGTGTTCTGAGTAAAATGGAAATTTTGGTACTCACGAATGCAATTAATAATAATGATTCCTATTATTAGTTATATACGTTTTAAAACTAATGAGAATGAGAATGTGCTTTAACCATCTTCACTGAAAGGCTATTCTTTTGAAAAGTGAGCTTTTGTAAAATCGACACAAAATTTATTCAAAATATTTTTCTTACATTTTAGTACTTGAATTTGATTTGAATTGTATTTTCAATTATTGAAGTCACGTTTCTCCAAAGTAGATTGGTGAATTTTTCTTATTTATTATATACGGTTAATAATGAATAACAATGTAAATAACAGGGAATGATAAATATTGTACTCACTATTAGTTACTCGCTAATAATTAATCTCATGTTCTGTCCAACTTAATTTGTACTGCGTGATTGAAGGACAAGAAACACCGTGCAAAGAAAAAAAACTCGCGGTCTAAAATATCCCGTGCAAAAAACCCCCTGGACAAAAAGCCTTATTCACTTTTATTAATATATTAAACATTATTAAATGCGAACCAATAATTATTACACTTTCGCCGGAAATATTACAAATTTTTTAGCAAAACAAAGTATACCTATTTTATAGTAAAAAAAAAGTTAAGTATACATTTTGTCACTATCAAACCTGCTGTATATCTTTTTATATTTATACTATATAGTATCAATAAATTTTGGGCGAAAGTTTAATTTATTCGCATTGAATAATGTTAAATATATCGACCGGTTTTTTTTTCTCCGTAGGCTTTTGTCCGAGTGTATTTGACATTTGGATTTATTGCACGTTTTTTTTTTGTCCTGTCAACTTACTGTGTTGCCTATTGGTCTGGTGGATGGAATACAACGAACGCAATTGCAGATTGATTCTGTAATTAATTAAAAATCTTTTAATAAAGTGTGCAATTAAATAATAGGGATTGGAAATATAGTGATAAGTTTAGGTTACATATTAAGGTGTATGAAGGGAATGGGCTACTAATGCAAAGTTTAATAATTCAATAATTTACTATAATTATTATTATCATTATATGAATATTTAAAGTTGTCTCTATCCACTATAAGGTGATTAGAAGAAACATGAAAAGAAGAAGGCGTTGGAGAAGAAGAGAAAGTGAGTGTACGCTTCATGACCTAGGTTGACTTCTCGGCTACCACATGTAACCGTGTAAATCCAGCGCATGGATATCAAGAATCAGCATCAATGGATAAGAGACCTACACAGTACAAAGCTTGTCTGCTCATCCATGGATACAGCAAGGCAGATAAAAGGAGGAAAGAAGAAAAAGTTAAGGAGAGATAAAAATGGAAGGTGAAGAAAAATGTCGCTAAACTATTACAAAAAGAAGGCTCACCTAGAAATAACATCAGTACAATGAGAGGAAAAGTGGGTCAGAAATAATGATTTTAATCCCATAGTCTGATAATCACACCTCCTGTACCCTATTCTACTTAACTCAGCTGTGTAAAAGAGAATAGAACTAATTAAAAAAAAATTATATATTCATGCCCACATGATATGTAAAAGTATCATCCTATGGATCGAACCCTCGTATGGTTTACTATTGTTAATATCAATTATAACTAATGTGTGTTCTCATACAATCGAATAAATGTAGAGTTCACATCATTCATTGTAATTAAAATAAATCTGATAACTAAACATTTTTTAGGATTACCTTTCCAAGAAAAAATAAGTCATTGACTTTTCTGAATTCTCAATTATATTAATCAAAAGTTGTGAAATGGTTTGATAAAAAAACATTTTATTTTGGAGATTGGCCAAATTATTGGAGAATAGTGAAAATGAAGCTTTATGAGAATTTATTCATCATTAAATTTTTCTTGATGATATTGCTTCCTAGTTCAATATTTAAATTAGTTACAAAATAAAGGGAAGTAAAAGATTTTTCAATTTTATGAAATTTCTTATTTAACAATTGAGAAAAATTACAACAGCTAATTTAATTGGAGCTCCAATATTGATTTAGGTAATTAAATACACTTTTGATAATTCAATCTTTTTTCTCTTTTTTTGCACAGAAATTCATTCTCATTTGATTAGATTGCAGGAGAGAAAAATCACATCATCGCAGCTACTGATTGCTAATTTCTCCAGTTCACTTTTTTGGAATCCAGAGCAAGATCATCAGTCGGAATTCTTGCCCAAATTCCATTAGGTAGAGTGATTAATTTAGTCTTTAACTTACATAGATAGAAGAATCAAGATTAACCTATAAGCTATATTATATTATACTATACTAGAATAATAATTCAGCTCAAATTACAGTATTAAAAGGAATTTTAATGCAAAAGAGATTATCAATTGTTTATAAAAATTAATTTCAATAAAATATGCATCCATATTTTAAATTAGCATCTACATAATATCCATAAAATATTGATATCAAATAAAAAAAATGCTGTCAAATTTTTTGAACATAGCGCTCAAAAGTTTGCAGACTGAGATAGCTGCTTGTGCGGTAGTACCAGCTCTCACTAAAATTCTTTTAGAATTGTAACAAAATTGACATGAAAAAATCTTCATAAAATCTTTATTTGATATTTATGCATTCACTGGTTTACGCTGGAGAGTAGTTTTCCATTTGAAATAATATTAACAATCAAAGATACGAAACAAATATTTCTTAGGTGTTATTAAATGGACGGGTTTGTAATTTACTCGTAATGTATTTGAATAAATGGACATAATATGAGTATATCACCATTTATCACCTTCGTTTTTGTCTTATCGTATCTAATTATGTGAAAAAGTAAATTTTAGAAAAGACATATAAATTGGTTTAAAACTAAAGTAATCAATATTTTTCCATAAGGACTTTGTTATGAGGGTTAATTAAAATATGTATGGAATTATAAATATTATTCAATTTGCATCTGTCGAAAATGTAAAACATTATTCGGTAAATAGGGGTCCAGGTGAATTTATCGAAAGCAATTAATCGAAAACAGTTTATCTATCAAAGCTGTACTAAACTACGTTGTCACACGTCACCACAGTACAATTAATTTCCTAATTTAAGTGTTTTAACATTTAAAAACAAAATATTTATTTGATATTTATGTAGTAACTAAGTCAAGAAAGACTGATAAATTTGAAGGAATTACATGAAAGATATTACGTAATTTGAAAAAAAAGTGTATAGGAAACACACATCAAGCTTATTAGGATTAACCCTATTGGGAGTTTGACGTGAGTTTTCTAGGAACATCCTTTTTTAATTACTTTATATCTTTCATGTCATTCCTTAAAATTTACCGGCCTTTCTTGACTTTGCTCCTACATAAATACCAAACTTATTTCTGTATATGAAAGTTAAAAAATAATTATTTATCAGCGTAAATTAGCGTAAATCACATAAATTAGGAAATTAAATGTAGTGTGGTGACGTGTGGCAGCGCAGAGATACAGCTAGCTAACCATTCAACACACTTTTGTTACGTTTCCATGGAGAACAGACACATATATATGCGCGAGATGTGACTGGGTCACACTCCACCCAATCACATCTCTGCCCTAACATTTGCCAATGTCTTATATACATATGTATTTATTCCTCCTTATATGTTCAATATTTTTACTTGGAATTTGTTTCACATTAGTTTATTATATATACTAACAACTTGTAAAAAATACATTACCGTTGTTTTATAAATAAGATATGTGTTATTTTGACACATAGTCAAACCTTCCCGTTAATTTCGATAGTGAAACTCATTAGGGTTAATAGAAAAACATAGTTTAAAAAATAATAATTAGGAACATGTAGTTATTATTTATAATAGCGAATGAATTTTAACGATTTGAAATTATAAATGAGTGAGATAATTTATCACACTGTTTGTCCACTAATACCTCCCCACTTTTTTCAGACAAACGAGGAAAAGGTCTGAATTTTTGCTAAGTTCGCCAATTAACTTGTTTTCAAGTCTTCGTCCCTTGTTTTGATCTCCTAACCAATTAACTATTATAGCTTCAGCAAGTTAACCTTTTTTTTGGCAGCGTCTCCTGAGAGTAAAATGAGCACGTGAGGGTGTGAAGACCGAATTAATTCGGTGATAATGAAATTTGACAAATGCAAAGGATATTTTACTTCATTATATAATGATATTGTTAATGCTTTACATTTATTGTTACAAAAAAGCTTTGTATTGTATTACAATTCTAGATGTAAAACTTGTTTTTCCTAATAAATGTGCCGTGTTTTTCTGAAATTATTGAAGGTCCCCTACACTCCAAGATAAAATTCCCTATAAACGCAATAATTTTGTTAAACTAAGGTAATACAACATACCACAGTTACCTAAAAAGATATTGATCAATTATTCGATTTTTAATTACTTAATTAGCTCACAGTTCCACTCAATCGTCACTGATCTTCATTTCTTTTAGATTGTATTGAAGAACAAGGAATTTAAACGAACTTTATCTCGTATTGAAGTAAATTTGAAATTAATTAGGCATCTTGGGAGAACCACAAAAGAGTAAACCTGAATTTAACTGCCTAATTCTGTTTGATGAATTGTTTGTGTTTTTAATCACTAAAGCAAATGGCGTTAAATAAGTAAATGTTTTTTTCTCCAATTCTTATTTTGAAAGACAGTGGTTAAAAGGTCAGTTGCACAAACAAAATTATGCATAAGCTGAAAACTATTGTCTTCATTTTTTAATAACGATATTATGATAAAGGATTTATAAAAAAAATATGAACAATAACCTCCTTTTAATGACATTGACAAACATTAGAAGGATTTATTCAACATAGCGGCCCTTATTTGCGACACATTTCTCGCCTCTTGCTCACATCAATATCAGGGCTTTTTTGATCAACTTAGGTTTACAATTAAATAACAACAATTTTACATGTGATTTCATTTCTCATGGCATCCGTATTAATATGACGAAATGAATAGAATTTATTCTTTGTATATCCTTCCAGTAATATAATTACAAGGTATGAGATATAATATTCTGGAAGGCCATTCAATTGCAATTATTCTGCGGCTGAACTGTTCTTCCAAATAAATTTCAACAAAGATTATCTTTAGTGTTGCCACAATAATCCTATTAAAGCGTTATTCCCAATAACAATCTAAGTTTAGAGTTAATTTCTAAATTCAAAAGATGCAAATAATTCCAGATCCTAAAAAATGATGTTAGAAAACGAATACAATAATTTTAAGTTTTCTTATGATTTTTACATAGTAATCTGTTTTGTGTAACTTTACAATTCCCCCCCTCCCCCTGTTTTTCAACACAACGATGAGAGAAGAAAATGATAACCAGTTTAATAGAGTAATGAAAAAAAAAAGATTTTTGAACTTTATACAACAACCAGACAAGCATAATTAAAATATCTTTATTAGCTCCAAGGTAATAAGCAGTTAATTATTATATTTATATTGTCCACCATGTATGGGTATATTTTAGGTACCTAATATTTCTTAAGGTAATTATTGTATTTGCATAACGGTTCAGATATGTATTCATAATGTGTCAAAAAACTTTATTATAGTTTTGAATTATTCAGAGGATTTTTTGATATTTATCTTCTCTTGAAATTCAGAGGGTGGAAGAAAAATCGGTTCTAGGAAAATTCCACTGAGGAAAGTTCCACTTCGAAAGATTCCACTGGGAGAATTCCACTGCGGAAAGTTCCACTGAGGAATATTCCACTGAGGAAAATTCCACTGCGGAAGATTTCACAGGTAAAATTCCACTGAGGAAAATTCCACTAAATATAAATAAATTCATAAATTTTACTGCATATTTCTAAAATAATACTTTAGAAATTATTATCTTCATATTATACAAGCTTCTTGATATTCATTCCACTGTTAGTTTAATAAAATGTATGTGAATCTCATAAAATAACTTTCCTTAATGTACATTTACTTTAAGCGACACCTGAGAAAAGGCATTGTTAAGCTTCTTTTATTTAAGATTAAGATAATTCTACTTACTAAAAACTATCAAAAAATATTTATTTAGTCTCTAGTACTGCAAATCTGATTATAGTTAAGTTAATATTCATAGTTTTTAATGTAAGTTCGAGTTTTAAGTAGGGGCAAATAAAATATGTGTTACACTAGATTATAGTTGGTAACAAAAAGACAATGAACACAAAGAGTAAAATCAGTTTATATATTAATGATGTGGACAAATTCTACAATAATTATTTAAACATATTAAATATAGTAACAACAATAAGAAATAATTATTCATGTAAAGTATGCGTTATAACTTGTAGAAAAATTAATCCAGCTCAGTCTTACTATAAATTTCTGTCTTGAAATCCACACAGTAATCGTTTCAAGCGTGAGTCAATTGCCTCGTATTTATATGAAAATTATACTTTTAAAGTAAGCTATGTGATACATCTTTTAGGAATGTTAATCCGTTTTTGTCTTGATATCCAAGCAGAATGCAAAAAAATTAAACTTAAAAACTGTACAAGTACATAATCGAAAACACATAAATAAAATAATGTAAGAATATAAGTTGCACACAAATCTTTCACACAAATATAGTTCAAATTTGAATTAATAGCCTTATTTGTTAAAGACACTGATACAGAGTGTCATTTATAATTCATTTAATTATTTAATAAGTAAACTTTCCTAGCTATCAACTGGATCACTTGCTCAGCTAAAACAATTTATCAAAATATATTATGGACTGCTATTTGGACCGAACAATATTATCTTAGAAAATAACGAATACTACATATTATTTTTCCTGTAAAATTTGAAGAAAAAGTTTCTGGTTGATTTCTAAATAATGGATTTTGTTTAGTGGAATTTTCCCCAGTGGAATTTTCCCAGTGGAGCTTTCCGCAGTGGAATTTTCCTCTGTGAATATTCCTCAGTGGAACTTTCCGCAGTGGAATTTTCCCAGTGGAACTTTCCGCAGTGGAATTTTCCTAAGTGGAATCTTCCGCACACCGTAAAATCACCGGAATAAATTAAATTACATATCATTAATAAATACAGAACCAAATTCGAAATGGTTTTCAGATTTATAATTAGTAATCTTAGTTTTACTGAATGGACACTCAGATGAATTTTAATGAATTGATAAAATATTGAGTGGAGAGGATCATTAAAGGCAACAAGTTTTGCGTTCCATATAATCATTCAAATACAATGTTTGATTCTGTAAATCGTCTACCATCTTGAAGCTCTATTGTGTAGAAAAATGTTTTTTTTGCTACATTTCATCAATATAATTCAAGGTGTATTTCTCAAACATGTATATGTAGTAGTTTATTGACTTATTAAAATTACAATACAGAATCCTAATACAGATTATATATCTACCAATAAGCCAATAATGACCATATCAAATAACTATTGTAATATGTGTTGCTCAACCATAGGGTTAATCAGTAAAATGTGACTTACTGAAAACTCCATTTTATTACAGATGACACTTGGATAGCTTCCTTAAAGTTCCAATGTTCGTTTCAAACTGAGTTAAAGAGTATTTTGGTGTCGTGAGAGAGGAACATTTTGGAAAAAAATGCATCATTAGAGAACTAAAGTTGTTAAAACTTATTTCATATAATCATTACATATCATCAAATAGTGAATCTTCCATTACTAGTATATCAAATGTTTATATATTCAAACTATGATGATTTATTTAAAGATTTTATGATTTATATTATTTATAATTATTCCTTTGTCTGTTCTCAAATTTCTCAAATATTTCAAGAATACAAGGAAGTCTAATGTGCACACTGTAACCTCATTGAATTGTTCAATTATATAAAATATCTAAATGTAGTAACTATTTGAGAGCAATGTTTATAAAGAGATGATGGGCAAGTTGGAGATATTGATTTTATAGTTTACAAGCTTCCTCTGTAAATTGAAAACATGTGTATAAATTTTCACATTTTCGTTTCATAAAAAGCGTAACTCAATTAACTGACATGTACTCATTTAAATGATGTAAAAATGTGATGTCAGTAGATTGCAGTCTCCTAATTTATCGACATGGTACCTTAATTAGTAGTAGAATGGAGAGGAAAATACATAATGAGGTGTACGTCATTCGCAGAATGATATATCATACCTTTTTCTATACGATAATTAGAACATAAATCGTGGCTTATATAATGGAAATTAATGACCAGTGTTTTCGCTTAGGTTTCACATTCTCAAACACAATAACTCACCAGATCTTTTCATTCGCTTTTGAAGATAATATAAAACGACTTTGGTAATAGATATTCTCTGATTATATTGATGAATATCCTTTGAAAACATTATAACCTTTATACTACAGGCAAAGTCATTGCTTATGATATGTTGTAAAGTTTTTATTCCGAAGTTAAATCATGAAGTCAAACAAACATGTTATCTCGTGAATAGTTCACAACACGGTATTTGCGAGAGGGAGAAGTTAATTTTATGTGTCGTGTTGTAGGTTTGGGGGAAATGAATGTTATTTCCTCACAATTTTTGAACATGTGTATGAAGTCAACAAACCTCTTTTGAATGCTATCGAATATCTAAGGGTATACTGTATACCTTCATTTTTTCCTATTCCGTGTATTTTTAATGTGATGATTTATATGAGGAAAATCAATGTAAGATCAAAACCTTTCTAGAGAAATAGTCTTATTGATTTTAAAATGAAAAGTGTTTTTAAAATTGCTGCCAATTCTTTAAATTAATTACATTGTATAAATTTGAAATTGCTGTAACATGGAATTATATAAATGAATCAAACTCAATAACCGCTTTGTAATTGTTTTCCATACTTCGTAATATTAAATATGGATATATGTCGAATTTAGAGTGATTGAACAAAAGTTTAAAGTAATTTTTTAAAAATCTTCACAGTGTTCCCGAATTCAATGAAGTATAACACTGTATTGTTTTCTTATAATGCACCTTTGAAATCGAAATGAACATTTACAATTTTAATTTATATATCAAAAAAATTTCGTTACCTCAATTTTGATAATCCGGTAGATTCTAGAGCCTAACACTAATATCATGGAATTATCACCATGAATGTTCCACATCTAGAAAGCTCCACCACGGAATTTACAAGTGCACGCAAGAAAGATATGTACTTTAGCTATTTTTAATCTAAATATTTTGTATTTGTACCTATTGCTGATCCTCTGATGATTCAATCTAAATAATGGGGTTAAGACTATATTTAAAAGCGAAATTAGTTAATACTTTCCAAGATCAAAACTACGATACTTTCAAACTAAAAATATTACTATGACCCACAGCCATGTCAAATAATTATAAGTTCTTCCATTTAATATGTGTTTCTTAATGAGAGTGTGAATTATAATATAAGCTGTTTTTTATTATAGTATAGATATTTATCGATAAACGTGCTACTCGGTTTTTTCCATTACTAGCCAATACCTCTTTGTTATGAATGAGCAATACAAAAGTTTTAAAATGATATGAATATATATATTTCATTTGTTTTGCATATAGTTCTATAAATAATATTATAATGAGAGATAATTATTAGTTCCCTCAATCATATAAGCTTGTTTTACTTGTATAAGCTGCAATAGTAAAATATTTATTTATTTTAAAGAGTAATCTCTGCTTACGGTATATTTGAAAAAAATTAATACCTGGTGGTATTTTATTTAATTATTACATGTTTCTCAATGAAATTTTACCCAAATTTACATCAGAACTAAAAATATTCATTGAAGAAATATCAGTTTTAATAATACTCTAATATTATTGTTATAATATGGTACAGTGATATAAATGTACTATTAAGAAACAAGAATTTGATGAATAATTAAATCTAAAGCATATCATAATTATTCCTTTTAATTTACAATATTGTGCATTCTACGGAATAGGAGTATGGTAATTTTACAAATTAAACATTTAATATTGGATATGAAATGGCAAACTGTTTTATCATCTTTTGCTATAGATCAAACTATAAAATTATATCTGAGAATGAAGAAGTTGTTAGTGATAAATCCATTACTCTTATATTCGGAATAGTTATTTTCCCTATTTGTTACCTATATAACGCCAAAGAAATAAAACATATATCGAAATTTTTTTGGTTCTGTTTTTAAATTTAATTTTTTTAAATTTACATTCCGTATTTCAGAACTAAATACTATAATAATTCATCTTTCTTTATAACAATCATTATAAAGGAAATAAATATGTTATCAAAGAGTTTGAGCTAAATACAGTTAGCGAAGTGAATAACTTATAAGTTATTAAAATGAAGTTTACTAACATTATTTAATTATAATTTTGTGGTTATTAAGAAACTTTGCAGAAAGTTTGACTTTTATATTGAAAAAAATATATCTAAAGGGAAGATGAAAACCATCAAAGTTTGGGAATGGAAGAATTGTTTTATTATTAGTTTTCTCAAAAGATATAATATATATAGTCACGCCATCTGTATGGTTTACAAGTTGTTTTGAATTTTATAATCACTATATTCTTAGTATAAGAAGTATTCAAAGAGTTGTTCTCACCAAAAGAGAAGCACAATCTTCAAATTTCAATGCAGTTTGTGAAAAAGACATTTGATTGAAATAATTCTTACTCAGTGGAATATCCACTAATCAAGATATATTTTATACTCACAGTTGAAAGTTTTGTATTCAAATAGCTACGTACAACCAAAATATATATATATTTCTTTTCAAATATGAAAAATTCATACAAAAAATTACAATAATTACTTATAGTTATAGGATAGATAGAGTTCTTATAGAAAGATTATCTTTCTATTTGATAGCTTGAAACGAAGAACCTTCAACGTGTAGTTTAACTGAAGTCTTGATAGATAAGTAGATACATTAATTAAATTTAATATGGCTCTAGCTTATAATTTTTACTATCGAAGAAAGTGGAAGCTTATATTTAAGGCAGTATTTATTCATTTATCATCTTGTTATTGGCATAACTCAAAAAGTATTGAACAAAATTGACAAAATTTCAATGGAATGATTGTTCAATGGCCACCAACCACCTATTAGAATATTATGAACGATTAGGTCAAAGATCAAGGCCAAGGTCACTTATACCCATAAAAGTTTTCAATCACATAGCATGAAATTTGGCGGGACGATTGGTCCATATCCAGAAACCATTTGGTTAAATTTTGGAAGCAATTAGTTTGAAGGTCTAAGATAAAGTTCAAGGCCATTGATAACTTACTAACTCATTTTTAACTCAAGTATTATTGGATGGTCATGGTCATTTATAAGCGGTGGTGAACCTAATCTTTAAGAAATATTTTCATATATTGTTTCCTTGTATGCCAATTGGTTCTTTGTGTTTGTTATTTAGAATTTAGATTATTGAAAAAACAAAATGCATCCTCCATTTTCAGTCTCTCGTGTTCTAGTCTGTCACACCTCATGTTCTTGTTTGTAACACCAATTCCATTGAAATTTCATTGAGTAGAATTCCTTTACCAGTACAATATCCTGTTTCTGCTATTGGAGAATCACAGTCAGAAGATATTAATTCGACACTCGATATCCCAAAGCCTTGCAGGGGTTCAGTCGCTACACACTCGACATTTGCTGCTAATATACCTGACTATTATTCTCTCAGACGAAGGGCGCCATATTTTCAAGATTGGAACCCCTCAATTGCCTTTCAAATTAGGGATGAAGATAAGGCAATATTTACGGGGCAAAGAAGGCAAGGTTTGAATATTTTAGATATCAAGGAGAGAATATAATTATTTCCTCAAACAGTGCGTTTGAGAATGCTAAAGTTGGCTAATGACTACTCTTTCAAGATATTGTAAGACGCTTTGATGATGTTATAATGATGCTTAATTAATAAAATAAAATATTTTATACATTGTTATTTCATATTAATTTTGATTCACAGATACAAATAATTTTTTTTTATCAAATACTTATATACTTTTAATCTCCTGCTTTGTTACGTAATTGATATCTGACTCTTCAAAATAAAATATTTTATACATTGTTATTTCATATTTATTTTGATTCACAGATACGAATAATTTTTTTTATCAAATGCTTATATACTTTTATTCTCCTGCTTTGGTACGTATAATCGATATCTGACTCTTCAAAATAATATATTTGAAGAATATTATTGTATTGTATGGATAGAGTGTCGATGAACTTAGAATTTAATGATGTATAGCATCGATAAAAAAAATCTTCTTCTTCAAATGAATTGCATCTTAAACATCCTAGAAAAATGAAAAAAATCAGTCTATGTTTAAAGAATTCATTCAACAAAAGTATGAATTATTAGTTAAATGGTGGACTAATAACTACACATCCCTATCAAAATAATAATTAACATACTAACTGTCCACGTAAGTAGCATTGCTTCCGGGTTCAATAATGGGACAGTTTCACTATACTGATAATATTGGAGCAATATTACCCCAACAAACACTGCGACCTTAAAGGTCAATCTATTTACAGTTAATTCAAATGTTACAATCCATTCTAATCAATCTTCAATACCTCACAGGACCATTTGTTATAATTAAAACACAGATTTGATGACCTACCATCGCTTTTTTTCACCGATAAAATTTACTGTCGAATTCCTCCGCTTCATTGTGGTTCAATTATTCAGAACACTGAGCTGTTATTTGCGCTGTGGTCGCGTGATGATTTTTGGTGTTGAAATGAAATTCAATTTGTGTCTTTGACGTATGAAATATGGATTGATTATTTATACATTTGTTACAAATAATTTACTTCATAACTAAAACTAAAATTGAATCGAAAAATTAATCAATAATAATAACTTGGATGTTTTCTTTTTCCTTATTATATCAAAGTTAATATGAGAAAAGTTGGTACCCACTATATTATATTGTAAATTTGTATCCATTTATAGAGTAAACTAAAATTTTGAATCAAAAGCGTATATCATTTCATAATACTGTAGAGTATATTTCCTCCGTAATGAACTACATCTAGGACACTATGCTGAGCTTACTTACCTATATTAGAATCAAATGCTTAGAAAATTAAAGTAATCATTAATATTTCAATTTTTATTCTCAGGGGATAATATTTTTAGAAAATTTCAAGATGAAGCATATGCTATAAAAACTAATGCTAAGTTATAAGTGTTATCATTTTCCAGATAAATTCTAACGTTCACATAAAGTATCACAAAAATCACTGTATATTGTACATTATATGAATTTCACATAGATGGATCTACTGCACAAAGTATCGAATATGCTAATTCTCATTGCAAATTGGATGAGAATATTTTACGGCTAAACTCTCTTAAAATACCAGAGTAAAGAAACAACAAGCGTCGCTGTTTGTGGCCATTCTTTTCCGCGGTCGTAAAATTGATCAAAAGATCGATACAGATACGCACGCCATTTATCAATCGTAAAACTTTATTTCTCACATAAGGCTATTGCCGTCGACCGTTATCTTGAATTATATTAAAAAAAAAATACAATAAGAATACAAATGAATAATTATTGGAATAAAACAATCACGTGAGGTGATGTACATTGTACAATGAATATGGAGCTGGACGGAAATAATTCGTATGATTTTTTTTTATTGTTCAAAGTCAAGTTAGTTCCAAGTCATGCAGGTACATTCTTTGCCAACATTTCAAGAATTAATCTCACATTATATGAATACATGGTTATGAAATATCTACTCTTATTGATAGGCATTTGGATAGTCTAGCATTCAGCATTACGGAAATACCTACAGATTATCACATTTACTATTTGTGACAGCAGTTAATAGTAATGCTATTGAAAACAGTTATTGTATCATGAAGTTGTAGAATATATGAACTATCTTTAACAAAAACATCAATAATACTACCAATGTAATAAACAATGGAACAATTTATATAAGAATACATTAAAATTTATACACAAAGTAAGTAGATAGATAAAAGGATATTTCCAATTAAATTAACCTACATATATGAATGAAAATATTAATCGGCAAGATGAAAGAAGTATTTACAAAGTTGTCCTGAAATGTTGTCTAAGTTTTAATTTTAATCTATTATATCCTACGGTTAAAACAATAACACATATAAATACTTAGTAGCACGGAAAAAATATTCAAAGATATAACTTTTAAATTGAGAAAGAGATTGAAAATTCTTGATATATTTCGGGTTACTATTCCAAAAAGATGAACCCACAAATGATATACTTGACTGACTTTTAGCTTCATGGAACAAATAGACAAATAATAGATTTGAAATACATCGAGTTACATACTGATGTTCATCTGAATAAAGTTAACAGGTGGATATATAAATCTTAAACATAGACATAAATTCGATCTTCATATTATATATATATATATCTGAAAAACTACAAATGATTTCCACTTATTTCATTTTACTTAGAAACATTTTTTTAGCTCACTTGTGATTAACAATGACTATGAGAAAGTTCAGACTAAACATTGAACAAAGTTTACTGCAGAGACAAAATGAGTCTGATTTACAGAAGCTTCTTTCCTGGAGATAAATTTAGAGCATCTCTTCCACTCCCTCAGCCAAAGTCTCTACTCTTTACTTTTATATTCAGTGTTGCTGGTGTAACTCAAAATTTTTGCTGCTAAGAGGAAGGTCTGGTAATACACTTTGGAAGTACAGCGTTATTTAGTACCTTACCAGGTAGCAATGATTCTCTCTCGGGCCAATGTTGTCCCAATATTGGCTCAAGAAACATTGATACCTGGGAACTAAGAATCGGAAATTTTTTTATTAACGTGATGAATCGATGAGTTATTGTAGATTATACAGATAAAAAGGTTCAGATAAGTCAAGACTCCTGATTGATCAACGTAAATTAAAAGGTAGTAAAATTGAATAATTTACGTATGATAATATTATTGGAGCAATTATATTATTGAATTATACATAAAATATGTATAATAATTATTAAGTGTACTGTAATATTTTTTGAAGAGGGCAAGTTTTCACTTTTCTTCTGTTTTTTTTCCTTTCTATTTTTTTCCCTTTTGACTTTTTAAAAATTATAGCTCCTTCCATATAACATTATGAAACAGTAAAAGATTTTAATTTCTTCTGTCTTATATTTATTTGTATCGATTTATAGCAGTACAAATCAAACAACATTGCTAAATTAGAGATTTATATTTAATTATGTACGCAAAATACAAAGAAGGGTTGAAATGCATCACTTTGTCTAATTGATATGTCATTTTAATTAAATAATTATTTTTTCAATAACTGTAACTTCTATTGAAGTATATTATAATTATAATCATATTCAATAAACAATAATTAATATCAATTCTACATTAAATTATACACACCATTTATTCTTTTTTATTCACACTATTTTATGAATACCGTGAGTAATACTGATATTTATCTAAATGTTTAATGAATACATAAAATATAATTAATTGATGTACCAATAGATATTAACGTTGTGATACGTGTTGTGCCCTCAATTGCACTAATGATAATTGGCACGAAATCAATGAGGAAGTAATAGAGCGATAATGATGAGCGTTTATTTTGTTGATTGAACCAATTACTCTTAATAGACTTATGCTGATTATCCTTTGGATAAATGCAATTTAAACTTTTAGGGCATCATAAAAATTATTATGCGTGCTGCTTCATCAATGAGTGAGTTATTAAAAAAGTGATCAGTTGAAATTTATTTTCTTCTATGCGATAGGAATACATTCTTTTCACTTTTTTCCAGTTTCTCTATTTTCCTTTTCATTCATTTTTCATTTCTCTTTTTATTCTATTTCATTCCATAACATTATTAAACAGAAACCGTAGTTACTGTCAGTGAAATATTACATATAATTGTTAAGAATATGCTTAGTAATCATATTTAATGAACAATCCCTATATTTACCGAATAATTTTACCACATATTATACTAAATTGAAACTACATAACAAATTTTAATAACTTTTTTGAGATAGAGTGAACAGTGGACAAGTAACTATTGTGCTACTTGTCCTGAATTCTTCAATTTCAGAGTCCATTCTGTCTCAATATTATTAGAACGCCTACTTCTTCTCCCTGAATTTTTCAGCTCATACAAAACTATATCTTAATTACTGGTTCCTAGATTGATTTAAAAAATAGATTTTTCAGATTGAAATCCCCCAATAATCTTAATCAGAAACAATGATGGTAATCGAGTCATGAAGAGACGTATAAACATTCAGAAATGCAGTTTGTTCAATGACACCATTTTTAGTGACAGTGTGAGAACCTACTGGATTGGTGACTTGCAAATCAGAACAGAAGTAGCTGCCGTAAGAGAAAGTACTTAACTCATTAAGAAATACACAAATCTTAGTATAAAATAAACCTCTTCATCAAATACTTGAATGGTAAAAGAGATATAAATAGTGGGAATAGACGACCAAAAACATGAAAAGACGCTAGCTCGTCGAGTCCATATTTTCACACATTTTGAGGATGAAGCCATATTCAGAAAAATAATGGGTTAGCGCATATAACACAATTTTTGAGAATAAATAATGTCTGTATGACGGAAATAGCAAAAATAGCGATCTATTTATTCAGTGTCAAGTTTACCCATTAATGCCGATAATATTCGAACTCCAATAAGTATATTTTCACTGAATTCCTTATTTACAAGAAACATTGTTGGTCATTCATCTAATGTAAATAGCCAAAAGTATTAATGTAATTGTGAAAAAATGAATGTTGACTGTTGAGTTTATAGTAAGATAGTAAATAGAATTCTAACAATGCGTTTATACACCATTAGGCATGAATTGGATTTGTTTATCTCCAAGTTAAAAAAACAAAATGCTTCCTTTATTCTATGTTGACCTTTTCGGTTATGCTAACAGGTTATCTGAATGTAGAGAAGTTATCATATAACTATCGCCCAGGCAGAATTTATCGGTGAAATTATCGGTAATTATGGGGTAGGTTAAATATTATCCATAAAATACCGATAATCACTCACGATAACTATATATGGCATAAATTTATCCATAATTATCGATACATATTGGAAATATATTATCGATGAAAATTTGACTTAAATTATTATGATAATTATGGAAAAAATCATTCTATTCATTATCGATGAATTTGTGATGAATATCTTTCGATGATTTTCGATAAATTTGAATTAAAATTTTATCGATGCAATTACGATGATGATTTATACATAAAATAACGATGATGACACTCTATGAATTATCGATAAACATGTATCGTTAATATATAGGTAATGATCGATATATATTATAGATAAATCATCAACTAATTTTATATGTAAATTTTCGGATAATTCTGCGACGACGTTATTCTAAAAAATATAGAAAAATTGGCGGTAAAAATTAAAAGATAATTATATAAGAAAGTAATTTATAATTGAACAACATATTAATATTTTAGAAATTATTGGAAAAATTATGGATGACAATGCTCAGAAAGTTATCGATAATTAAGTCCCGAAAAAGTAAGATTAATTATCTAAAAATAATATTAATTAATTATCGATAAACTTATATATGTAATTATATCAGAAATTTTCGATATTCTTATTAGATGAACCATCAATAATATTGCAAGGAAAATATGGATAATTCTTCCTCTAATATGATATAAGAATTATCTGTAAATAGAAAACAAAAATTAAAAGAAAACTATGGATGAATTTTATTAAATAGGTTAGAATAATCAGAAATATAAATATGATTTACTTTCTTAGATAAATTACGGTTGACAACACATCTAAATTTACCGATTATTACCCAGGCAGCATTACTTTATTGGGACGCGCTTGGGACAATGTTGTGTCGTTCGGACTTGCTCGGATACTTGGGGAAAAATGTCGTCCCAGTAATGGGACATCACAATTTAACCAATATTGTTTTCCAAGTGATGTCCCATGTTATCACAATATTGTTTCCTATTTTCGTTCCAATTGAGTGTGTATAAGTTATTGGGTGTGCATTATTACTATCATGATATTTTTTTTTGTGAATTGAGTCAAATTATTACAAATTTTCTTTTAAATAAATGTTGTAATTAAATGCATATGAGATTATCTTTGCTATACCTAGTTGATAGATAAATTATAATTCATCTCGATCCTATTGTATAATGTGGTAATCAAAAGATTGATTAACAAATGAATATTATACAATTCATTTCCTCAAAATTTCATGAGTGCACTTATTTTATTTACAGACATGATCTGTGATCTACTGATCTTCTGCGCATGTCCATTGACGAATCAGTTGGAAAAACTTGATATTAAGTTTTGAAAGCTTTGGTATAATATTAAATAATAATGAGTTACAGGTCGTTTCTTAGATGTGATAGTACAATACCTATTTGATTAGCTTTACTAAGAAAATACGCTATGAATCGTATACTTTCTGCAATGTAAGAAATCTAATCCAGCGATTTTAAGGGTATTTATTTTACCCTAAAGCGTTAATCTCAGAAAATTATATTAGGTATATTATTGATATCCTACTCTCCACGGGTATTTCCGCATGAAAAATTAATATAATTAATTTACAACATTACATTTTTTTTAAATTCCACATAATATGATGATTCATAACAATAAATTGATGGATATATTTATTATTCGGGGTAAAACCACATTCTGAAACACCCTATAACCGCTTGGGTTGTTTGACTGCATCGTTTGAAATGGAAGATGGCCGACTGGTCACTGACGTTGCTGTATTGATCTTATCCGCGCTCTACTGTATTCTGTGATAGTTCTAGCTAATACTAAAACTTTATTAATATTACCTATAAGATAAATGTCTGAGGCTTGTTACAGCTTAACTATATACCTAGGTACCTAAATATTCTATTGAAATATTTCCTATTTAGGCACCTAAGCTCCTAAGTCCTAACTAGCTAGGTAGGTTGGTAGCTAGTTGGGTGAAACCCTATATTGGTACTCTAGGTATAGCTAAGAAATACCAAGTACCAAGTTTCTAACTAGGTATGTAAGCATCTAATACATCTCTATTAACTAACCTACCTCTGTAACCTAACTAGTTAGGAACTACCTAATTAGGTTAGCACTCTACTTTCCGAGGAGGAGGAGTTTACAATTAAGACTAGGTACTTACCTAGTACTGCCTACCTACTAGGTCATTGAGTCACGTACCTACCTAGCCGCCTAGGAAACTATTTTATTAAAACCCTATTTGCCGACCTAGTAAAATAAGTAAATATAGGTGTACCTACATGGTTTAAAAATTAGGCTTTCTAATTTGCTAACTAGGCTGATAAACACTGTGTTACTTATCCAGACAGCCGTCAGCCTACAGGCTGACAAGTGACAGCTTATGCCTAGGCTGTACCTATCTGTAAGTGACCCCATGATGATGTTACAAACTTACAGAGTACCTATGTCAGTTAAAGCCAATTAATTGGCTTAGATTTGAAATGGTCAAATCTCAGATACCTATGTCTAATTGGCTTCAAATTTTGAATTAATTCCTATGTTTCACAGTTCCCATGTTAATTAATTGATTTGGCTTGAAATCTTAAAAAAATAAGCCAAATTGGCTTGGCTCCAAATTTCTATATAACATTGGTTCAAAAATTTAAAATTGGCTTACAATTAGGTATCCAGCCTCTGAAACATGGTACCTACGGTCCTACCTATTCATCGCACTACTCACTAATTTGTCATTCAGTCTGGTTAATGGTCACCTGCCTAAATTAGAGTACCTACCTAAATAAGGCTACGACCCGCTACGCGGTACGTCCTACTAAACTAGTTAGCGTACTAAGTAATATGTACCCAACTGTTTTTGGCCTCAAACCACAATGACACTACCTACCTAATATAAAATAATAGTTTAACTGCATAATACTCATAGACCTTTACTAAATAATTCAATATAAATTTAAAATAACAATTTGATATAAATTTAGCTAAATAATATAGTATATCTCATAATCTCTCCATTTTTCTCTCCAGCTGTTACCAAAATTCACCATAATTCTCTCCAAAATACCATTGTAGCTTGCATAAGAGAAAATTAGATATTTCTCTCCATTTAAAATTAAATGGCTCAAAATAACTATGATAAACTCGCCATTAAAATGGCGAGTTTGGACTTTGGACATGCTTTAGTACCTGGAAATATAGTTTTCCTTAACAAAATAGTTTGAAGTTGAAGAGGCGCAATTTACCTGAGACCAGAGTATCTGCCCTGCGTCACTGCGTGCCTTGTTTGTTTCAGTTTTAGAGACAAAAACTGGCAGGAAAAATTATCTACCAAGGTAATAGGCCATATCCCGCCATAGTAGGCCAGTCTGTATTTTGTGATAAATTTTTCCCCTTTGAACATAGTATTCTGGCAAAGTCGGTGGATTTCTAGCTATTAATTCATATGTTACCATTAATTTTCAGTGGATGAATTGGGAAAATATTGATGGATCAGTCAAATTACTGAAATTTATGGTGTTTTTTTTCAGCTTTTTCAAAAATTCAGTGGGATTTTGTGCAGCAAATACAAACTGGATAGTAGGCATAGTCACATATCACAATATCATAGTATCCTAAATAAGAAGTAACTAGTATCTACTGCCTAGTCTCCTAGACTCCCTTCAAATCTTTATCTGAACCTATTTGGCATTTTGGCTGGTTTTTTAACTTTAATAAATCCAGATACGGTTGAAGTAGGTACCTAGAATGATCAATGATGCTAGTCAATGCCAGTTATGTTTATATCCATGAAATAAGTAATAAATCC
This sequence comes from Caprella mutica, assembly GCA_947561585.1. Classification (NCBI taxonomy): domain Eukaryota; kingdom Metazoa; phylum Arthropoda; class Malacostraca; order Amphipoda; family Caprellidae; genus Caprella; species Caprella mutica. The sequence continues at coordinate 120,765 of CANNZV010000290.1, read as the reverse complement.
ACTAAATTTGAAAAGTGATTACTGATTAGGTAATGAAGAAGTTACTGATTAGTGATTAGGTAATGAAGAGTATTTAGTTTGAAATTTAATGTTAAGTGGGTAGCTAGTTGTTTCAATTTAAATTAATGTAACTATTGGAACTTATTCAAAATTGTTCATAGAAAATGTCCCAAATATCTTGCTATTCTGCAACCGCCAACCAGCACAGTTTGATTTTTATCTCATTTCTCTATATAATATATTGGTTGTTGTTCTCAATTGAAAAGTCGAAACCACTGTGCATTTGGTATCATGTACTGAATTCCACTGCACTCCAATGTCTCTCCTAATTTCTCACAAATGTATACAATAATTACATGCATGTAAATGTAGTTAACAGTCTCCAAGATCTTGCCAAAATACATTTGCCACCAGAAAACTCCCCAAAGTAGGGTCACGCAGGTAAATTGCGGCCCTTTTAAAGAGTCTCTAAAATATTTTGAACCAAAATTACATTAAAATGCTGCATAGCTATCAAAAGAACCGCAGTGCCTGCTATAATATATTAATTTAAGTTTTTAACGTGTGTTTTGAAGCTATGATGTTTCTGTTTTTAGAGCAGTGGTTCTTAACCTCGGTTCGATCGAACCCCAAGGGTTCGGTGAGTCACTTCCAGGGGTTCGGCAGTTTGGCTCATTAAGTTGTTTGTTTATATGCAAAATTCATGTTTAGTTCCTTTTGATCATTGAGCATATTGATTTAGTGTGCCAGTGCAAACGATGCTTGGTACAGTTTGTGCACTAATACAGTTTAACTTTAGTTTTGTACATATATTTTTATTTTGAGGGGGAAAACACATTTTATTTTCCAACTACAAGTGTTCAATGAATGCATATATGGAGCTTCTGGGATTCGGTACCTCCAAAAAGGTTTAGAACCACTGTGTTAGAGGCTGCAGTTAGATAGTTGTGCCGCAATTTACCTGCTTGACCCTGCAGCAAATGTGCCATACTTTGCAAATTGGACTCCACTGACTTTTTCAAGGAGTTGAAAATAATTCAACGACATGTTTTCACTAACTTGGCTGATCCTGTGCAATGTTTCAAAGTATAGCAGAAAAGTTGCCAGTGTAGTGAGAAAGTTATTTTGTCTCCCCAGTTTGCACTTTTCTGAAGCTAGGTTGCAACATTCAAGATATTGAAACAGAGAATGTATCAATGTATAACCGTATAAGAAATCGTAACTAGGCTAATAGTATATTGCTATCAATTTACTATTTCTGTATTAAATTTGCTATGAACACGTATGAATTATCCCTATATGTTACATTATTTTTACCGTGAACAGAAAAAGAGATCTCTTCAAACTCTTTACCAGTTCATGCAGATTGTCTAATTTGGCATTATCTTTGTCATTCAGTCTGCTCACCTGTCTTAAAATGGGGTAAAGAAGTTAAATTTTAGCCCACAACTGACTTTGACTTCAAACCACGAAAACTATCTAATAAAAAGCATACCTACTACATAGGTTCAAAACCCTCATAAATGTAGGTAATTTAAAATGTTTATGGTTGTAATTTAGGGTGACCAGTCCTTTCGCCGAAAACACATCCGCCGCACGCCACTTTCGGCGAAAATGTAAAAAAACACTATACGTTATAAATATGAAGAGATATTGTCCACCTAAAGTTATGTTAGTGGTCTGTTTTTATTTTAGAGGGGGGGGGGGAGGCTTGTCCCCTTCTGGTTAGATTTAATAGTGAAAAAATGTATACTATAGTCTATACTGTTATTTACTGTAAAATAAGTATACCTTATTTAGGTAAATAATTGTCATTTTTTTCGGCTCAAGTGTAATGCGGTGAAGGTGTTTTTTGACGAAAGGTCCTAGAGCCATAATTTACCTAAAATTACCTGTGACCAGAGTTCATATGTCTAGATGCCTTGTTTCAGAGACTTGGAGAAAGAGACATGTAAAAATAGCCTATAAAGTATAAGCTGTAGCCAGTCTGTAGAATATGTATCATTTTTGTGTTTGTTAATAACCTGTGTTTCAAAGTACCTAAATGCACAAAGTCTCCAATCAGCTCAGGACTTTCTCTTAATAATATTGAATTAGCTACAATATCAAAAGTGGCAAAATTTTGGAGGGGTGAATTAAGTTGTAAAACATGTGAATAACAAATAAATCACCCTCGTATGGTCATTTCTAAGTATGGCAGGAAAGTTGCCCAGGTTGTGAGAAAATTAATTGGTCTCCAAGCTTGGTAAACCTAGGTCACCTAGTTGTCATTGTTATAATTTTTAATATCTTAAATGTGACTACCTTATTTCAGTTATCTTGGAAAACCAATTTATTTTCTCTCTATAAATAATTACAACATGCCAAGAAAAAGAAAAAGTTTCACTGAATTGTCTTCTCGACAGAAACGAAGAAGATTGATTACAGTGAAACTAATTGATTCAAGAAACGGTGCATCTTCACCTGAAGAATTGTCTACAAATAGAAATAATTCTGATCGATCTCCAAATAATGATGCATTACCTATTGTTACATCCAAATACCCTGACAGGTCTCCTTCAAACAGTTCTGGATCTTCGCCCTGTCTTGATAATGAATCTATGAGTAATAGTTCAAGTACTATCAAAGAAACCTCTTCAAATGACTCATCAAGATCCTTTTCTTTGCTACACTGTGATAATCAAGATGAAATAACTGATAATTTTCCTAATGTACATTATTCTGCTGAGAACTGCACACATTTAATTGAAACATCTTTATCTACATGGATAAAGAGGGAAAAAAAAGTGTCTCATGAGTCAGTGAACAGGTTACTGGTAGAGTTAAGGAATAATTTTCCTTCTTTACCCAAAAGTGTCAAAACACTGCTCAAGTATGATAGAGAACAAAACATAGTTCAACCAATGGACAGAGGTGAATATATCCATTTCCCAAATTGGTTAACAGGTATAATGAAACTGATCAATCAAAATACTAATTGTGTTAGAGTAGTGGATTTGCTAGTCAACATTGATGGTATACCATTGTTCAACAATACCATAAAGTATACAGCTTATCCATTATTGGTAAAAGCAATGAATTTTTCTGATGATCATATATTTTGTGTTGGTATTTATTGTTCAAATAAAGTAAATCACACAGGTTTTCCTGACTCTAGCAAATTGCTTGAAGCTTTTTTCAGTGATATTGAATCTCCATTAGATACTGCACATGGTTCTGTAAAATTAAATCTGAAGGCTTTCTGCTGTGATGCTCCTGTCAGAGCATCACTGAAAAATATTGTTAGTCATTCTGGATATGGAAGTTGTGAAAGATGTACCCAGCATGGGGAATATCATGGGTCTGTTGTATATCCTAGAGTTACTGATACTCTAAGAACTGATGAATCATTCAATAATAGGACCCACCAAATTCATCACAAAGGTGATTCACCCTTAGAGTTGATAAATTTCCCTATGGTTTCTGGTTTCATTCTAGATTATATGCATTCCGTATGTATTGGAACAATGAAACGAATACTTTTGAGATTGACTACTTTTAACAAAAGAGGGAAAAATGTTAACTTGTCCACCAAAATGAAAGCAGACTTGCAAGTAAATTTAGATGAGATTCAGCAGCACATACCCTCTGATTTTAACAGAACTTTGGATGGAGGCATAAAAAATTTGTGTCACTGGAAGGCAAGCGAACATAGATTATTCCTTTGCTATATAGGATTTGTCCTCTTGGCTAATGAAGAATTAATTGCCCCTGAATTGTATCAAAATTATCTAAAGTTTGCTATAGCAATGAAATTCTTTCTGAGTGATGACCAAACAGTGAATTTGGAATTAATGGACTCTTTGATGAAGGACTTTGTTTCTTCTTCTTCCAAATTATATGGGAAATCCTTTGTTTCCTATAATGTTCATTGTATGATACACCTCATAGATGATTATAAAGTTTATGGAAACTTAAACTTGGTTAGCTGCTTTTGTTTTGAATCTTATTTGGGAGTACATGTGAAAGGTGCTGTAAGGAATGGTTTTAAACCGTTACAACAAATTATTCCTCACATAACAAGACAAAATATGAATATTTCTGAGCCTCGTGAAAGAAAATTCAATCCATCTAGATCAATGAAGTGTAGCCATGTAAATAAATCAGTACATTGTTTCAGACAATTAACTATGCCAATTGGAAGTAGCATCAAAATAAGCATAAGTGATAAAACTTCAGACAGTTGTATTCAACTGAAAGGAGGGGACATTGCTATTTTGATGGGAATCCATTTATCTGAAAGAAAAATTAAACTTCTTGTTTCTTTGTTCCATACTAAAGTATCTTTCTTTGATTCCCCTATTAAGTCTGATTCTATCGGCATATACTTAGTTTCTAAATTGACTACTCCTAAATGGGTATCTTCAAAGAATATTTTTGGTAAAATGATGCTCCTTCCAAACAGAAAAACATTAGGAAGCTTTGTAGCTCTCTTGATGCCTCATACTGTTGTGTGATGCCATGGCCTTCATTTGACATCATGCTAATCTTTATTTCTTCATCTCTTAAACTGTGAAATGTCGAATATGATTTATTAGTATATATGAATATTATATATATATGTTACTTTGAGGAAGTTCCATCATTTTCTGTAGCTAGCTAGATAGCTAGCTAACTATACAAGTCTACCATAAATAATGTGTATTTCAAAGGTAACATAATTAGAATTGTATTTCTTATTGTAGGAATATTTTATTTATTTTGTTTAGTTGTGCTATCCAATAAATTTAACCTTACAAAAAATGGAAGAGGCCACTATAAATAGCGTTGGTGGGGCTATTTGTCAAAATGATTCTTATTTTTCTGATTGAAATTAAATGATAATATATAAATATTGATTAGGTGAATTATTTGTTTTAAACTTAGCCACATTCATTATGGTAGAATAGTGCTATGGTCTTTCATTACAAGGTTCATATTAAAGTCTTTGTTCTTATTTTCTTGGTTTTGAGATGGGATGATAAACCCCTCTTAATTTTATATCTTGTTTTAAACTCTCATGGAAACTGAAGAATCATTTTGTTCAGGAGGTTTTATAAATATATAGTACAAAATATTTGCACCTTGGTCCATGGGCTGCTATCTTACTAAATTTATATCTTTGTTAAGTCATTATTTCACATTTAACCCATCAAGAACCTTAAACAATAAAATGTTTGACAAAAAGGTTAAAATCAATAGATGCAAAACATTATTTTCAAACATTTCGAAATATAAAGAATAGTACAAACACATACTTCGCATTTAATTATTTAATAATTTTTCAGTGGGTTAATTGCTCTTTTTTATTTGTAAAAACTAATTTTGCTGCTAGATTCAGAATTAGAAACTGAAGTATTAATTATTGTATTTCTATTTTTAAAAATTCTCAAAAAGAACACTTTATTCAGTAACTTTGAAATTTTAATTAGTTTTTCTATTGCTTCTTTGCTTCTAGCTCCCTCTGATCAAAAATCCATGCATTACATGTCTTATATTTGAAAAGTGTCAAAGCAAAGTATCTGAATAAGTATTACTAAAATATGTTTTAAATTTTAGGGATGAGACGAAGTATCAGAAGTATCGTTAATTTTCTTGTATCGATATCAGCATTATTTTCTGGTATCAGTTGTTCTGATATTGTTTTAAGCAAAAAAAGTGCTGATACTTTACCTATAACACTAGTATATATTTAAAAAAATTATATTATAATTTATTATTTATCTGTTAAATAATATCTATTCCATCAATTTAAATTGATGTAACAATAATTTCATATAGATAGGTAATCCTAATTTTCAAAATTATTAATTTCATTCAAATAATCAAAGTATTGGTGAAAATCTATGTATAGGTATCAGTGAAAATCTAGGAATCGATATCGATGAAAAACTGTGGTATCGGTATCGGCAAAAAAAATTGATTCGTACCATCTTTATTAAATTTGTTATTACACTAATAACAAATCAAATTTTAGTTAACTCATATATGCCCAGTGCTTTATGAAAACAACTCTTAAATAATAAGATGCAAATTCACACTCACTGAAAATTTTAATATGTAAAGATTGTTTATTTTCTTAAATTTTTGAAAAGAAAGTTTTGCATTTATAGAGGTTACTATTTTGTGAACCATTTGATTATTTAAGGTGTTAATTGTGCAAGCAAATGATTGTAACGAAGAAAGAAATTTAATATTACTTCAATATTGATTTCCATGGTTCTTCATTCACAATTTCAGACTATACAATTATCATTTTTATAATAAAATTTAAGGTTAAAATAATAATACACTTTACATCAAATGAATTCCAATAAAGGGTAAGTTTACAAACTCATTACAATTCACCCAAAATAAAATTATAATATATTTCAGTTGTCTGCTATGGCAGTTGTCCTAGAGCTACTCTCCTATATGTCCTCTCCTTCAAAGTCCCTTGTTTTATTTTTGGATTAATATTAGTGGACATCTATTGGAGTTACTTAGTGATGAACTAATTTTCATAATGAAGCTATGATGATTTTTCATTCTAGATTTAAATTATATTAATAAAACAATATCATGGCTCAAAAATACAGCAGATTCTTAGGTGTAATTTTTGAGGACAGATCTAATGAAGTTATTCCTAAGCGTTGGATGCATTCTGAAACGGGGCAAGATAACTGCATCAAAGTGCTCTTCCCACCAGGAGATGTACAGTCAAAAGCTAAAAAAGAGGAGAAACCGGGGAAGAGTTGGACACTGCATCCTGCAAAAGTGCTTGCCCAATCTGGTTAGTAGTTGCATTTATCCTTTCATATGTTTAAGATGTCAATTGATGTTGATTTCAGTTATCTAAATGGAATAGAAAAATGAAATTACATAGCTATATGGTATTCTTTCAGGAAAATTCAAGAAATGTGAGAAAAAACTCTATGATGCTTGTAATATTATGGACACTACAGCCACTGAAATGAGCAGTGATGCAGACTCATCAGATTCTGAAACAACAGATTTTCCAGGCACGCAACTAGTCACTGTGTCAAATGCATTTACTCCTCCCATTGTGCGAAATCAATCTCAAGGTAGCGGATCAGCTAATATGCAGCCTAGTGCATATGAGAAGTACGTTGATATGCATCATACTTAGCTCTTAATGGTCTCTTATCTTATTTTGTGTATTAGGTAGAACTCTGTAGACTTTCATCTATTTTTGTCATTTTTATTTATTTTAACTTTACAGTTCAGAACTCGATGAAATTGATCTTTGATAGGCTACAAAAATGTTTCCGCTTTCAAAGACTTGTAAATTGTTATAGCCAATGAACGAAAAAACTGTATCATGGTCACTTTGTCTCCGCCTCTTATTGTACTATTAACTGGTAAAAACAATTTTGAACTGATGGACATAGTTTAAGAACAGGTGAGGGTGACTATTTTTTATCATTGCGTGAATGTTACTCTTAGAGCTAACTCAGTAATTTTCTTACTAAAAGACATTGAATGAAAAAAAAAAAAATAATGATAGACATTTTAATTGAGGGTGCTCAATGCTTATACTTCTTCCTCAGAAACTATATGGATATGGAACAACTTCAGTGACATTTTGATCTCATTGAAGCTTTCATTCTGAATATTCGTTCTTCGCTTGTTCATTGCATGGTTAAGGCTTGTTTCACACAAGCATTTTCAACAGCGCGAAAAAAGCTTTTTCTTAAATTGTTTTTTTTTTATTGCTGATGGAAAAAACGCAAGTGTGAACACATTTTAAGAAAAGCTTTTTTTCGCGTTGTTAAAAATGCAAGTGTGAAGCAAGCCTCAACCATGCAATGAACAACCGAAGAACGAATATTCCTAGTGAAAACTTCAATAAGATCAAAATGTCACTGAAGTTGTTCTATTTTCAAATAATTTCCAAGGAAGAAGCTTAAGAACCCTGTATTAAAATGGCTACCATTTTATATTTTTTCATTTTATTCACTGCCTTTTACTAAGTAAAATCACAGAGTTAAATCTAAGAATAACCTTCGCGCAATGACAAAAATAATCACCCTCACTCTTTGTTCATCTGTTCTTAAACTATGTCCATCATTTTAAAAATGTTTTTACCTGTTAATAGTACAATAAGAGGCGGAGAAAAATAGACAGAGATACAGTTTTCTCGTTCATTGCTAAAGATTTACAAGTATTTGAAAAAGCGGAAACATTTTTGTGGCCCATATTGTATCATAATGATTATGCTTCATACAATGTCAAGAGTCGTTACCGATTATTATATAAAAATCATAGCTTGTTATAATTCTGGGTATCAGCTGTGATGACTGAAGTGGAAGGGGTGTAGTGTCACAATTTTTCATCAATTTGTTGTAATTTCCATCTCACTAGGATCCTTGAAGATAATATTTCTGAAGTTCAGAAGTCTCTTGATAAGGCACTGAAGATGCTAGCAGCAATTGCCGTTTCAGTTGAAGAAGGCTTTGAGAGTGTCATAAAGCCTCGTGAGTTAACTGAATGTCCGAACCCAGCTGCTACCATGGAGGAGCTGAGCAATCTACTAAAATTTGAAGATATAGTAAGTAGCAACTATCTGAATTTTATTTCCCAACTTTCATATTTTGATATATATTAGATATGCAGCTATGTAATGATATAATAGTTAGTTTTTATGTATTATATATTTTTTAACACCAAACTTACTCAAGAATATAATTAACAGAAAGTAATTCTTGGTAGTCAGAAGGGCCATTCTCCTACCGATACTGTAACGAAAATCTTCAGAAGACTTATGACCAGAGAATTTGCAGCTACTTTCAGCCTCAGTGGGTTGGGGGACAAAAGGAAAGCCACTAAAAACAGCTTCAAGGATCATGATGTTGCCCCATTAATTTATGGTATGTAATGTTGATATTTGTATATATTGCAAAATAATGCATTAAATTAAAGAGATCGACAATTGAATAAAGGATCAAGTGTGATGATTGTAAAATTTGTTTGCCTATGCAGTTCCTAAACTGATGTGATCTGGATCCTATAACTATCACATATATATATATACCATTTGTCAGTTATTTGCAATTAGTGGGATAGTGTTATGCTTTTGAAATAGCTACAAGTTCTTAGCTTTATTCACTATCACTTTCTTCATTCTCTCTTGCATTTTGTATATATTTAAGATTTAATTTTCGAAATCGAACTAATTAATGTTAAAATTATGTTACATTTCTGCAACTGAAATTTTCCTTCTATTAAAGGATTGCTGGAAGTCCTACATGTGGGTGTACCGAGATCAGATCTGAATCGATTCATTTCTGCAAGTCTCAAGAGTTTCAATTATGTCACTCCAAAGAAGAGGAAACAAAAGGAAGGTGAATTAGAGGAATCTGCAGCTAAGATTGTAAGACCTAATTCAGATACCAATGATGTTGAAGTGCAAGCCCAAGACGCTGAATCACTACCAGAAGTCCAAGAAACAGAGTAAACTAAATTTATTAGATTAAATTAGTTGAGACGTATAAAGTCACCTACTGTGTCTTAAATGCCCACTCCAGTCAAAATCAACTCGCTAAAAATTTAGTTGTAAGTTTTCCTGGTCTGGTTTGGAAACAAGTTTTTTGTTTATATTAATAAATTTATTTTCCAGCTAATATATGTGTATTACTTCCACATCAGAAATTTATCCATATATTAACTAATAGCTAATATCTGTAAATAACTAAATTCACCAAGGATAAATCATCTATAACAACTATGGATAATAAAAGTGATAATTTACCATAATGGTAATTCAATCATCCTCGGTTAATAGCAAAAAAATATCCGTAACATTATTTAATTTATCCATAAATCAACTAATGATATCTGCAAATAACTAAATTCACCACGGATAAATTATCTATTACAATTATCGATAATATGGATAATAAAAGCGAAAATATTTACCATAATGGTAATTCAATCATCCTTAGTTAATGGTAAAAATATCCGTAACATTATTTAATATATCCGTTAATAAACTATAAATATCTGTAAACTTGGAAATTTATATGGATAAATCATCTATAACAATTGTCTATAATATATGTGAACGTTACCTCTCTTAATGCACGGATAATTTTACCATTATTGTAAATCACATCCATTATCGGAAGGAATATCCATTATTTCATTTAATTCATCCGTAAATTAACTGATAATATCGGTAAACTACGAAATTCACATGGATAAATTTTCTATTACAATTATCGATAATATGGATAATAAAAGCGGACGCTCCCGCCCTTAATGCATGGATAATTTTTCCATAATATTCATCTATAAACTTCATATTTACGGATAATATTACCATAATTTTCTGCCTGGGTATCGTAACCATTATGTAATTATTAGTTTGAAATTAAAACATACATTGAGATTTATAGCATACAATGAGATTCAAATTTAAAGCATCCAAATGAAGTTGATTATATTTAAGAAGAAAATATACTAAAATGGTTTAAAAGTTGTAAAAAAAATTAAATGGAGAAACTTTGTCAATTATTATAAATGGTTTATAGGTTCTTGGTCAATGTAATTGGTATAATCATAGATTCATAATGAAATATAAAACTACTGCCTATTCCTGCTGATAGAAATAATAAATAAAAACAAATATTTCTGCATAATGACAGACACCCTACAGTAGACCAATATCGCTACAGTCAAGGGATTTAAACTTGCTTTTTTTTTTCGTTATTGACTTCAATTAGGAATTTTACTATTTTCCATCTGTTTATAATTAAAAGTAAAATCACACATTTTACAGGAAAATTGAAACAAAATATATATATAAGAAATGAAAAAATGAATTAATGTTACATTTTGAGATATAAATCATTTTTTGATATTCGTTATTAAATCATATAATTTATTGAAGCTCTGCTTACAATCTTTATTTTATATTATCTCACGATTCAATCTTCTAATTTGTAGCAATTTGTATTATCATCAACTACAGAGAATGATAGCAACATTGAACAAACTTGGGCAATAGTTTTCATTGCTGGCAATCTTCTATAATTGCCCACCAAACAGTGAACAATATTTATTTAAAGTATATTCAATTTAGGTGAAGGAATTTTGGAAAATTTTGTTCCGTCATTGATAATAATATTATTTTATCTTTCCATTATTTTGTAAGTTACATATATGAAGTATAAGATAATTCCAATTTTGAAGAAGTTATGTTTTATAACCTATGACAACAATGTGAAGTGCTCTGGATATATCATCATGACATTTATCAATTTTTCTCTTTATAAATATTTGCACTTTCCATGATTAATTTGGAAAATAACAAAATGGCATTAGTAGACAAAGTTAATTCAATTGGAGTCTAAAAACTAAATGATTTGTTTCTCTAAGTAAAGAGGAAATTGCTAATTTCCCGATTGCTTAATGAGCTTCAGTCTAGAAATAATTACTTTTCCAAACTCTAACCTGCCTCATAATATTAATAACCGTTAATCCTTTTAGTAATTATTGCTATATATTTATAAGATTGTTTCAGAGTTTATGCTTTGCCGACCAGAAAGGCACACTGTTAATGAATAATATGAATCACATATACTTTTCATTTATTCACACTAATGCTGCTGGAAATAACATAATAATGTGAGATGAAAGGTGATAAAAAATATCGTGGGCCATTTTAGATGTTGGGATATATTTTGAAATGTTCTACTATAAAATTTCAAGTACTTAGTTTCTAAATGATCTCATTTTCAAATCAATGAAAGCAAGGAACACCTCGAGTAGGAAACATCTAAATATATTTTATTTGAATGAATAAAATATAAAAAGAAACAATTGAAAATAATAATTTCCGATCAGTGAATCAGTGAACTATAACGGTCTTGGTAAGATATCACATTAACCCTAGTAGCCTAGGGACTGGTCCACGCGCGCCAGTCCTCATGATAAAATATTAAGAATTTCATTTTCAAACCGATTTGGAAGCTGACTTTTCCTGACTTTTACTTTTCAACATAAATACATACGGTTATACAAAAGAGAATGTGATAAAAGGCAAGATACTCATATTATGAGCCTATATCCAAATATACAGGGTGTCTCAATAAACCTGAAATACAACTTTAAATCAGTATATTTCAAAAACTATTAGAGGTACATATTTCTTTCGGGCATTTTTTTCATTGTTGAATCCTTCTCCATCAACAGTTAAATTTTAATCAAGTTTTATTCATTTTTGTGAATGTTATAATGATTCTATGGATGGGTGATGAAAATGGCTTTTAAGCAAATTGTTAGAAAATCTAAGAAATATTTGTTTCTAATCTTTGCTTGTTAATTTTATTCTAAAATAGTAACTATTCTTTTGCATCTATCAATGGATGTGTAAATATCTGATGAAGGTTTCTATAGAGACTAAATATCGAAAAGTCAATTTGTTGAGATTTTATAACATTTTTAGTGAGGACTGGCGCGCCTGGACCAGTCCCTAGGTTAGTGAGTAAACTTTCAAGGGCTAGGTTACTAGGGTTAAGAATACATCAGTAAATATTTTACAAAAAGAACAATGTTATTAAATTAATTCACATTATTCAGTCCTTCCTTAAGTTTGACATCGCAAATGAGTATATCATATTTTTTTTAGATATTGTAACCATGATATCATGACCATTTTTCGATCAACTGAACTTTAATTTCAAGTTCATCATAGATCTATGTATATACCACGCATTTAAAATACATTCATATTCGGATGAAATTCGATTAAGATTCAGGTAATTCAATAATTTTTGGTATTCTTCTATAAGAATAACTGTTATTTTATCATAGTCTAATTACACCTAGCGATTCTGTAGCAAACTGAATTTTCCTGATGTAGCACATGATTTCGGAAGCAAGTTTTCCACCTTTCTGTTCTCTATTGCCACAGTTTGAAGTGACATAAACTATCCATTGGGTCTCTCATTACTTCACTAATGTTACTTTTTATTGACACTAAAAATAATACCTTCAAACATTTTACCCAGGTAGAATTTTTTCCATAGACATTATAGAATCCATGCGTCAATAATTACAATTTTTTACCTATATTTAGTTGGAAGTTATTTTTCAAACACTGTTTAAAAAAAAAACACTTTACCGTATAGTACCATAATGAACAAAAAAACCTTCAAATATTATTTCTGCATTTCCGAATTATTACATTATACAATTGGAATATTACTTTTATTTCTTTGGATATTTTTTAACTATTACGAGTATTGATAATTCACATGTGTAATGTCACTAATGTGTGTATAATTAATCAATAAATATACAATCGATAAAATGTCATAGAAGGTAAGTTCAAATTATTTGAAAACAAATAATTAGCGTAACATTAAATCAATGAATATTTCAATACAAATTCATATCAGTTTTCCCTCAAGTAATTTTTAAATTTCTTTCACTAAGTACAAATCTTCTTATAAATTCAATTCGAATATCTTGCAGGAAATTTTATGATGAAATTTTAACTTCTCTGTGGAACTTTCTGGTGGCCAGAACTTTGTCTCCTATAACAACAGAACCTCTTCTTGGGAAACTTCCAGAACTAAATCTAATTTTAACTTACAAATGGTGTTGCAAAATTCTGAGCGTTAAAATTTCATTTCAAAACATATAATTTATTCTACATAAAAAGTTAATTCAATGAATTTATTTGATTTCGATAATAATTAATTAATGTAAAAATAGCGAATATTCAACTTGAGCGTTTGTTTAAAATTGAGGAATTTTTCCCGAAAAGATATACGTATAACAAGACATATAAGAACAAATTGATCCTGTAGAGTGTAGATGGTTTTAACTTTTTTTTAAACAAATTTTAACTTCACAGAGTAGAGTTAATTTATTTATTTTTCAAATGTATTACCCGACATAAATGGCAATATTCTCTTCTCTTATCCTACTCCATTAATTTTATTAGTGGATCCAGAGATGAATCAAGATAATCTCGCTCATTGATTCCTTTAATTGTCAATTAATTTGTCAAATATATAACTTGGTAATCTGAAAAAATAGTCGAAAAGAAATCTAGTGAAAATTTCATCGTATAAGGAAAAGTACATCCTCTCGTTTTATTATTTCTGGTGATTATTTTTTATAAAAATATTATTTACCAAAAGTTTAAATTTTTTGGAAGAAATAAAAACGTTTTGTGAAACTGAATCCAGTTTTTTCATGGTTATAATTTGTTCGTTTTTTCATTTCAAGAATAGAATGGATTGTACACAATTGAATAATTACCCAAATAAATATTTATATTATTAATTTTACGTCCTATCTTTTCACTTCATTCATTTCTATAATATCATTGTAATTGCCATTGTTTCACACGTTGTGTAAGTATCACTCAATTCTTTGAACAAATAAAATTAATAATATTTCGAATAATTGAAAGAACATTATCTACGTATTGCGAGATTTATATGATTTATAGAAGCAAGTAAATTAATTGTGTAGATATTTTTTACTATTTATTATCATTGTGGTTACACAGTGTAAATATTACAATAAAATAATATGGAATATTATTATCTACTGTAGTATTTTATTTCTGAAAAAATATACAAACAAATAGTTAACTGTGTATTTAATACCGTGACCGGAAAATTCGTCCATGAAAAATTCGTCCACGGAATATTCGTCCACGGAAAATTCGTCCACGGAAAATCAGTCCTCGGAAAATTCGTCCATTAAACGCAAAATGGTTAATTTAAATGAAATAAAATGTTATGATAAATGTTTTGGTATAAAGTAATTTAATGTATATATTTAGGTGATAGTACATAGTTAATCTACTTTGTCGCATACATTGTTAAATTTGTTGTACTGCAAAATTCATGATTGTTTAATGAAACATTAAGTTACAATGATATATAATAATTTTATTAACTAAATTAAAGATAAAATGTTTGGTGCCTTAGTGTTCTTAACACCAGAAGATGTTGATGGCGTTAATGAAAATTTGTGCGGGGATGTCAATAGAGTTTTTAACTACTTTGAAGCTACGTACATTTGAACAAAACGGAGAAGTCGAAACCAACGCAAAAATCAGTTATATCTAATAAAATTTTGGAATGCTCAAGAAAAAACATCCTATTATTTGGTAGAAGAGTTAACTCTAACTTAAAGAATTGAAACAGAGAAAGATGTCACACATCGTAAAAGGCAACAAAATATCGAGATATCGTCGAAAGACTATATAGCTAGCATTGCAATGCACTTCGAATGAAACAAACTTCTTTTTGATAAATATTGCATAACTGAAAATGTCAAGCTATTCAATTTAATAATTTGATTAAGTTTTTTTTTTTTGATTTATAATTATAGATAACCTAATATATTAGTTACATATAAATACATTTCTCATCAATAGCTATATTTGCTGAATTTATGTGTTATTTTCATCTAACCAGATTTTATGGAACTGTAATTATCTCTTATATATGAATATTGTTAACACTCATGTCTTTTTTTCAAATTTAAGAAAACAGACGAATTTTCCGTGGACGAATTTTCCTAGCACCATACAATACATATTCTAAAACTATATTATAAAATAAATATATATATAAAAGTTAAATATTTTAGTAACTAATGTTAATGTGAAAAATTATTCGTTTTAATGAAATATTCAAAATGAATTATACTTCAGTTTTTATCAAGAAGATAGAACAAGTTGAAGGATCTGAAAAATATAGGTGATAATAATTCATTCATCTAATTTCATTAAATTTTTATCAAATACTATTCGAATTAAATATTAAAACTTAGAAATAATCATGTTAAGTGATAAGTTGTCAATATTCACATTGGTTTTTATTCTTTCTCGAATCATTTCCACTCTACCTACAATGGGGGTTCTCTTTCACAACTCCTTCCCCCATCAACAAACACTTTAGTTGTAATGCTCATGACCTCATAGTTTGATTGAGTAGAACAAAGCTAAACACTCTAATTAGTTAAATCAATTTGCATTAATATAGAGATACGAAGTACCAATGAAGATGATAATGAAAGCGAATTCATATTTCGACGGCATCAGACCATAACTTGTTTAAAGTTAAATTTATTTGATATCTTGAATAAACAATCTTCTTCGTTAATTTCACCCTTAATTCAATCTCTCGAAGCTTTAACTTCTCCCAGACACACACTATTGAGTATTCAATTATGTTGATTCAGCAGTTCTCAAACCAACAAGTAAGATCTGCACTTTGCATCATTAACTTGTTGATTGACTTCAGAATTTGTTGGAATACCTAATTTAATTAGGAAGTGTCTGTAATTGAATAGTAATTAGCTGATTAATTTATCATTCGAAGAAATATATTTGCACTTCTTCAAACAGAAAGACGTACTATGATAATGAAGTAGAATATGTACACAAAGATTTAAACTAAAGAAAATGTTACTGTTCATAGGTATAACGTAATTATCATAAAATTTCATCATCATATGCATTTTTATATTTTCATGTAAATTATCGATTCCAATCATATAACCTTCTAGTTATTTATGTAATCTATAAAACTGTCAAAATTATTTAGGATAAAAATGATTCTTAATTAGATTATCTATAACTGGATAAGTACATCCTCCTTGGGAAAGAATACTGATCAAAGGATGAGCACTGTTGTTATAAGTTGAAATGAACATATATAGAAAGAAGTATAAGCAGAATATGTTCAAGAAAAGCCTCATTTAAAAACTGAAAATTATAGCAGAGCTTTTAAGATTCTCCTCGATTGGTTTTATTAATCAAATCAAAGAAATTGGTAGATTAAATTAACAATTTATAGTCTAGTTGAATTATAGAAATTCTTGGTTGTTCTGCTTTGCATGTATAAAATGTTATAAATGATTGATAAGAAACTAATGAATAATATACTAAATTACCGAGTGAAACCCATAACTTTATATTATAATTTGATTTACCAACAAGCGAAAGTCTTTACAATTTGATTCAATTTGTTCCAGACGAGCACTAGAATCCCATCGAGCGTGTCATTGAATAAGTGACACTCGTACGCTCCACTGAGAACAAGAGGTTACATCGATAAGTCCTCCTTTACTGAGTCAAACTGAATGGAGATAGGATTTAAAGGAAAGAGATCCCGTATTATTCCATGTTTACCATTAACATTTATTCATATATAGTTTTTCAATTTCATTAATAAAATTAACACATTTTATGAAAGCACACCCATACAATGGAGATGAATCATAATAATAATTATATTAGTAAAACTATAATTTTTCAACACATTAAGGTATAGAAACTATTATATCATATACTATAAGATGTGTAGGATTATTGATGTTGGGGACTTGGGGTATTATTAGACGTTTCTTGGTGTATTTTGCTTGTTGATTTCATAAATATGTATTATCCTTTTTGCTCATACAGGAATAATTTTATGGTAGAGCACTGTTTAGAAATTGTAGTTACAGGGTGAACCAACAAGATTTACAGTTCGTCACTTCAATATTTCAGGGTAAATATTCAACAATATGAATATATTATTTTATGAAAAAATAACTAGAACAAAATTAGGAGAGTAACCATTCAAAATGTCTACACTTTGCCTTGATCCTCTGCCCGAAATCGAGAAGTAACTCATCCGCAGCAGTACAGAACAGTTTCTTCTTTTAAATTTGACCAAGCTTTGGTCAGAGATTGTTTCATTTCAGCCAAACTGTTTCAGCAGACTTTAGAACCTTCAGTCTTCAAAAATGGACATAACAGCTAATTCCATTGGGTTATTATCGGGCCTTAATATTATTTTTTAGAACCCACTGAAATGGTCCTTAATTATGTACCTTTTTTGGGTAGCATTAATTTTGATATATGGGTCAGAGCGCAATTTTCAATGAAGATATATAATTCTTAAAACTTGCACTCAGTCATGGAAGAACATGGTGCAATTTAACAGCATACTAAATATTATATCTATGAAGTTTTACATTCGGTAAAATATACCGTCATTACTATTTTTCATATTTTCTTCTAACTGTATCTATTAAATGATTAAAAATAATCATTTTTTAGTCAATTAAATAATCAGATCGCAAAAAAAACAATCAATTATTCACAATAATTATATCAAAGTAGGTTTAGTATATTGAACATGAATTTCACAATACAATAGCTTTATTAATTTGGACATAGTAGTGTTTTATGAATCCAATTTTCATAGTTTTGCAGTTATTCCGCTGGGATATGAATCACCTTATAAAAATCTATTATGTAGATATCTTTATTAATAATTTTATCAAGCAATTACCCATAAGTTGATAGCCGTGTTGGTTTGGAAATTAGGAGGCTCAGCTTACTGGCACTATTAGTGTATGCAATTTTATGCATAACTAGTGTACTGTCACGTTAAAAATATCGGGGTTTTAATAGTATTAATATGGATGAAACTTAACAATTCAATGACACATGTTCCTTTTAGTATTAATTTCTTTTTCTGCAAATATTATTATACAGTATATTATAGCTATATGTAAAATAAATATAATAATTATCAACAAAAAACATACCACAAAAAAATCAAAATATCAAATCAGTATATTCACGTGCATATCGTTGTTGTATTCTTCATGGCAATAATCTAACGTTGTTTTACTTTTATTGAGCTCTCGAATGTTTCAGTATTTCATATTAATATCCTGAAATTGTCCAATGAAAGGAAAAATAAAGTTTAAAATGAAGGGGACTATGAACACAATAAGAATTAGAAAAATATGGAAATTTAAAGGATAATTATAATGGTATTATTGTGCCCTACCTCTTATTCGGTGTTAGAGGTGCATTCAACTAGTTGTTTTAAGATGGTAATCGATTCCTAATCCTCTGCAAGTTGTTGAAATAATAACTTTATTATATTGGTGAATATATCGTAATAAAAATAGATAGCACTATTTTAAAGATATTAACACAAAATCTGAACAAATTTTTTTTTAACTTTTATAAATTTAAAATAGTTGAAATCTTCGTTTATTTATGTGACACGCTATTATTAGTTTAATTTTTGTTCATTGTGCCCAAAATAATTTTCAAATTTTCTATTCCTAAGCAATTATAAAAGAAGCAATAGACTTCAAAACAATACAAATCAATACACAATTGGTAGTATTTGGTAAATGCTGTGCGGTAAATAATTATTATTCTGATAGTGATTGTAAATAACTTCTTGGCTTTGTTCTTTTTATAGCTGCTCATTAATTCATAGTTCCAGGAACAAATAATTGAGTATACGTGTTATGGTTTCATTCAATGAATAGGTAAGACGTGCTTATCGGTTTAGTTGTGAAGAAATATAAACAAAAGAAAATAGAGAGAGACTAATAATTATATGTAGGTATAAATCCCATCCTAAACAATAAAGATTCATTGTAATTTAAAATCTTTCTAGAAGTTCCTACTCGTTCAATTACATTTTTGAAGAGATGTAAAGTGTTCAGTAAAATTGTGGCATTACAGTAATTTCTACCACCATCTTAAGTAATGATATTGTCATAGAAAAAAGTTATTCATTATTTAATGCTTCCAATGAAAACCTTTCTTTCAATTGGTTGAATTGTTAAATCGATCTTAAAATTAAATATCATCTAATATTTGAATAATTAGTGAAGTTTTAATTCATGTTATTGTAATCTATTTCATATCGCCGTAGTAAATATAATTGGATTTTGGTCAATTATTAGGTTGATGCAAATTTATAAAAAAAAATTATTTTCAAATTTGAAATAAAATAGGTTACACCAATGTAAATGGTTAAAGCATGGAAATTTAAATGATATATTTATCCTATAAATGAATGAATTAAATACTTCTTCAATCATAAAATTATTAAGTATACACATTTATACATTCATTGTGAGTTACTCTATCAATCAAATATAAATCATATGAGATTTATAGAAACTTCGAAACCAGAAGAATTTCAATTTATTTCTCAATCCTTCAAGATGCCGGCCAAAAGACTAATTCGAAAAGGATTCAATGGATTCCTAGTTTTTCTCTGACTGCCGATGACTGAAGATGATTGATCACTACGCTAAAATATTCATTATCGGCTCTCAACATTGTTAAAATATGTGATTGTGATCGATGAAACATATAATTCAATTTGTGAGAACTTCAGATTCTGTTGAATAAATGGAAGTATATTGTGAAGACGTGACATTTTAACAAACTTATGTACACTTGCATTTTCATTATATTATACTCTTAAGTATATGGTCTATTGAAACCTGAAGAATTTCATTTCTAATTTTTCATTGAATAATTTATGAACGAACATTGAACAATTAATGAACTAAACTATGAAAATTTCATTGTGAGATATATCAGAAGCCATAAAAGTTACAATTTACCAGGTATCAGATAATGAGAAACATCAATAAATAAAAATCTTCATACTATGCATAGAGCAGAATTTATTTACCAATGCTACTATAACTTTGTTCTTTGGAAATTTTATGAAAGGTATGCCTTACGTGATTGAAGTATGTATATTAAATGAATTTAATATGAGCATATATTTGAAACATTCAGTCCACTATTGTATAGAAAATGAAGCTACAGATTTTAAAACTATTTGTTCATTCAACAATCAAATAATAATTCATTTTACCTCGACAAGACTTTCAAAACTTTTAGCAAAAGTTTGGTGATTTTTCATCCAGTGTGACAAAATGAAGTCCCACAACTCCACTAAAAACTAAAGTTTTAGGCAATCTTTGAGTAGTTTAATTCACCGGAGTGGATAAGTGTGTTAATATATTTTTTTTATAGAGTGTAACAAAAAAATCAGTGAATATACGTCAGAATTATTTATATGCTGGAGAAAATCTACATATTTTGCCTTGCAATCCTGATTGAAAATAATAGCAGGTTCGAGGCAGCGTTCGTGCTGACCGGGTTAGTCACCACGGTAGCCAGGGAGCAGCAAGAGCGCAGCGTGAGTGCAAAACTGACCGCTTTGGTGGCTAATTCTACTCCAGTATAACTGCACCGAACTACTTTGGGCCCCTGCTCCTATTTGCCTAGCACGCTGCCTAACTTCTGATGATAAGCGTCCCTTTGCCAAAACTGCTATAATAGTAATATGACATTACAGTCGTGGCAGAGCGCTAGGCAAATAGGAGCAGGTGTCCAGAGTAGTACTGCGCAGTTACACTGGAGTAGAACTAGCCTCCAAAGCGGTCAGTTTGCTTCAACGCTACGCACTCGCTGCTCTCTGACTGCCGTGATGACTACCCCGATCGGCTTAACCACTGCCTCGCGAACCTGCTACTATTTTCACTTTGGATATACACTATACATCTGCTATATAGTATGTTTAGCCAATGTATTAGCATCATTATTTTATTCATGACACTACGAATGAAGCTCATAGAGTAAAACGCTGAATCTAATCACAGTCATTTTGGACATGCATTGAATCGTTGTTAGTAAAAATTTGAATATAGTTTCAATTCATTTTAACCATTTATAGATCCAGAATATAAACCATAAAGAATAGAAAATTTTCATTCCAAAAGAATTTTAACTAAGATACTTTCTTGTGAAATTTTTTTCTCAATTATTTTACTCCTCGTGAAGAGGTTAACTTCAAAACACTTTTCTATAATAAATTGCTCAGATGTAAAATTTCAACTAAAGTAAATTGGTTATCAAAGTTCACACTATTACAACAGTTGCTGCTTAGATTTCTATCACGTGTTTTTAGTTAGCATTACTATTACCAATTATCTACTGAATATGTAATAATCAATATCAACTAATACTCTTGGTTATCTGATATGATTATTTCTCATAAAAAAAGTGTAATTAAAGTAAACGTTTCTTTATTAGCTGTAAACACATTGCACTTGATTTTGAACTGTTTGATAGAACCATTCAAAATTAATTTTGGTTTAATAGTTTTGGTTTTGTGTCATCCGTAAACGTTCAAAAATTGATTCTTCTAAAATATAATAAGGATAATGAAATCTATACTTACATATTTTAACCACAGTCTGGTCTTATCATGAATACCTTCATTATTATTAATTAAAATGTACTTTTATTATTATCATATCATTTTATGTTCAACATTGTAATTATCATCCCTTTCCTATACAATAAGAATCTCTTCAATTCTTGTGTGTATTTTAAAAAATTCATGTTGAGTGACTGTTTTGATTGCATAATTTTCGTGTATTAATATCGATTGTTGAGTTAATGAAGTTATTTTTGAAATCTCTTTTATTTGCTATTTAGTTTTGTATCATTTGGTTGCGAGCTAACAGGGAAACTTCTCATTTAATAATATAAATTTCAATGATACACTACATGAATTTCGTTTCTTAGTTATTAAATCGAATGTTTAAAAAAATAAAACACTTCCAGTGCTATTTCCTCTTATAATGATTCAACTCCTACTAGTAATTTTAATGCAATAATTTTTAATTCAATTAACGTTTGTTAGTTTCCCAATATTGCACCTTGATAATAAAATCATCTATAACTGATTCAATGGTGAAAATAATTTACGGCTTTGTACGAAATCGCATACTCAATATTGTTTTCCTTCGATAAAAAAATCATGTTCACAGTTTCCTCCTTTGAACTGAGGAAATAAGCTATGAAAAATTCCTTTATTTATCTAAGTTACTAAAAATTTTATTTCTTAAACCTTATTAAAAATTGAAATCCAATTTCTTTTAGGACCGTAAGTTGACAGAAAACATTTCATAACTCCATGTTTTCGATATCAGAGCATTTTCTGCTGTGTTTTATGAAGATAGAATTTCACAAGAAGAAATAATTTCTTGTGTATTGATAATGTCACTATCTTTGAATATTTGATTCAATATATTATCTGCCTAGAAAAACTGATAAGGAATAATTTCTCGAACTCAGTTTTTAACTTTTTTTCACAGATCTTAAAATGTTAAGACATGGTCTCTTCCACATATCAGCATAAATATATTCAATTTCCTAATCAGACTTTTTTAATGAGATCTACACTTCTAGAAAGAAAATTGACTCTGTTGCCTGCGTTAGAGCATAAAAAAGTATCTGATTAATTCTTTGGCTTCAGGTAATTGGAGAGATCTTTTCTTTGTTCCATGTATCTCTAATTTAGTTTCGACATGAGATACAGAACAGGCAAAAGAAGGTGGTTTTCATTGCTCTATTTTAAAACTAATTATAAGAGTTTTAAAATTAGAAATTCATATTTCAAGAATTAAGATATATTCTGGAAAAGTTCAAAATGATTCATCATTTTTTAAACTTTTAATATTTCGAGAACTTGAAATGCAGAATTTTAAAAAGATGTTGGAGGTATAATGCTATTCGAAGGAATTTTTCTTAATGTATACAGATAAATAGAATATAAAATTATATTGAGTTTCGACGAAACACGGAAATTTCTCTCGTTTAATAAAAACTGTTGGAGAAAGTTTGATATCTCGTTGGAGGCTGAACTGCGAATAACTTAGAATGAACATTTTCCTCACAAGTTTAAATTTTTCACAATTTAAATATTGCCTATTCGTTACATTACCTGCATGATTTATTGAGCTATTTTTTAACTTCAATATACTAGATAACTATTATCTATATACCTAATATACCTCCAAACATATATACATATTATAATTATTAATCGGTAATTAAACAGAAAACACTATATAAATAAATTAGTTTTTGGTTGGCCAAAATATATAATATATTAATTTGTAATATTGAAGAGTTACTCCTATTTTTAAATTGTATAGAACATTTATAATTAAAGAAAATATGTCAGAAAAGGGTAACGAGATCAGAGTATAGAAAATCTGAAAAAAACAATACATTACTTGGGCAAAAAATGGATATTCCCAAATCATTATCGGAATATTCCCAATGAATATTCTATGATGATCATTTTTGATATTGAGGGAATGCCTTTTTTGGCACGTTTATGAAATAGTCCCATAAATCACAAGGTAACATCTAGGGAATCTCACAGATGAAGCTGAATGGAATAATGAAGGAATGCTAAAGGAATAAGTCATCCATAGATGAAGGGGATAATGAAGGAATTACCTATGGAATAAGTCATCCAAAGCAAAGGTAATATTGAAACAATACCTATGGAAGAAGTCATCCAAAGCAAAGGTAATATTGAAACAATACCTAGCTATGGAAGAAGTCATCCAAAGCAAAGGTAATATTGAAACAATACCTATGGAAGAAGTCATCCAAAGCAAAGGTAATATTGAAACAATACCTATGGAAGAAGTCATCCAAAGCAAAGGTAATATTGAAACAATACCTATGGAAGAAGTCATCCAAAGCAAAGGTAATATTGAAACAATACCTATGGAAGAAGTCATCCAAAGCAAAGGTAATATTGAAACAATACCTATGGAATAAGTCATCCAAAGCAAAGGTAATATTGAAACAATACCTATGGAATAAGTCATCCAAAGCAAAGGTAATATTGAAACAATACCTATGGAAGAAGTCATCCAAAGCAAAGGTAATATTGACACAATACCTATGAAATGAAACATCCAAAGGAAGAGTGAATAAATGATTTAAAATAACTGTGACTATAAGTGCCGTGCAAAACTATTCAATTGACTGCATAACTCAATTGTCACATAGCTACACACAAAGAAGTCTTACTTGAACAAATAACTTAACAAATAACTTTGTATACAAAATCTACTAATATTAAAACTTTAATTACTGGACTCATTACTTTAAATCTAGGAATTTCCACACTTGCCTCTTTGTACTGGTATGAAATGGAAGAAACTAAACATACGGCAATCATTTTATTGAAATTTCATTTCGCATATCATTTAGAAAGAACTTAATTAGTATAATTGAACATAAATTAATTCCTGGGCAACTTGTTTACATGTTATAAAGGTTCAATCTATAAGCTGTCAGTAATTTTCACTAGATATTTCTAATTTATTCTGTAAGGCTATTATTGGCACTTCTAAAATTTTATTATTAAACTCTAGTCAGTTGAAGGACAGGAAACTGAAGAAATAATTCCATGAAATTTTATATTTCACTTCCAGATGAAAAAGAATATGTAATGTTTTCAACCTCTGCCCATAGCTATATATTAATAAACTTTTCGTAAAATAAATGAACATAGTGAACCAATTTATAATTAAAGTATAGACTGAATAGTAAATACATATGAATGGAAATGGGCCTACAAACTAACATAATACACTACATCTAGGGTATATACTCTAACACCGTTATCATTATACCCAAATTTATAATAGTTGAGTGATAAATGTGAAAAAAATGTGTATCAATACAATCTAACAATCACAATACTAACGTCTTTTTTCTTGACTACTACTATCTCTTATAGCCCGTCTATTACATCTTAACTGCACTGCTGCAAGGCGAAAACTAAATTTAATAAAAAATATTCTGGGTATCTGATTCGCAAATCTTAGTAGTTTCTGATTTCATATAAAAGAAATAAGTTATTTTTGTAGTCACCACTAATTACTCATAGGGAGCCAGCATTCAATTTGCTCATCCGAAGCTCTATTCATTTTGGTCGATGTTTATAATTCACGTGGTGATTTAACGTCTGCCCTAGAACAAAAGGCCTTATCACTAACGTTTTGAAATACAAGAGACTGGAAGAAGCAATCAGAAATGAAAGTGACTTTTAGAAGAGGTCACATACACCAGAAGTCGGTGGCAATGCTCTTGGATGAGAGCAGAGCTCTGATTGGGTGGAACAGAGGGTGAGCTTCTCGGGCGTGTATGTGTTCTCAATGAATAAGTATGGACTGATGTGTGTTTAGAGGTTACCAAGCTGTACCAAACTACGTTGCCAAACGTCGCCGAATTACAATTGATTTCCTAAATTTATTGTAACGCCGATACGTAAATATGTTTCAAATTTAAAAAAACAAAAATATATTTGGTATTTAAGTAGGAAGAAAGTCAAGAGAAGGCCATTAAATTTAAAAATGACATAAAAGATATAATGTAATTGAAAAAGGATGTGCTCAGAAAACACACGCCAAACTCATTGGGGTTGAAGAAATCGTTATTGGAGCTACATGACCCGTATAACGGATCCTTTGTTGTGGGTAGTCCATTTTAATATCATCCGCTGTATGAGCTTTACCTGTATACATATAAACGAATTTGGTTGGACTTGAACAAGAATAATAATAATGGGGTTCGATTTGTGCAATTAAAGCCAACCAAATTAAATATAACCTCAATAAAAAATAGAAATCAGTATATACTAAAATTGAGTGTTCAAACCGAAGAAAGTTTTCATTAGAGTACTCATCAAAATTTACAGTTTTTCAACTTTAGAATATGTTGAATAATTGTTTATAATTGATTATCTATTAATATATCAAAATTAGTAATACAACATCATTCAACTTACATGGAAATAATAACAATATTAATATAATTGTATGTTGAATCAAATAAGATTTGTCCTGTTTGCCCTTTACAGATTAGAAAATATTGTTTTTTTTTCTCACGAGCGATGTATTTTTGAAAAATATCAGCCTAACATACAATTATATGTAATTTATTTACAGAACTTCCACAAGAGAAAATTCGAGAGTGTATTAAAATGAATTTTTTCGAACATCCTTTAGGTAAAATTTATCTTTTCAACTGCACTTGTTCTATATTTCTTATTTCTTAAAGTTATGAAACCTTTGAAAGTAATTATATAAAAAGGTTCTTAATTAGGATATCTTAAATATGAGATGATTAGGAGAGTTGTAATAAAAAAAGGAATGAAGAAGGAATTAATTTCATATAACGAATTGATGTGAAATAAGAAAATGTATAATGCATCTAATAAAAGAATCAATTTATAATTTCAATCTTATTTAGTTTTTAAATATAGATCACCGGTAATTATTAACTGACAAAAAGAATTAATTCAACAGCTATTGAAGTAATACAACATTATTTAATGAGAAATAACGGTACATATAAAACATAATTATATTATACCTAAAATTATATTTGAATATAAGTAAACATAAATACATTAAACATAATTATATTTAAGAAATAAAAGCACTTACAGTATGTAAGAAGAGTTAAAACAAAGATTTTATAACACATCACAATAGATTTTTGCATAGACAATTAATTACCTTCTTTAAATATATATTGTAGACATTAAATTTAAGGTTTTGATAATAATTAATAAAGTACAATTACTTTGTATCGAAAAGTACCTTTTCGAAATAATGAAAGCTATTCACAATACCATTCACAGGCACAAGTGTCCCATTTGTCAAACAAAATAGCTCTTCATCAGGCAATTAGCTTCAGATAAATCATCGGATTATCTGATGAATTATGGTACAGAGAGATATAATTTGATGGAGCTATTAATATATTCGTAATTTGAAGCTTTTTATATATTGAATTGTTCTACATAACCTCTAATTGATAATGATATATTTTTATCTTACTAAATATACAGGATTAAAACGCTTAACATTTTTACCAGCAATTATATTATGGAAATAAATAGTCTATCGATTTACTTATTATTCCATTAAACTGACTAAATTTTCTCTTGTACATTTTATTCCTTTCTTGTCGAACTACTAATAAATTATAACACATTTGAAACAATTTTAACCTCATGCAAAATCCCTTTTTTCGCGGGTTAGATAGAATTACCTACTGAGAGTATTTTCTTATCTTAATCATAGTAGTTAAACAGAAGAGAGAGGAATGGAAATTAGTTTTCATTTAAAAGAATTACCCCTCAGGGTCCCGTTTTTCATTTCCATAATAGTGCTATTAACAGTCACAATCATTATAATGTTAGTTTCCATGAAATAAGGGAATAGAGAACTTCAAATTAGTTTTTTAGTGGATGCTCTTCTATTTTCACTTTTATTGAGAGTGTAAGACCTTATTTTTTATATACATTTACATACAATTGTTAATTAATTGATCAATTGAATCTTATTTTTATCTATTGTGTATCGTTCCTATCTACCATGCATAATTTATTTCCTCGTGTATGACAAAAAGTTAATAAATACATAATAAATATTATATAGGCTATAACTAATTAGAGATGAATAATATGAAAGCAGATAGAATTAAAATAAATTTTGAGTTGAGTGTTATTGACAATTAGTATATAAAACATTATTGGCTTACCAGTGATCTTAATTGTTCTAAATTGAGAAAAAATAAAAATTAATTACAAGACAAATATTGGAATATCATTTGAATGTAATAAAAATATATATATAGAAATACATAATAATTTTGTATAGATATAAACATAATACATACATAACAAAATACTTCAAACTTTTAATACCATAATTAAACTGCAGAATTAATGTTTTTTTTACAATTACAGTTCAATGATTAAAAAAAAAATCTATTAGTAATTAAACAAGAATACAGTTTATTAAAATTATATTAACTATTCGATTAAAGCTGGATTCAGTTATTACCTATTTCAATGTTGCACTGAGTTGGTAGTAGTTCTTTAGTAGTTCTTTAAAAATTTTCATACATAATATCATATCCTTTTTCTCAACATAATTACATCAAGTTTATTTCTTTTTCCAGCTAGAGTATTTTACATAGTTATTTAAGTAGTTAATGATATGATGAACTTTGGTGTTATACTGAGAGTTTTTTCATTCACTGAAATTATATATGAAATGAAGTACTGTCTACGAAATGTGAATAAATTTTTTGACCAATTTTATCTACTATAACAAATTGCATAGTAATAAAATAGTAATAGTTTATTTTTGAGAACTGTGATAGAGGTGATTTGTATAATTGTTAATTAAAACCATAAATATATTAAGGTATGTGTGATTTGTTCGATTGAGGAAGAGCCACAGCCACAAAATCAGGAAACTTAATTTTTCTTGGAAAATAAAATATTGAGAAATTTCACTATTCCAACGGTATTTAATGAACACATGGGTAATGGTGTCATACCTTATATCTTAGTAAACCTGCACAAATCTATTTCCAAACATTGGATGTTTCGTTTTGACAATTTCTTCCTAGACCCTTCCTCCACTGAATGTGTAAAATAATATACAAGACCATTAATGGTGAAAGTATAATACACATAATTTAACTTAACTCATTTCATCAAGACATTCGGATAACTAACTCAATATATGAGTTAACTGTGAAATGTTTTTTGGCATTATAGCATTCAAAGTTGTTCAATAAATGGTTACACTGAAATTTGTTAGAAATAATTAAGCAGTTAATTTTGAATGGGGGAATATGTACTGGTATATTTCTTATTCTTAATTTAGTGTTTTGAAATAATTTTTTTCATATTCTTAGAATTATACGTTACATTTTAAATTTTATTTATATATGTGGTTTACAGTAGCTATGAATGTTTAATTACGTATATTTCTGAAACAATATGTGTGAATTTATTTTCCAATCACAATAGGATTCAATAGCTTCAACAGTAAAATAATATCTCGTATTATAATATACCAGAATTATTATATATATATTTTTTCAGTTTTATTATATATATATTTTTTCTGTTTTATTATTTATATATTTTTTCTGTTTTATTATATATATATTTTTTCTGTTAAGTCAGTTTGATAAATGTCTTAATAAGATAAAAGAAAAAATAGTGGTTAGACAAACATAGTTTTCTCTCTTCTTGTTTATCCCTTTTCAAACTTCCAATCAATATAAAATATTATTCCAATATCGATAAAAGTCCGAATACCAATCAGCCAAATGAGCCAGAGAGTTAAAACAATATGTCGGTAAAAGTTTGTAGATTGATCGCCACGAATAGTGAACAAAGCGATGTAAACAAGAAGCCAGAACCCGCGCAAAAAATGGATATTCCCAAAACCTTCTCGGAATATTCCCAAGGAATATTCCATGATGATCATTTTTTGATATTCAGGGAATGCAGTTTTTTGACACTTTTATGGAATAGTCCCATAAATCACAAGGGAAAATCTAGGAAATCAAGGAAACGAAGTCCAATGGAATAATGAAGGGATGCCAATGGAATAAGACAACTAAAGGTAGAGGGAATATTGAAGGAATACCTATAGAATGAGACATCCAAAGTAAGAGGGAATATTGAAGGACAACCTATGGAATAAGACAACTAAAGGAAGAGGGAATATTGAAGGAATACCTATGGAATGAGGCATCCAAAGTAAGAGGGAATATTGAAGGAATACCTATAGAATGAGATATCCAAAGTAAGAGGGAATATTGAAGGAATACCTATAGAATGAGACATCCAAAGTAAGAGGGAATATTGAAGGAATACCTATGGAATAAGACAACTAAAGGAAGAGGGAATATTGAAGGAATACCTATGGAATAAGAAAACTAAAGGAAGAGGGAATATTGAAGGAATACCTATAGAATGAGACATCCAAAGGAAGAGGGAATATTGGAGGAATACCTATGGAGTAAGTTATCCAAGGGAAGAGGGAATATTTAGGGATTACCCATGGAATAAGTCATCCAAAGGAAGAAGGAATATTGAAGGAATAACAATGGAATGAAACATCCAGAAGAAGAGGCCACAATGAAGGAATATCAATGGAATAAGTAATTCAAAAGGAGGGAATAAATGAAACTAAATAACTTAGACTACGAGTGGCCGTGTAACACTAATTACTTGAGTGCATAGCTCAATTGTCACATAGCTACACACCAAGAAGTGTACCGTGAACAAATAACTTTGTTTTAAAAATCTACGAATATTAAAACTCAAATTTCAGGAAATATATTTAAATCTAGGTATTTTCACAATTGCCCTTTTGTACTGGTATGGAATGAAAGAAGCTAAACATACGTTAATCATTTTATTAAAATATCAAATCGCACATGATTTAGAAAGGGCTTAAATTAATTAAACATAAATTAATTCCTGTGTAACTTTTTTACATGTTATAAAGGCTCAATCTATTAGCTGTCAGTAATTTTCACTCGATATTTCTCACTTATTCTATGGCGCTATGGTTGTACTTTTCACTTGCAAAGTTTTCAATTTTTAGTTAAGAAAGGCTCACAGGTTTCATTCACCATCACCTTCTCATTTTCCTCTTCCATCTGTTAATGCAGTCAACACTCAACAGTGCTATCGTCTCTTTTTGCAAAATTATTGACCACTGCAATCGATTGGTGGTAGCGTAGCTTACATTTGCCACTTTCCTGTGTGACAACTGACAACTATATAGTACAAAGTCTTTTGTATTTGGTTCTTTACTCAACGAGGAGCAAATTTATTCAATCGAGCAATTAATTTTGTCATTAATCTCAAATTCCTTCATATTGAATATAGTGGTGTCAGTGCAGCTATAGTTTTAGAGCAAACGTTTCATACTATATAGTACACACAATGAAATGAAGAGGACATGTCTCTAGATTTGTAACTTCTAAGCCAAACATACTGCCAGAAACTGTGACAGTAGTACCTACGGAGAAATAAAATAATCAGTCATCATTTATCAATAACCTGTATTCAATTAGTTAATCCATAAATTAAATAAAAACCTAAGTGAAATTATTCTTTCAAATTTTAAAAGAGGAAAAAGTAGATCTTAAAGGGAATACAGATTTAGATAAGAAAAAAGTTTCGAGAAACAATATGGATAAAAAAATATAAAAAATTCAAATATAAGTAAAACAAGAATTAACGAAGAAAAGCTACTATGAATATTAGTAACACTGAAAACCATTATTGGCACTTTTATAATTTTACTATTAAACTCTAATCAGTTAAAGAACAGGTCACTGAAGAAATAATTTTATGAAATTTTATATTTCACTTACAGAGGATAGAGAATGTGTATTGTTTAACCTAGGTTATAGCTAAATATTAATAAACATTTCATATATAAATTAACATAGTGAATCCATTTACAATCAAAGTATAAACTAAGTATACATATGAATAGTTATAGGCCTACAAACTGAAATAGTACGGTAAAGATAGCTAGGGTAAGTAGGGTCACGCAGGTATATTACGGCACTTTAATTTTTAATTGCGGCCCTCTCAAGAGAGTCTAAAAACATTCTGAACCGAAATAACATTAAAATGTTGCATAGCTATCAAAAGAAGCTTAGTGCATGCTATAATTTGTTAATCTAAGTTGTTAACGTGTGTTTTGAAGCTATGATGTGTATGTTGTTAGAGGCCGCAGTTAGTTAGTGTACTGCAATTTACCTACTTGACCCTAATCTTATTCCGTTATCACCACATATAAATATTTAACTTTAAACAAAAATTTAAAATAGTTGAGTGATAACTGCTGTTGATAAAATATAAACAATGGTGTACATTCGTTAAACATTTGCAATCACAATACTAACCTCTTTTTTTCTTGAATTGACACTAACTTAACTACTGTCTCTTATAGCCCGTCTATAACGTCTGCACTGCACTGCTGCAAGGCGAAAACTAAATTGGATAAAAATTATTCTGGGTACCTGATTCGCAACTTTTACTAGATTCGGATTTCATAAAAACGAAATAATTAATTTTTGTAGGTACTACTAATTTCTAATAGGGAGCCAGCATTTAATTTGCTCATCCGAAACTCTATTAATTTAGATCGAAATTTTTAATTCACTTGGTGGTTTAGTATCTGCATACTAAACCAACAAAATGCCATATCGATGACGTTTTGAAATACAAAAATACAAGAGACTGGAAGAAGCAACCAGAAAGGAAAGTGAATTTTAGAAGAAGTCTCATCAGAAGTCAGTGACAATGCTCATGGATGCAGAAAAGCTCTGTGAAAGAGTTTTGTATGAATGGAAGATGAAAATGGAAGGACATACCTAACACGGAAATCTAACTCCTCATAGACATAGTTGAAGAGCTTAACTCTTGCGCTATCTTCTAAAACTACAAGTAGCGTTAAAAATTATATAGATGATAAAAATTAGAAGAGAACATATGAAATCTAAATTACAACAGTTCATCTTACAAACCCAGGTTTCTTAGTTTTCAAATTAGACAACCAAATTCTAAGGAAATAGAAAAAATCATCGTTCGATTCAATTGACATTCCTTTGTTGTTTGAAATACATACTTAAATTTCCCATCTTCCAGAAACATTCCTTCATATTACCCAATGGGATATATTCCTTATCAAAAATATTGAAATAGTTCCAGGGATATTCAAAAGTATTTCAGGAAGTAAAATTTTTCATTCGGTTCCTGTTACATTCCGTCATTATTTCACTAAGAATACTGTAGATCCCAAATGTTCCAAGGATATTCCTTCGTTTTATTTTTGGGAATACTATTATACGTAACTAGCTTGATAATTCTTGGAATATTTATGGGATATTCAGAATGGAATACTATCAAAAATATATATTCCAAGAATATTCCAATTTGTTTCGCATGGAATACTATAGAAATATGATATTCCCTGAATATCCTAGGATGATATCTGACCGAATACTGTAACTCTCTGATATTCCTGGAATATTCCCTCGTATAAGAATTTGAATACTATCCAATATTATTGTTACAGGAATATCCCCTCATAATCAAACTGTGAATGGAGATTAGGAGGGAATATTGTAGATATTAAGGGAATATCCCAGGAATAGAACCTTTATGCCCGGGAAGTATAAGTTGAAATTAATTAATTGCTTACTATTCGTTCATTACTATTCATTACTATCTTTGTAGAATAGTATCGTCTATTATATTCTATTATATTCATCGCTTGTAGATAATAAAAGTATTTGAGAAATTATTGTTTAAACTGCAGAACAATAACAATTACAGCATATAGAAAAAATCGATATTTTTCACAGGAAAAACAAGTTCGGAACTTGTGACTG
Organism: Caprella mutica; assembly: GCA_947561585.1. Lineage (NCBI taxonomy): Eukaryota > Metazoa > Arthropoda > Malacostraca > Amphipoda > Caprellidae > Caprella > Caprella mutica. Next base: position 86,825 of record CANNZV010000290.1, on the reverse strand, counting down.
TTTTAATTAGAAAATTCTTTGGATTCTTTCGGCTGTTCTGAGAACAGTTTCAGTTGTATCGAAATCGATTTTTTTTGTGTCTATAAATTTACGCAACTCAGAATTAGTAACTGTTATCTAACTCCTCAAATATCGAGAGAGCATGCAAATTATTTATTTAAGTGAAGCTTGGACAGCAAATATGGTGACATTCGTAATATATCTGTAGTTTTACAAAGTATTTAATTACATGAATATTATATATTGAATTATCAGAATTAGTTGGTGTACAAATTATCTCCAATAATTGTGCAACCGTGAGTAAAATGAAAGCTCATTTAACATCATCTCAAGATTGCAAAGTCTAAGAAATTGATTATTTATTTACAATCCACGTTATGTAGTTTATTTTACTTCTTTTGGAGATGTATTACAATGCATTTTATATTTACTTGCATATGATTGAAGGAATAAATATAGTCTATTCATGAAATATGTGACTAATTAAGAGCACCAAAGCTATAAAATGAGTATTAATTAAATAGAGCTCACCAAAAAGGGGCCAATTTTTGCTCAAATAATTCTTTTGTAAATAAATATAATAATGATGAGTGAATGTATTAACCTTCTGATAATTTTTTTCTGAATAATTTCATAATTGTTTTCGTCTCATATAGGTATTTATATATTCATATAAACATAATAAGGTTAAAATATCTATATATCTAATAATATTATTGACCATGACTATCGTCCAAGAGTACCATACGTTGATTTAGATGCATAGCATGACTTGATGATGATTATGTTTAATGAATAAGACATTCATACCTACCAGGTAACATTGCGCTATTCCCGGAACATCATCTCGATACCGCAAACTTACTTCAGTTTCGCAATATAGCACCACCATATAGAAGAAATGTACCCGCAATAATCAGCGACATGTATTATTAATATGATTCTCACCTGATATTTTACGGGTATTCCCGCGACATGCAGTACTATTCTCATTGTCACTGGACACACTTAGGATGAAAGAAAACGAAAGAAAAAAATGTTCTTTTTAAATTTACACGATCCAATATATATCATAAACAGCCTTTAGGTATAAACAGTAGCGAGTATAAGTTGAGGGACAGTGAAACAAATTCAACATTTTTGTTTATTGCAAACAAACTATAGTATACGAAAATACGTGAAATTTAACAACAATAAAGATACACATACTGTAGGTGTTTGCTAGAAATATTATCAAAATCGAATAAATATTCAGCTAAATATTCTATTATTGCCATCAGAGACCAAAAAGAACACCGAGCAAAAGTTAAGGAACACTTGTTGTTGCATTAACCATTGGCTAATTAGATATACACAATTAATATTTTGTGAAGGGTCCTTTATTTTTTGATGACCTCGTTGCATATTACAGGAATTAATCAATTTTTAGCAGAATTATGGAGTTATCTTCTGCCACTCTTCTTTCAGGAATCCCCACAGTTAATCCTGAATTTTTGGGATTGCGTTTTTGAGCACCATCACCAATTACCTTCCAAATGTTTTCAATGGGGTTCATGTCGGGGTTCTGAGCATTCCAGTATTCCAGTTTATAAGAGAAACTCCTCTATTTTCTATACATACTTTCACAGCTTTAGCCATCTGACAAGGAGAATAGTCTTGCATCAAAATCCGTGGTTGAGTATCAATATGATTGCAAATATGGAATACAATGGTGGATAAGAAGTTGCGTTTACACTGCTGCGTTGACCACTCTATGAACATGAGCAATAATTGGGCCTGTTCCTGCTGCAGAAATGATGCCCAGACCATCATGCTGTCGCCTTTATGTTTCACAGTTTTCTAAATGAATTTCAGGGACAGTCGTACACCCACATTACCTCGAACTTACCTTTAGCGGTTTCTTCCAATCACATAAACTTAGATTTGTCGCTGAAATAAACTATGGACCCCTACCCCTTCGACCAAACGACACGCTCCTTGGCAAACTGAAGCCTTGCATTTCGGTTCTTTTTTGATATCAGAGGCTTCGGTGCATGCATCCAGACATTTAATCTTATCCTGTTCAAACTTCTAGAATCTGTGAATATGGAGACACTGAGACCATGCGTTTCACTCATTTTGGACAGAAAAACCTGCAGCAGTCTAGAAACGGTCCTTTATACACAGTTTCTCCATGGCACGATCTTCTTAGAGGGTAGTTTGTGGTGGTCTTCTATTTAGATTCTCGTTTTGTGTAAATTGAAGCACACTCTCTAAAAGTGTTGATAATATGGTGCACAACACTCTTAGATCTTTATATGATGCTTGTAATTTCGGAAAGTGACTTTCCATCTTTGTGATGGTAAAAAAGGAGTTTTATCCTAGAGGGATACTTGATTCCGAGTAACAGATGTAATGGCGGTGATAGTTTTGTTCCAATAACTTAATGACCTTTAGTAACAATTCAATACATTGAAGCAGTCTTTTGACCTAAGATTATTCAGTTCATACCCATTCATTAATAACTGTTCCTTAACTTTTGTTCTGTGTTCTTTTTGGTCTCTGATGGCAATAGTTAAATATTTTGTTAATTATTTGTTTCATTTTGCTAATATTTCTACAAAACACCCACAGTATGTGTAACTTTATTGTTGTTAAGTTTCACGTATTTTTGTTGTCTAGTTCTATCACAATAAACAAAAATGTTTAACTTTTTTACTGTCCCTTAACTTGTGCTCGTTACTGTATATGACCCGATTCAGAAGTTTATTAAGATTTCCATTTTTGCCGTTTACAACAATCAATACCCTATAAAGCCATTTTTTCGGTCGACACAATATCCAGGCATTTACTACAACTGATTCCCGTACCGTTCGTTATTTAGGACAAATACTCAACAGTCAACATACCTATTTATTACGACATAGACACTTATGTCCTATATGGATGTTTAATGTTTATTGTTACCAAGACCTGGTCAAGAACTTATTTATTATCAATACTCAATCAAATAGTTTATTAGATCCAAGCGAGATCCTATCCTGATTTTAATATAATCATTATCACTCTCTTAATTCTCATATTGGGGTGGGCTTACTTCTTAAAAATCTCTGTGTTTAATGATGTCTTGAATTCCTATAACATTGCTGGGGAATGATCTGAAATATCCTGCATATATTTCTACAAGTGGACATCATTGTAAGGCAAATATCCCTCTGTCTCTCAAACACTTTCCTGCCTTTAATAAGTGTAGAAGACACTCCCATAATTACTTTCTGGCTGGATAATAGAGATGAAAAATAAAATATATGAATAGATGCGAATCATAATTTTCACAATAATTGATGATATTAGGAATCGAATATATGAACTGATAGTGCTATAAATATGATAGTGCTATTTCATTACTTTATTCCATCACTCAGGGTGAATTTCATTCATTTCATATTCTTAACCCTAATGAGTTTGACTACCAGAATGAACGGGAAGGTTTGAGTATGTGTTAAAAAACACATATATTATTTATGGTGTTCGGTCAATTGGGTCGTGGTCATTTGGGTTGCAGTCATTTGGGTCACGGTCAATTGGATCGTATGGTCATTTGAGTCGCTGTCATTTGGGTCGCGGTCATTTGGGTCCGTGTTTACAAAACGTATAATGAACATGCATAGTTAATATAGCCTATGTATAATTGAATGCTCTCAGTTTTAAGATTAATTAATAAAATGTTTTTAAACTTAGTGAAATTTTAATATATAAAAAAATACTTAATGCGCTTCCACAATTAACGTGTTGAACAATGAAAATTTAGCATGCTCTAAAAAATAAAATAATTTTAAAGCAAAGGTTTGCTTTCCTCTAACAAGGTAAAAACCGCTTCAAACAGGAAGGTTTGAATTAGTTTATATTATAGAAAAACTAATACCGCATATTGTTTGCAATGTTTTTTTTTAAATAATAGTTTATCGTTTGAGTTGTATCGTTTAACAATATTTTTGAGCTTTACCGTAGCGTCTCTGTAATTCTTTTTCCCATGAAGTGGCTCACCGCATTCGATGTGCATTTTCTTTGTTGCAGCTAGACTTTCTTCCTTTTTTCAATGTATCTATGAATTTCCATATGTTTGGATGCAATCAAGATGCGTTACGATGCGTTATGATAAGCTTCGATGTTATCATTGTTTCTAGGTAAATTATTCAACAATAATCCATGGACATTCCAAATTTGAGCAGGAAACAATGGCATTAAGTGTTTTTTTATATATATTAAAATTTCAATATATATTAAAATATTTTATCAATTAACTGTAAAACTGAAAAAATCATTCATTTATACAAGAACTGAATTAACTTTGCATGTTTATTATACTTTTTATAAACACGGACCCAAATGATCGCGACCCAAATGGTCTGCGACCCAAATGACCACGACCCAATTTATATATTTATTTATGCTCAGTAGAATTTTCTACAGCGATATTTTCCAAGTTAACTTTCCACAGTGGAATTTGGAATTTTCCCAGTGCAATTTTCCTAGAACCGAAAATGTGGCCAAGAATATTTCACGATACATAAAATTAATGTTGGTGTACTGTAACAAAAGTAAGTATATCAAAGAAGCATACTAAATATTCACCTATACTGAGTGAGAGTTAACCTCGCTACTTTGAACTTTCATAACAGAGCTTGAACTAATCCTGACAATACTAATCCTTTTCTTTATTGGAAACTGAATAACATTTAGAAAACAAAACATGTACACCAATTACAATGGAGAATTCAAAATGACTTGAGATGAAGAACATGTAAGTGATAATAAACTTAACACGTTTCCTGCAATGTGACCCACCGGTGGGTTACATTGTTTTTTTTTTGAAATAGAATATCTAAGCTTTTTTCTTTTCAACTAATATTTCTTATAAAGCTGTATATTTATATCATAAAGAAGGATATATTGTACATAAAATATTAAATAGTCTATTAATAAAAATAATATTTCTCTGTCCAAATTAAACTGAAATTATGACAGTTAAAACAGTCGCATGAAATGTGTAAAAATATTAGTATTACTATGTAAATGATATTCATATATATGACTTCATGTGGTGATATATTGTTTTATTGTATTTATATCTTATATATTGAAGATTTATATAATATCCGTGCAATAAGTGATACATATATACGTTGTAATATATTGTATATTTATTTATTACCAGTATTGAATATTGTTATTTATGTATATCCTATTGATAAAAATAAAATCAACAATAAAAGGAATATTTTTAATGTAGTAATGATAATAATGATTCTCTGAGGAGATCAACACTATTCTCAATCAATATAATTCACAAATTTATATGAGAATTTATTTTCTTATTCTTTTTGATTTGGAGTCGCATCCAGATGATTTTCAACCAGTTTTCTCTTTTAACATTCACCTGTGATTTATTTACAAGTTCCTTTTTGTTTGACTTCATGCTCTGTTACTCTCAAGAATGCAAACTCTTTTTGAATGCTGGAAATTTTACAAGGCACTCACATATTTGTTCACAACTGTGCTGGATATATTTTCTATGATGAATGGACGAGTGTGCAATATTTTCTAACTTGGAATAGCTTAGAATGAAGAAAGCTTGTCCCTTATAAATTTTATAAATCGAAAACTATTTATTTACAACCCAGTATCTAGTTATTAATAACTAAAAAACTAGTTATGTATTACGCAAAAGTTAGTTATTCATAACTCAAAACCTTGTTAAATGTAACTCAAAACTTAGTTATTCATAACTCAAAACCTTGTTAATCCTTTTTCTTTCGATGTGGTTTACCCTAGGACGAAATCAAAAGATTCCATGCCGTTCGAATTCAATGTCAGTTAAAATAAATATAATAAATTCAATGTTTAATATTAGAAGAGGAGAATGATTATTGTAGAAGCTTTTATATATTTCAGGTAATCAAAAACAGCTGAAACCAATGACCGAATATGTAATTATCCATACAATTCTAATTGTAAATATAAATAAAGAGGATACAATCGTATTTTCCTGAGACATAGTTTGTATACGACTTTCTAAACAAAAAGGAAAAAAAATATAGCGGCTCGATAAATTATATTCACTCAACAATTTGATATGAGTGAAGCTGTCATTATAAATTTGTACTCTATTTTCGATGTTGAAATTTTCCAGAAGACTCATATTTCAAATCTACGTATTAATATTTAATAATCTTTTGTCAATAAATATAGTTTTTTACGTTACAAATATTCCAGGTGAGTCTTCTGCAATCTCTATAATTTAGCTCTACTCTAATTATCCTAATCTAACCAGTGGGCTGCTCTACAGTCTTCAGTCTACATCAATCATTTTCATTGTTAATGTATTTCTTCCAAATGGAGCGTATGCAAGCTCTTCTAATTAATGATATAGTTAGGATCATTGAACATGCATTATAAAGGGAATGTAGAATTCACCAATAATTTGAGTTAAAAAATGGCAGTTCGACTTACAGTAAGATGAAATTCAGTCTTAGTGCACAGGATTCATTTATATCAAGTACAAGTTTACAAAATGTTTCAAAAGAAGGCGTCGCAGAAAGAATGATTATAACAATTACGATCTTATTTTATTGCAATTTGATTACATTCAGAGATAAATAATTCCATATGGATATACATAACTATACTATTACTTTGCAATAATTATATTTACAATTATTTATGAATTGATTTATTCTGATGCTAATCTAGGTGTAGCAACACAAATTATTACGAAAAAGAAAGAAAATCGTGTCAACAGCGCATTTGCACTGACATATATGTGTCGTAAATTTGGAAAGCATCGTCAAGTCGTACTTTAACTACACTCTGAGTAATCTAATTAACGTGAACTAGTCACGCACAGCTCATATGTAGGTACATTTTTCAAGCTAAGAAATGCATCAATTATTGATGCTAGTGTGATTACAACTGCTGTGTTTGCAAAAGATGTCGTACTATTTTTTTCATTCAGTTACTGTTATTTCGATATAACTTATATGGATTAATTTCTTTGCAATACTTTCTCAGTGTGAAGCCGTTAGGGTTTTCATTGTACTAGTGGAATAAATTTTGCGCTGTTTATTATTATTATTGTCATAATATTTTTGATACATTGCTTATACTTCAGCATTCTAATGCTGACTTCCGTTAGCCTCTTTCCTCACTTACACATTTGTAAATGGTTGATAATAAATTTCAATAGTAAGAAATTATTATTATTACCATACTTTGGCTGTTTTCATCCTTGAATTTAAATTGAATTGTTGCAGATTTAAATTGTTTGGATAAATCAACAGTATAATTTAACTACTAATTTATTTAATATTATTTCATTACATAGAACTAAATAATTGTGTTTCAAAATATACTTCATCCAGATATATGTAATATCTTTAATTTTTTTCCAATTTATTTCATATTATTTAAACTGGAGCATTTCACAATCTACCAGCTGGCAGAATTGATATAAGGGGATCGTTCAGTAATTTTTCTAGCTACCAATAATACTCGTCCAAAAGAGTTAAGATTTTGACCAAATGTGTACAATTCTGTAGTGAATTGAAGCTGCTCGTGTAAATTTTCAATTTTGGAGCCCCCTCTCCCCAGTGATGGCCCAAAACCCGTTTTTCGGGCCAAAACCCACCCCCACGAAAAGTATATAGACTCAATGGGGGTTGAGCCAGAACAAAAATTTATGGAAGCTAATATGTTCAGCTCTAATTTACCTAGATCGACAAGTATTTTTTTGTCTGAATTTCGACATCAAATTTTTCATTCAATTTAAAAAGAAATGTTTTTTTTTCACTTTTTTATTTATTTTTCTTTGATTGAAAAAAGTTTTAGATCGAAATTCAAAAAAGCTCAGTTGACGATCTAGCTTCATAAACATATTAGCTTCTATAAATTTTTCTGTAGTTCCAACCCCCATTGAATCTATAGATTGGCGCGATTACGATTTAAGTAAAAAAAATTCCAGAGATAATGGAGTAAACAAAAAATAAGTTAAAAATTATAAAAACACACAAAAATATATGCAAAAAAGGGAGCTTTTCGTCCCTGCCAGAAAACACAAAGGTCCTCCAAGGCAACAACGAAGCCATCCAGCAAAAGTTTGAGGTTAAGCCCATTTTAGCAGGCCGGGTGGGGCTACTGTGGCACACCCAATATTTCACCGTACTAAATTATTCAATCCTCCCACACTGACCTACAGGGTAAAATTTAATTTTTTAAATTAAAGATTTTATTTATTTACTAAATTTATACACTTATATCTCATTCTCTTCCTATAATCATATACTTTAATGTTCCAGGTCTAAATTTTAATAAATTTACATTGTCTGTTATAAAAATGAGTCCATGTGAAGCTATTATTCAGCTACACTGCGCGGAGAAGACAAACCCAGAGATTGTTAAGCTGTTAAAAGCACCGTAATCGACTGTTAGGAATGCTGTTAAACGCTACCAAGAACTGGAGACAGCAGGTGATCGACACAGGTGTGGACGACCTAGCACTGCACGCACACCAACCAAAATCAAAGCCATTATAGGGATCGGATAAGGAGGAACCCCAAGTGAAGCATGAGAAAGAGGGCTAAGAGTATGGATATCGACGAAAAAAGTGTGAGAACCATCGTCAAAGAAGACCTCAGGTTGTCCTCCTTCTAAATGACCAACATGCAACAGATCACGGACTTGCAAAAACAGAAGAGGCTGGACAGGTCAAAGATTCTTTCGAATGCAATGAAAGATAGCACGCAGGCTGGTGAGATCGTGTTTTCGGATAAGAAAATGTTCACTGTGGAGGCCAAATTCAACTCCCAGAACGACAGAATTTTGGCAAAAATTTTCAATACAGAATACGGCCATATGTTTCCTCTTCAATTTTTTTTTTATAAATTTAAAAAAAAAATCTCATCAAATGATTTTTATATCTTCACTGATGTCTAAACTAAAAAAAAGTTATTAGATATTATTTTCAAAGTCAAAAAAGAAAAAAAATGGCTATCTAAAGGGTTAAAACTACAACTTTGTTCTGTATTGAAAAAATAAAATATTTCGATCTACAAAGAGCAATTATAAAGTGATTTAATTAAATTACTCATCTATTTGAGAATGTTTAAATTAATGTCAATATGATTAATTAATATTAATCAAAATTTCTTAATTATTAGAAATGAACAGATTATAGTCAAGGGTTCAATCATTTCATATATTAGAACACTCATAGATATTATTGTTATTATTAATGCCTGAGTGCGCACTGACACTCGTGCAATGCAACCGGAGATCTCCCCATTACTTGAATGGTGCACCGACAATTAGACCCATGACAATTAGGCCCTGACACTTGGGCCCCACGACAATTGGACCCCGAACAATTGGGCTCAAAAACAATTGGGCCCAAAAAAATTGAGCCCCCCAAATGGGCAGTGAAGTGTTACTTAATAACGAAGTATTACTTTGTTATTACTAAGGAAGTGACAATATTATCTATGAAATATTCTCTATATTCTATAGAAATATTTTTATAAATTTTTAATTCGATTGATATACTTGATAAGGCATATATTAGCACATCTTTTGACAAAGTTCCATCACAGTAATATTTAGTAAGAAATGGGTAAATTTTAAAGGTTATACGAATTACTATTAACTTTTTGAAGTTCTTATTATTGACTTTTTTTATCATCAAGAATTCAATAAACATCTTAGTTAATTTGCAAGTTCTTGATCTTCTAAATTCAGTTCTTTTAGATCTATAAAATAACAAGGCTTTTTATAATACAATATAAAAAAATTCAGTTGGGTTGAAATAAAAAACAGTTAAATAACAATTCTGATATAATAATTATCAGGTGCATTACACTTGAACAAAGTATTTATGTCTTTTGGTAATAACACTTTTCTTAGCTGAACAATGTTAGTGAAGCTCAAATATTATACGTTCTTATCTATCGGCACATATTTAGTTAAAGTACACAGTCAAGTGTTAAATGATGAATTGTTTCAAGACCGAGAGAGATGTGCACCGATAAGACATTTTAGTCAATCTAGACTCGATTGAGGGACTGAACTGAACGGGGTAATGAATTCTTAAGTCCGTTTTATAAGGTTGCTGAAGGCCAAATGAACCGGGATTTTCCTATATTCTGGGTGGTAAAAATCTTTCCCTAATTTAAACTTGGCAAGATTGAAGTCTGGGCTTTATAATCGAATTCGTACTCTAAATTACATGAGTTTAACACAGAACAACAAGTCATAAATTTAAAGTGTCATTTTAACACTCCTTCCTTGATTTATTATTGCACGATTATAAAGTTTAGAATCTTTAAGATGATTATAAGATTAAGTCTGAGATTATAACATTTAGTCTGAGATTATAAGATTAAGTCTGAGATTATACGATTGAGTTTGAGTTGTAAGTTAAAAAATTTCGGCGTATTAATACTTGATTAATTACTTCAATTAGATCGATTGTTAATATTTAAAATAGTTAAATTGAACAGTTTTTTGACAGTTGTTGAGATAAAATGAGATTTTGAGAATACATTTTGTAATAATAATTTCTAAAACTCTTCAATATTGAACACTAAACAGGTCTCAACAAATTCATATTATCTTTAATTCGACTTGTATGTTTCAATAATTTCGGCATATCTTTGTGGGCCACAGCCTTTTAAAATTATTACTTTCTTATTCTCTATTGGCTTCATCCTAACTCATTCATTTCACATGAGTTCACTATAGAGGTACTGTAACTAAGAAATTAGTTGCTTACATTAACAGAAAATTATAGTTAAAATGAATAATCGTATCGATTCATAAAAAGAATGTTCTATCAAAAAATATTTATTTTTCATAACGATAATAATTTCTTCATATTAGGAATATTCTTTATTTCAAAAATGCTCACGCATATTGTCTCAACCCTAGTTGCTGCAGTAGCAATGGTTTTAAATTAAGTTAAAACAGTAGACTCTATTGTCTTGGGGCCCAATTGTTTGGGGTATAATTGTCCGGGGTCCAATTGTCGTGTGGCCCAATTGTCTTGGGCCAAATCGTCTTGCGCCCAATAATGTCGGCGGGCCCAATGGTCAGGGCTCGATTGTCGGTCCACGTACTCGAATAATTTATGCTATGAATAAATTTCTTTAGTGAAAATAACTGAACCCATTATTATATTTTTCAAATGAATATTGAATCATAAAACTGATATATTATTATATTAACTATAGGCAACACTAAAAAAATTAATTTAAGAAAAAAATTTAACCAACTGCAATTTTTGTACTAAATGAACCCTAAATAACTTATTTTAAATTTAATATGATTTTATTTTGCATTTGATCATAATTCAGGCATGAAAGGGTTAATATATAAGTAAATAAATTTAAAAATCATGATATGTTTTTTTTATATAAAGACAAATTATTTTCATTCCAAATTTATGAATTATCATATTTAGGTGATAAAAAAAGCTATGAAAATAGAACGAATTTATGTGTTGTAAAATTTAAATGTCATTAAAATTTGCTATTATCAACAATATTTATAGCTATTTTTTTATAAATCATCTCCACTAGAAAACACTCACATAAATTTTACCTTGATAATTACATTCACAGTCACTATAAATACAGATATTATTAAAGCTAAGCATACATCTATGTTGACACATTGAAGGGGATTGTTCAGAGGTTTTTTGCAATTTTTACCGTTTTTTTACTTTAGTTCTCTAGTAAACATTCCAAAGAAAACGGACAGAAATTATCATTTTGTAGTGCGGAGGGTGCGGAGAAAGTCCCCGATCTACATATTGTGATGGATGAAATAAAACAAAACTTATCACACAATATCTCAATAAACCCATTTAAAAAATCTACTTATTATTTTCCAATATGACCACCATTGGAAGCGATTACTCTCTCGAGTCTACCTCTGAAGCTCTTTACTGCGGCACGGAACTTTCTAGGGGAATTTTGACCCATTGTCGCTCGAGGGACTTCTTAAGAGTTTCCGTACTATCATGAGTTGTAGCGTGCGCTTCCTTCTCCATGATGAACCACACACAAAAGTCCAGAGGGTTCAGGTCCAGCAATGAAGGAGGCCACAATTCCTTCCTCCAAAACGCAGGAAAGTGACGCTCACACCAATCCTCAGTTTTGTTCGCTGTGTGCGAGGGCGAACCGTCCTGTTGAAAGGTAAAAGGCCTGTCTTTGAAGTGCTTCTTCATCTCGATATGACCTGGAGTCAAAATATCCTCGATAAACGATTTTGCGTTAACTTTAGCGCCTTCTTTGTCGAAAATGAGAGGAGATCTCCAACTCTCAGAGATGGCTGCACAAGCCATCACAGAGGCAGGCTTTTGGCGACTGAAAACAGCCATAATCTCTAATTTCCCACCATAATCCTTCAATGAATTATTATGGTGGGCAATGAAAGATTATGGTAAGCGATGAAAGATCATGGTGGGCAATGAAAAATTATGGTAGGCGATAAAAGATTATGGTGGGCAATGAAAGATTATGGTGGGCAATGAAAGATTATAGTGGGCAATGGAAAATTAGGGTGGGCAATGAGAGATTGTGATGGGCAATGAAATATTATGGTGGGCAACGAAAGATTTTGGTGGGCAATGAAAGATTATGGTGGGCAATGAAAGATTATGGTGGGCAATGAAAGATTATGGTGGACAATGAAAGATTTTGGTGGGCAATGAAAGATTATGGTGGACAATGAAAATAAGTGTTGACATATAGTTTAAAATTTAAAAGCGTAACATTTTTAACGCAACCAACCAACCAACCAACAGACAAAGACAAAAAATGTAATGTATCGGAATGATAAAATATTCAATTTCACTTGGATCAAATATTATTTCACTTGGATCAAATATTATTTCACATGGATCAAATTCAATTTCATAGGGATCAGATTCAATTTCATGAGGATTAAATTCAATTTCATGAGGATCAAATGCAATTTCACTTGGATCAAATTGAAATTCACTTGGATCAAATATTATTTCATTTGGATCAACTAGAACTGTAAATGGTACTATAATTCTTTTTAAATTTTAAAGTACTCAATTCATCAAACTAGAAGAATAACGTAATACCGACTATTGAAATTGTGATTTTTCTTCAAAATTTATGCATTAATATTGAAAAAAAGTTCAATCTCATCATGAGTGTAGCAGAAATTGTAAAAAAAATCCCTCCCATAGCTATTTTTGTATTTTCCAACCCCCTCCCCCATTTCCGGTTGATATATGTAAGACATTGTCCTCAAATCTAGTAAAAAGTAAGTTATATGAGTATACTAATATATGTTTGCAATAACCGTAAAGTAACGTGCAATTTTAATAATTAATTATATCATTTATGAAAATGAAGGAAGTGAAGGAAGCTTCACTTTAAATTAAATAAATACGAGGATTTATATTAGTGGTAGTAGACGAAGGATCTCCATTACAATCTAACAGTTAAATTAATTATAAATTCAATATAATCACTAACAGGAAAGGTAGGAGAGTTTTCTTTTATTCACAAGTGATTCCTTTTTAGTCCTAAAGTTCATCTCACCATAACGAGAAAATAAATATCCTCTGAGAGTCTTGCAATGGAGAGAAGAATGAACTTTGGTGGAATATCATGGGAGGTAAATTGAGAATGATATTTCAGTGTTACCAGTTACTATAAATATCGAAATTCTAACGATCGTCATTTCTTTCAATATTTTGAAAGCAATTACTAAATGATATTTTTGTTACTTATCAACATTGTCCGTGAATAAAAAAGTATGATTCCTTATAAATACTTATTGCAGAGAAATTAGTACCCAATTTGTTATAACCCTGTATCTCTATTGAGTATTACAGGCCTCATTTTATTCTTGCCTTATCTAAAATCTATGTAATTACAATAAGTGAACAATCGAAGACTTCCAATGTAATTCTTTTTATATTATTTTTATATTTTATAGTTATCTTTTATAAATAATTTTTATACCCAAAATAATTCTCCTTTCAAGCTATATATTTTGTGCAAAATCCATCTTCAGGAAACCTAATTTTAATTTAAAGTTAAATAATTTATATTCTCTAATCTCCTATCTATGATACAGAATAACGAATATTTAACAAATTATTTCTATCTTCAATTACTATATAAATACCTAGCAAAAAAATGTGAAAAATATATTATTTAAAGTAAATCTTTTTTTAGGATCTCCAGGTGAATTAAGTTGTGACTTCTGGTTATAAAAAAAGGATTCCAATGTCCTGAAATGAAAAGTATTATAGGATGTCAAAACATTGATAACTTTTTCAGCAAATTAATCATTTTATCATAAGAGTGTTCTACAATTTTACATTTTCACGGTTAGATAGAACAGTAAATTTGTTTCTGAAAGAAAACCCTCTGTGTTGACAATTTCTCACCTTTAGCTGTTTCTGTGTTTCGCCTATACGTATAAGCCGCAGAACACAGACCACATACATTGGAAACAAGTAAAGGTGAGAGTTTCTCTTCTTAGTTAATCAAGTTACCGATGGTTTTGCATATTCCACATCACCTGATTTATCTTGTATTTCTTCCATGTGCTCGAAATATATTAATTCATGATATTGCTCTGTTATATAAAATGTTACAGAATCCGATGTATGACTGTAACGGTAAGTTATTCTATAAGCAAAGTTGGTGTTACCATCACCGACATGTTGCATTATAAATGTACGCTTAGTAAGATACAACAATAATAAGTTACGACAAAATTATGCAATTATATCCAATTCTTTAATATAATAATAAAGATGATTAATGTACTTCAAGAAAAAACTGTTGAATATCTAGATTTGCTATTAATTTGAGGTTGGCTGATATCATAAAATTATATATAATACGGTGGATGTTTTATTTATATTGTTTGATGAACATTATGACTACATCATTTCAAAAACAATTCTGGATGTTGAAAACGAAAATGAAATTCCAATAATCTTCCTGGTACAAAATTGTCATCTGAGGCCAATATTATTCCGAGGCTAAGCCGGGATGAAGCCTGTGTTATGTGCCTCGGTGACCAAGAAATTCTCATTCGCAAAGATAGGAAAAAAGAATGATAAATGAAGGTAAAAATACTGTGACAGATACGTGTGATGTGTCCTCGGAATGGCAATATAAGAAAATAGAGCACAGGATTGGGTAATAGGTAACTGTATTTCTCGATATTGTTACAATCTGTATTTCTCTTTATTAATTGAATAACCTATTTCATTTTTGAGATGTGATTTTACATCAGACTGTTCTCCTAATTAGGTGAAATAAAGTTATATAATTATATAATATAGAAATATCCTTTCCTCTTA
This sequence comes from Caprella mutica, assembly GCA_947561585.1. Classification (NCBI taxonomy): domain Eukaryota; kingdom Metazoa; phylum Arthropoda; class Malacostraca; order Amphipoda; family Caprellidae; genus Caprella; species Caprella mutica. The sequence continues at coordinate 71,434 of CANNZV010000290.1, read as the reverse complement.
TCTTGGGGTAAATTTTTTTCACTCTAGGTCCTAGGAAATCAAACAAACTGTAATATTGAGTTTATTGTTAGTGAAGGTGTCCTGCGTGATCTTAACTTCAACTTAAATTTATTATTATTGATTATTCTGCTTTAGTGTTCATATTTTGTGAGGGTTTTTATAATAATTTATTGATCATTGTTACTATTGGTTAAAACCTGACCACATATCAATATTTCCATTGTCTACGCCGTTGTTCTGAAGTAAAAATGTGTTCATTTAATCATTTTTCATATGTTGGTTCACTTTTTAAATTGAAAATTTGGTGACCGGTCCATTCGCCGAAAACACTTTCGCTGAACGACACATTTTCTGTGTACAATTATCAGTTACAATTTTTTTTGTTAGTCTCACTTTATCTTAATCCTTCTATATACATTTTAGAATCAGTCTGCTACTAGCTGTAAGTCGCTCGTGAAGATTTCACGACAAAAAAGTCTACCAACTTTAAATTCGTATATTTTAACAACTATTGAAGGTACAGTTAAAACAGATTTATTTTTAGGTTTTAAGAATATTCATATAACTATTCCTTTTATAAAATATTGACAATATGGAGAAATTTACTTGATTACAATAATGAAGTCAAAATCAATTTGGTTCTGTAACTCCATTTAAGAAATAGAAAATTTTATGTAAGAATAAATGAATTAAATATTTATTATTTAATAAATACTACTAAATTTATTTATAAACTTTTATAATGGGACTAAGAACAAGCATTTATATGGCATTAAAACCATACAATGAATTACCGTATTAATTATAGTTAATAAAAAAAATTGATCAATTTTAAATAATCATTTAACACAGGATGTTCAATAAACGAAATTTTTTGTAGTAAACCTTAGTCTGCTAAAAATTGTCATATTTTCGGCGAATGTGTCGTTCGGCGAATGTATCGTTCGGCGAATTGACCTAGAACAGAAAATTTACATGATAGATGAATATCAAGTTTCTTCTAATTTTAACTATTTTGGGAATTATTTTTATATTTCTTTACTTTGCCAGCTCCTTGTTCTCATCAAAGACTCCGGATGTTTATGAGCCTCTGTCACTCTTCTGCCCAAGTTCTACCCTAGGTTAAACTTAGTTCTAACCCGGAAACTATTTACGTGTGTGCCGAGTTACGTCTCTGCCTACTTACGTCTCTGCTTACTGACGTCTTTGTCTACTCACAACTCGGTCTACTCACGTCTTGGTCAACTCAAGCTTTGCTCTACTCACTCCTTGGTCTGCTCGTGTCTTTGTCAAGTCATGTCTGGATCTACACACGTCATGATCTACTCACGCCTAGGTCTACTCCTGTTTTGATTTACCCACGTCATGGTCTACTCACATCTTACTTCACTCAAGTGTTGATCAGCTCACGTCTCCCTCTACCCATGTCTTGGCCTACCCATATTTAGTCTGTCCAGGTCTTTTTCTATCAACGTCTTCCTCTACCAACGTCTCTTTATAATCTTGATTTGGTCTGTCCTCATATTGTTCTTCATATTTCTTGGTATTAGTGATAATCACTGTTAGGTAGATTATTTCCCTATTTGTCCTTGAATATTATTAAACAATGTAGAACATTTGCTTGAAACCTTTGCTTCTGAATTATTTGATAATGGAAATAAAGTTCAGACTGGTATATGAACTAGGAGATAGACTGGTATATGAACTAGGAGATAACGGACCACAGTCCGTTATCTTTACTAGGTTAAGGGGACCATATATGGAAAAATCGAATAATTTAAAAAAAAATTATATATAATCGTTTCATTACCTTCTAATAGTGTGGTCGAAATATCAGAGCAGTAGTGTAACTCTAACGCCCTGGGGAGAGGGAGAAAGGGGAGGGGGCAAAGCGGGGATTAGGGAGTCAATGTGCACTCTAAAAGCGATCTCTCAGCCAATAATAATTCTTAATAATTAAATATCTCGCTTTATCTGGTATCTAACGTGCCAATGATGGCACACACACTAAAGTAGGCATAGAAATATGTCGCAGTTACTCGCTACACCTTATACAAGCAGGATGCAACGTGTCAGATTATCAAACTTTGAATGGGATTTTCTAGTAGTTCAAAAAGCTCCAAATTTTATATTTCAACACCGTAAGAATTTTTCAATTTTGAAGCTATGGCATTAGGGTTTTTTCAATAGATCCTCCTGGAAATTCTCTACAACTAGCTGCCTTTTTTTTATTTCTTGATTATTTTTGAAATATTTAATTTTAAAAAAATTAAAAAATTGGGAATTTTTTTTTCACCAATTTTTTTTATTCTGAAAACAAATCCGAAAATAAAAATTCCATGGTTTCTATGTTGTAGAAAATCTTCTGGAAAATCAAATGCAAAAAAACCCATTGCTATAGCTTAAAAATTAAAAAAGCCCTACAGTTTTTGGAAGGGAGTTCGAAATTCATTCAAAATTCGAATAACTCGTTTTCTTTTGATCGAATCGAAAAGCCAAAAACAAAATCGAAAGAAAATTGAATTTTTCATATGGGTACCAAGTTCAAGAACCGTAGTTTCATTAATAAAAAAGTTTTCAAATCTCATGTACGGTCCCTTTAAATTCTGGTCCGTTATGATTACTTGCTTCAATTCTGGTCCGTTAACTCTACTTCGTTAAGTTATTAAATATTTGACCAATAATTGGAATAAGAATATAATTTTGAAATCATAGAAATTTTTAAATTAGATCACGTTTTTTATCAATTCTTTCAATTATTAAAATATGCAAAATTAATTTATAATCAGAGATAGCATCATTTATAAAGTTGTAAATTCATGAAATACCAAAGTAAATATTTTGTAAAACTAAAAAAAAGTTTTCTGGTCCGTTAACTTTACTAGCTTAATTTCTGGTCCGTTATCTTTACCAGCTTCATTTCTGGTCTGTTAACTTTGCTTAGTTCGTTATCTTTAATTGCTCCATGAATTATTATAGAGTGTTAAAATTTTTTCGTCTTGAGATGAAGATAAATAATTTCGTATCTATTCTGGCCTAATTCTTTGTACCTTCTACCAAGAGGTTGTTGAATTATATGAAAATAGATACAATACAATCACAATAAAAAACCCACTATAAACTTATATCTTAATAATATTTTTCCTAACTGATTTTCAACTGACATCATTATTAATAGTCCAATTATCAACCATGTTTATTACCCTGTAGAGTCCTGTATTAAGGACTCGAATGAAAATTGTATTTTTTTGTATGAATTTGTTGTACATATAAGACAGGTTTACTGAAAGAGTTATCCAACCTCTCTACGTTACGGTCTATTTCTATTATGTTCATTATATGCAATTCGTTTTTATTTCTTCTTTGGGAGGCAGAAAAAAAAAATTAAATAATAATAAAACGTACATTTCTATAAGAATTGATGATAACATTATTCTCTTACTTCATATATGAGGCAACAAAAAGATATTAAACCTCTTATGCCCCTTTCACTCGAGTCACTCAGTGATTCTCACTGGTGACGGTCACTAGTTACATGCCGTCATTTGTTATGCATATACCCGCAAAATTGGCATAACCGGTCAAACGATGACTCTTCGGTTGCTTCGTTGCTCAATTGCATTTTGCAGGGACTCGTGAGGTAACTAGTGACCGTCACTGAAAATTGCCGCCACTGGCTGTTGGGTACAATATTAATAATAGCTGTCATACTGAGTCACTAAGTGACGCAACTTTTTGTCAGCTAGCCCGATTCCATACAGTAGTAAACTAACTCTTCTCTTTATTGGTGGTTTTGAAGAAATTTTTATTATAATCACCAAATGCATAAATCATCGTAAAGCGTATGATGTAAACCTTTGTCTATTCTTGATGTTAACTAGGGATGGGTCAAAGTAAGGAAATTGGTATCAGCAAATTTTCTGATATCGGTACCGATAAAAGAAGTGTCGATATTTGGCCTATACAAATAGAACATTAAATATTTTGAATGAAATTTATATAAAAAATATATATTGTATATCTGTAACTTAACATTAAAATACATAATTTAAATTATTGTAAAATAATTTCATATATTTAGGTAGCTAATACGTTTTTCATAATTTAAATACTTTCTAATACTTATCTATATCTAACTAGTATGAAATTAATTACATTATTATTAAATACCTTTATACGAGCGCTATTCAATGATTTATAAATAAACTCTTGTTTCGAAGGCAATATTATTTGTAATTGTTCCACCCAAATGAGTGCGATGTCAGGTGGACTGGGAAGTGAAACGACGTATATGCAGCAGTGGACCGATTCTGTAATTTTTTAAATAATTCACTAAAACTTTCATAAAAGGTATAGCTAAATTTTATAACAATAGTTATAGCAAGTATGAATACCCTAAATAAAGAGACTAAACAAATACAGCAATAATTATAAACACCCTAAAAAGAAACTAACCGAAGATTGTTAGCCATCCCAGATTTATCCACCTAAAACAAGTCACACTATGGGTAGCTCATTCATCAAGCATGATCTAGAGTTAAAAAACACAAAATATTAAAATCTAGTAAAAATTAATTAAAACACAAATTAAGAAACCCTAAACTAATAATGCTTACCACAAAAATAGCCTACTGCTCTCTGGAAAGCTAGTTTCAATGACCAGTGCTGAACATACAATGCTAACAAAGTCCCGATCAACGCCAAATACAGATTTTTGTCCCAAATTTTTTCTAAAACTCAGCATTAAAACAGGGGGTGGAATTTCTCCTAAAACTAATATTTATTTCGCTAAAATTATGAATTAAATTTCATTCAAACAGATGGAACAGTCCCTATCTCGAATTAATAATTTCGAAACAAATTAACTATTCAGCTCATGTAACTGCTCAATGCATGTAATATGGCTAAAAGATCTCAATTTATGCAATTGAAAGGGCATGTATAAATTCTCTATAATAGATATTCGTTTTCCATAACGGAGATCAACTTCGATACAGGCTTACGGTAAACTCATACAGGCTTACCTTCACACTCTGTACTAGACCATCTGATCCAGGATTCACTTCGACGACCCTTGCTAGAGGCCAGTGGCATAGGGCTTCATTTTCATCGACCAGGAGGACCACGTCTCCAACCTATGCGGTCCTCCTCTCCCTGTGCCAGCGTCTCCTCTCCTGCAGAGCGACTCTATACTCTTTATACCATCGCCTCCAGAATTGGTCGGCCATGTATTACACCTATCTCCATCTTTTCTTGGAGTACATGTCCGACTCTGTAAATTCACCCCAAACCGGTGGACAGCCATCAAGGGTTAATAGTTTGATAGGGGTGAGCACATTCCAATCTTCCATGTCCGTAGAAATCACTGACAAGGGTCTGCACAGTTCCACCACTCACATCAAGGTTCTAAGAGACTCATCAGTTATCTCTTGCTTTCCCACGGTAGCTTCCAAGACCCTCCTGACCACCTGTATAAGTCTTTCTAATATGCCACCAAGATGAGAAGCTTCGAGAAGGTTGAACTGTCATTCTATACCTCTATCTAGAACCCTACCCTTGACAGTTTTACTGGCTGGTCAGAGCCGACATTATTTCTTTCTTTGTACCAACGAGATTGGTTCCATTATCGGATACAAACTTGTTGACGTTTCCTCTTCGCGCGAGAAATTGTCTAATTGTACCGAACCTACTACCAACGGAGAGTTCGTTAATGACTTCCAAATGAACCGCCCGCATAGTTATGTAGGTGAAAATAACCCCATACCTCTTCTCATGTTTTCTCCCATGTTTTACAGAAAACGGGCCAAAATAATTCACCCCTGTACTGCTGAATGGAGGGTTACCTTCAGTGATTCTCTCACGAGATAAATTTGCCATTTTCTGTTGCATCTTTGACCCTCTTAGTCTCTTGCATGTTACGCAATCCCTTAAAATCCTCTTCACTGCTTGAGCTCCCTTTGTAAACCAATAATTCTTGCGAAGTTTACCCATGACGGTTGCTTAACCAAGATGTCCCAATGTTTCATGAGTGTTCCTGATTAATAGTCCAACGATGCAGCTTTCGCCAGGAAGTACCAGAGGACGTTTAGATTGCTCAAGAAGGTCGGATCTTCTGAGTCTATCCCCCACTCTGAGCAGACCGTCAGACCACTCCACATCAAGTTTGGCTAATTGACTCGAAGCTTTTACCTTACCATTCTTCATTAGGTCACGCATGTCTTCACCGAAGTATCTAGTTTGCTCATATTTGATTATCTCTATTGAGGCCAGGTTAACAAGGGCCGCCGTAAGACCAGTTGTAGGGGCTTTCTTATTGCGGAGCCTATTCTTAAAAGCGAGCCACCATCCAACAGCTCTCTTCAGCCTTCTCCAGCATGAATAATGTTCAATCAAGGTTTGAATGGGGTCCCTTTGGGGAGTTGATGCTACGGCCATCACCTCCTTTTTGATTTCCAGGTCGGGCAAGGAAAATTCTGAACAGTTTACTTCCTCGCTAGGCCAGTTACGTTCATCAGTCAGCAAAAACGATGGGCCCTCAATCCATCTAGATGTCTGCAACGCTATTGATGCATCATCAGCTGGATTAAGTTCGGATCTGACGTACCTCCAGTCTTCAATTTTAATTTTAGTAACGTCTTTAATAAACGTAATCCTGTCGGCAACGAAGGTATTGAACCGGTCCTTCCGATTCCTGGGGTAGGTACTTCAATACAATCTGACTGTCTGTCCACGAAGTAACCCCTGAAAAGGCGGTTTCAATAGTCTTCTCCAATCGAACCCTTATTCTTGCTGCCAGGGTAGCAGCGATTAGCTCGAGACAAGGGATATACATCGGTTTAATAAAATTAACTCTTGCCTTTCCCCACAAGTACTTGCAAGTGTACAAACCTCCGCTAGTAATTCTGATTTATGCAACTGCTCCATGCCCCTTGATACTGGAGTCTGAGAATAAATGAAGCTCAAAGGTGCAATTTGCATTATAGGTTCTAATCACGTTTCTGGCTACCCGCGAAGTTTCAAATCCTTGCAATTGGAGCATCCAAGATTCAATTCGCATGTTCATATCCTTGTTGAAGGCTTCGTCCCATCCACCGTATTCTCCTTCGACTATTGAAGTCTGGATTAATATTCGCCCCACAAGGATCAAGGGCGACAACATACCTAAAGGGTCATATACAGAGGCAACGAGTGACACAAGTTCTCGCCTATTCCTTGGTACTGATCTCTTCGGAATGTCAACCATAAAAGAGTCTTCATTTTTATTCTAGAATAGTCCTAATATTTTTGTTGTAGACTTTTCTTCCACTTCTGGCAGGTGAACAGCTATACTTGGAACTCCTTGGAATTTGAAGAGGAGGAAACCTGCTTCTGCGCAAAGTTCCTGTATCTCAACGGAATGATTAATGGCCTTCACGTTACTGGTTCCAGCTTTAGGGCGATCATCCACATAGAAATTCCTGAAAACAATGTTTCTCACTTCCCTTGAAGCTCATTTACAGTCAATAGCAGCCTAGTGAAGAGCAAGCGTTGCCACACTTGGGGAAGAACTTGCCCTAAACAAGTGAACGGTCATTATATATACTCACGGATGATCTTTAGCTCCTCGTCCTCCCACCAGAAAAAAACCTCATGTAGTTCCTTTGAGACTCTGGAACTTTTACTTGATGAAACATGGACTTTATATCCGCTGAAAAGCAAAGGCTCCCTCTCTAAAACGAAAAAGCACATCTACGACGTCATTTCCGAACTTGGGTCCAGCTAACAGTAGGTCGTTCAGACAGATTCCATCCACCTTCGCAGCACAATCAGATACTATCCTCAGTTTGCCTGGCTTACGAGGATTGACAACGTGAAAATGAGGTATATACCAAGTATCCAAAGTTTTCCTAAAATCTTCAGGTGGAACCCATACCCTTTTTTAATCATGCTGACCATAGCCTGTAGATACATTTTTTTCAAATTAACATTTTTATTTAATCTCTTCTTCAAGCAGTCAGCTCTGTTCCATGCTTATCGTTTGGTTTGTGGTATACTTTTAGTCCTTTCTTGCATCAGCATCGGTATGACATATTTACCATCTTCTTTTTGACAGCCCCCTCTCACCACACGCAACCATTCCTCATCCTCTTCAGACATTCCCTCACCACACGCACCAACATCCCCAAAACCACATCGAACCTATCTAAGAGTCACTGTGATGATGTACTATCAGAAAAAAGAGTCACTGTGATGATATACTATCAGAGAAAAGAGTCACTGTGATGGTGTACTGTTAGAAGAAATAGACACTATTATCTATTTCATATACTATTCTTAAATGGGTACCTTTGAATTTGTCAAATAATATTCTATATGATAAAAAAAAGTAGACTGGTAAAGTGCAACAGCTCACAATTATCATGGTAACTTGCACCTATTCTAGTGGTTATGCCATAGCTAGTTAGTTAGCCGCCCCTGTTTTCATAACGGCAAAGTGGCCTAACCAACTGAGCTGCTCCTTTTTCAGTATATACCTAGGCAAAGAGCTGTCGATTATCTCACTCTGCCTATCAAAGCTCGAAAATTTAACTTATTGTGGGTTAGGACACTCTGTATATTTGCCCTCCAATTGTTCATGAGAAACTGAAACAACCTTACCATCAGTCGATCTCCTTAGATTTATTATCAACAATGATTAACCTCGGTAACAAATTTTTATTATGAAATTATCAAATGGTGATTATTTTGAAGCAGTATATTCTAACCATAAGCATCAAAATATTCCAATTCGAATGGTAATGTCTTTGAGAATTGTAGACTGACATTTTAACATTCTTTCGTCTTAAACCAATTCCGAGAGAGAGAAACAATATATACTACATTCGAACATTGAAGAGGATTTCGAGATAATATTCAAAACCAAAATAGTCTTCAAATTTCCAATCCCATCCGAATCCCTGCAATAAAAGGAACTTCAAATTTCTTCAGAAAAATCAGCCGATTGCTCGTGGAAGTTCAAACGAGAAGTACTTTGTTATCGAATAGGACTCAAAAAGGCGGAATGGCAAATTTAGAGACAGAAAAAAGGAGCGACTTAAACACTTAGTTGGAACTTCAGTAAATTGAGTCACTTTTAGTCAATGGAGGATTATTGAACACAAGAATGGAATATCAATTTTATACATACGGTAAATAAGTAAGACCGATAGCATGAACAAAAGCTCGAATACATTCTATGTTGTTTTATTAAAAAATAGATACAAGTCAAATAACCTTATCTATGATGAAAATAGAATAAAATATGTATATACTCTCATCTCACTTTCAAGACTAAATTTAAAATTTGAACATAGTATAACCTTTTCATCTTGACACAGTTCCTTTATATGTACAATATACATGTAACAGTGTATATGCTTCAATAAATTTCGAATCCTCTTCAAAATCAATTTAAAAAATTACAATGAAATTACTTGAACAATCGATGTCTATTCATTGAAACCTAAAACATTCACCAAAGCCTAACATATTCATTATTCAATGTAGAAATGTTAAAGCAGAAATTTCCCTTAAACAAAAACTCAAAGATAGACATAAATACTTTGATCAAACAATTTTTTCAAACCCAAAATTCTAGATAAAAATAATTCTTATTTAAGAAAATGCAGTAGTCAAATCTCTCACTGGAGAATATATTTATTGAACCGAAAAAAATCTCAAACACAAATAGTAATTGCCGACAGTATTCTGTTCTTGTTATCTCTATTGACGTTAGAATCTCTTTCAGTTGAAACTCCCATTCGAAATTATTCATCAGTACAATTCGAACAGCATCGCTACTCAACTAATCCGTGATTGAGTGAAAACAAAGTGAAGATCAGAATCTCTATCTAAAACAGACTACAATTTTGTTCCATCCTGTCAATGCCTTTTGTATTAAAAGTTCTTCTATCGAATACACAAAATCTTTACCTAATATACTAACTTGTTTCAACTGATACATTATTTATAATTGGTAATTATAACACGATGTAAAAAAACAAATATTACCATTTCGTCCCATGACTTTTAATATAATTTTCTGTCTGCAAAATAAACATCAAATTAAGAGTAATTAGATTATGTGCACTCGGTAGAGCGCATACCTTCGCCTCCGCTTTGACCCGTTCTCTCCCAAAATTAAGGAAACTGCTAACTGGATAATAATTAATCGTCCCACCATGTTTCATGCAATATGGTACAATACTTTTTGAGTTATAAATGACCTTGACCTTTGACTGAATTTTTTTTCCAAAAATCTACCAGATCGTTCCTGGTCATTGACCAATTGTACCATCAAATTTCAGACAATTTGGTTGAAAACTTTTTGAGTTACAAATGGCCTTGACCTTGATCTTTGACCTTCAACCCGATCACTCCCAAAATCTATCAAAATGGTTCTTGCATATAGACCAATCGCCCCACCAAGTTTCATGCAATATGGCTCAATACTTTTAGAGTTATAAATGACCGTGGCCTTGACCTTTGATCAAGTCAATCTCAAAAGACTAGCAGCAGGTCACTGGACATGGACCAATCGTTTCACCAAATTTCAGGCAATTTGGTGGAACACTTTTTCAGTTAAGCAAATAACAAGAAAATAAATAAATAAATAAATTCCGATGAAAATATAACCTTCCCTAAGATTGCGAAGGTAATTATCTTGCAGAAACTCTGCAGTATTTTGATAGCGATGTTTCGTTAAATCTGTGATGATTTTGTTCTAAAGTATTAAAAATGGAGCAACTGAACTAATGAAGACTATTTACTTTGTTAATTGAAATAATACTAACTGTGAATGAAGAAGCTATATTAATTTACTCTTTCACAAGAGGAAGATTTTCACTTTGTTTACTTATGTTTTCAATAAAATATATATATTAAAAAGCGTGGAGAGTATTTCCGTGTTATATATTTCATTTATGATTATAAGAATATACTAGAAAAATAATTATATTTAACTTATTGTATTGAATTTTCTTGTCTTGATTTCAAATAATTAGGAGTTAATATGAGGAGTAATGAATTGAATAAATGTATGATTTATCATTTAATTCAACGATTATTTTATATCTTGTTATTTGTGAATTCAGTTCCCATTACATTATAATTGCAAGCAATGTTAAGCTATAAATAGTATATTACTAATATACTCGTCTTTTAACTGTTATTCGTCATCACATTTTTGTATTGTTCACCTTAATTAATGATAATGTATATTAAATATCTTCGTTATGTCCATGATTTTGTTTAGAAATGTTGTGAACAATAAATATGTTTTCCATTTTGTGGTTGGAAAAATTTTATTCAGAAAATATGGAAAGACAATCGTAGATAACTTCAATATATTATTATTCAATACTTGGAATTAATAGAGAAAGAACCAGTACAAAAGTAAATTACATTCGGAGTATCCCATCTCCTGTAATGCCTATATTTTCTTCCCCGAACTGTATTTCAATTCTATAAACTCAATTTCTTGCAAAACATTTGAAATTATAGGTTAAATTCATCAGCAATCATAGCAAAACTTTATCGTTCCATCGAATATTGGTTGCATATTTCTTATTAGCAGCTTGTATGTTTTCCAATGATAGTAACGTATTCTATTTAATTTTTTAGCATTTTAGTTGGTTATGGAACATAAGATAAGGACATTAAATTCTACGCGATGTCGATGAGTCAAGCCTGTTCCAGTGATCACTAGAGGTAGCTGCGTTAATATATATGTATGGTTCACTATCTAGTCTTCTGACATGATATCATATAACCTTGTCTATTTGAATTAATGTCATTATGTTGATCATATTTAATAATTGTTTGCTTGTAGCTAATTCTATCTTTATTAAAATTCAGAAATTATTTGTTTGCTACATTTCGTTATAGGATCATCATTGAAAATACTTATTCTGTATAATGCGCGCCTGATGACTGAGTTTTTAATTATATGAAAGCATTTACATATAGTAAGCTACGATTATCATCACAGATTTAATGAAAAGTTTTTAAAACGTATGAGCTGCGGACGAATAAAAATTTATTTCTTCTACATAATGTCAAGTAACAAGGAACGATTGATGTGCCCACTGCCCATTCAATGCAACTGAATCATAAATAGAACAGTGAACATGATTTTCTTTGGCTATATTATTCACGATTATCTTGAATATTGAGTGCCTTAAAATAATTCATTCGAGACATTTTCTTCATAACAGTTTAAAATAGTCAAAAAATAAGCAATCAAACTTTTAGTCAATTCTAAATTTAATAGAGTAATAACATTATCAAAAAGCAAAAGGGTTAGAAACAAAAGTGGTATCAATTGTTTTCCATTCATTTCTAACCCATTATCAGTTTTCTGATTTCTGAAAAATGAATCGTATCTTCATTTAAAGGTTGTTATATGCAACAATATGTTATTGAGACTTATTGAGTCTTTGATTTACATTTTCACTCTAACATTAATATTATAATTTTATTCTCTACTGGTTGAAAGTAGATTTATAGTTGAAATATTTTCTCAACCAATTTATCTCACTAATTTGTAGAAGAGCATATACAAAATCAATGAATCATAAAAAACTATATGATGAAAATCAAAATGAGAATTGTTATATCAATCACTTTTTTAGTCTGTAGTTGTTTGAAATTTAGCTAGCCAAAATACTATTCCTAACATTTAACATCCTCCATCAGTGCATCTTTCTCTCCGTCTGAGCCCTGCATGTTGATGTAGTATTAACTCTACTAATTTGGTGGCAAAGAATCTCAATGTATGAACTTCTCTTATTTTTTAAAGACGTTAAAATGTCATCAGAATCTTCCGAGGAATTGGAAGATTAGCTCACCTTCACCTTTGACAGTTTTGCTAAATTAGACTGCGACAGATTTGTTATTCGTAATCTTCGGATGAACCTCCAAAATGTAACGATGTTTTTTTTTTATTGAAAGTATGTCTCAAAATATTATATATTGATATGTCTCAAAATATTATTCATTGAAAATATGTTGTGAATATTCCCATATGTATCAACTTCAGACGTTAAAAGAAGCATAATGTTGCCTAAAAATATTCCTTTTTACCACATCACAAAATGGTACATAATACCAATATTTATAAATTTTCAATATTTTTTTTTGGAATTATTAAATATAATATTTTAAAATTGTGTTACATTTGTTTCAGAAAAAATGTTTCACCCCCTCACAATGTGGGTGAAGTCATGCAACATCTGAAGGAGAAATTCCAAGAATAATATTTCAGAGAAAACTGAGTGGGTCGAAAACAATGCTTTTATGGGCTCACGTTATCCGAACTTTTGTGGATCTGTTAAAAAGAAAAGGAATACCACAAAAATCTCTACTAGATAATAACCAGGAGAAGAAAATCATAATATGTTTTGAATTATTTTATTTAATGAGTAAATTACAAATGTATAACAGTAATATATTACAACTAAAATTGAATGAAATATATTCGCTTCAAAGCGAACTGGTTGTTATATGATTAATTAGCTAAGTAAACATTGCTCATCATTGTTCAACAAAGGCAGTTTAATTTTATAATGAAGTATACTATTATCATTCACTTTCAACTTTCAAGTAAAAAGAGCAGGATAATTGTATATTATTTCAGTCAAATTAAATTATGGAAACAAAATTGCATAGTACTCTATTACAGTAACATATCAATGACCAAAAATGTCAAATTTGAGTAATTGTTCTATTACATTTTATTCGTAATGGAAAAAATTTAATTCGAATTTGTTATTGAAGAGATTATGTTTTTCTTTCATCAAAAAAGTTGTTCAAATTTTACTGAAAGGTTATTTTGTACAGAATATTTTTCTTAAAATCCTACATATATTAGAACAAGGGAAATTGTTTGAAGTTCGCTTAACATTTTAATGAAACCGTTTGCTCAATTAATATCATATTCATACATTCAAATGAACGCTTTAATAAATTTCAATTAAGCTGAAAATATAAAATTTATTAGTTACTCAATTATTGTCAAAGTTATGATATAAATGAATAATTAATTAATTAATTTTAAATACAAACAAATTTAGCGTGAAACCAATTTACGTCTTTTGATAATTTATTAAATATAAATAATATTATATTATCAAGAATGAATAGAGAGGGATTACTGTATATTATTAAAAAAATCACAAAAGTAGGAATTTCAACCTGAATAATTGAAAGGAATTTTTTTTTATCATTGCATATATTGATTGTTTAATAAAATAATTCCTAGATTATAAATACATGAAACCATTATTACCTAAACTGCGGACTACGAGTGAATCATTTTTGGGTATATACAGAAATGAATTATGATTATGATTATACTATCTGTGTTTAACCTTATAACAGTGTTCAATATGATCTCTATAGATAATTATAATAAACACTAAACTACTTCACGTGTTTTCATTGGTAAAGGTGCACAATGCACGTGTTGTTCGATGGCTTCCTAACCTTCCAATGTATACCACGGGACTAATCATGTTAGAACTCCAGTGAGAATTACGCCTGTCACATAACTATTTTTTATTTGATTAATTTAGGATGTGATTACATTTAGCATCTCGCTGTTTGGATATATATCTAACATGTGAAGACATTTATTGTAGAGCAAATAAGAACACATTGTATCTGTAAACTAAGTAATAAACATTGATAAATGTATGGCAATAACAGTCTACCTTATAGTTATTCTTTATATAATTTGAATAAGAAAAAATATGTGACATCAAAGAGAATATTAATAATAGGAAAGATAAATTCTCTTCATAAGCGGAAATGATTCAGCTAACAAATTTTTTAAATATATAAACAACATATGAAATGTTGATAGACATCAGATCAAAATAATACAGGATACTGTCTATATGTCTATTAAATTTTTCTCAAACTCATCAAATTAATATTAGTCTTACACAAGCCTTATGGAATTTGATTCCCTATTCATGACCAATTCACATCGTTAGTGGTGGAAAACTTTTAACTCGATCAAAAAATTGAATGAAACTTCCAAAAAATGGTAGTGTAATAGGCCCAAAGAACGTGAAAAGTGAAAATCTGCTGGATAGAAGCAGTAAAGTATAAATTCAATTGTTATTGCATATAGATGTGTGATATTGTATGTCATATTAATTTGCGGAGGATTAATTCTAAATCATAATAGATTATCTGTAACTTAAATGTCCCCTCCACTCTAAAATTTCTATACTCCTATTCATTAAAGCTAAAGTTTCTGGTTATAAAACTGAAAAAAAACATTTCGAATTTGTTTGTATATATTAATTGTAATATGTAATTTACGTTGCTATTGTGATTTTTCTTCTTCCCTCCTAATTTCAAGCAGAGAAATGGTCATAACATCCGACAATTATATGTAAAACAATAACAAATATAGATAAACACTGTACACGCGATTCTGTATGCACATACGTTTGTACGAATGTACCATGATTTCAAGTGTAGATTTTTATATTTAGAAATACTTACTAAATTATAATAGTTAGTGAAAAAGGCTAGTGAGTACAAGCGAAATTAAATTGGAAAAAGATACTGATATTTATTACTACAAAGGAACTCTTCAATAGAGAACTCCAGTATAAGGATTCATTTTGATTGGTAAACTCCTGTATAGTGAACTTAACTCTGTTGTGAACATACAATATAGTTTAGAACACCACAAATATTTATAAGTTGTCTTTGCATCTCTATGTAATATTTAGTTACATTCCATGAAAAAGGATTATTACAGTTGCAACTCCTTTATAATGGAGTAATTTTTAGTGAACCATCCTGATTTTCACAGTTCTGAGAAATACCATACCCTGAATAATGAATATATTTGAAAAAATAAATATATATCATGTAGTAATACAAATAATCATTTCCTCATATTTCAATTTTGATATCAAGTGCTACATTTTCAATAAGATAATGAACATGATTTGTTTACAATAAAATAAATGTTTTTTTTATGAATCAGCTATACAGGGTCGTGCAGCTAAATTGGGACTAACATAACTTTTTTTAAATTCGCTATTTTGAAAGGCAAATAATGATTAAATGTAACTTTTACTTGTATTTATTTGTTCGTTATTGTCTATAGAACAAAATCATTCTATGTGACTACCCTTTGCGTCAATAATTCAGGAGATTCTCGAGCTAAACCGTGTACAACTTCTTTTTACATCCTCGGGGTCAAGATTACGAAATGCCCGACGAATGGCGGCCTTCAGAGAGTTGACACTTGGATGTGAAGTTACGTTAGACTCTCCCTTAATGACGCCAAACAGCCAATAGTCACAAACATTCAGATCTGGGGAGCTGCTGGGCCAAATATCCTTCGGGACCATCAAAGGAAGATTCTCCTTCAGGAAATCCCGAACTTTCTTTGCTCCATGCGTGGGCGCAGAGTCTTGAACGAGCATCACTTTGAAGGGGTCGTAGTTCCTACGTATCCACGGCATCAAAACATCTTTCAGAATTTTCAAGTACTCCGCTGTGTTGATTTTAAGGCCTGCTTCGAAGAAATGAGGAGGCATCACCTTACCATCACTTGCGACGGCTGCAAAAACCATCACAGAAGCGGGATTTTGCTCTGCATCACAGGAGGAACTTCTGAACGATCGGAGGTAACTACCCGAGTGTTCTGGCGATTTGCAACCTCATCAACAACGAACTTTTTCTCGTCAACAAAAACGCAGACATGTCCTCCTTTGGGCTCTGGAGCGGGTAGTTAGGAGGTTACGGACTCTCCTTACGTATGACTTCATACCAAGGTCTTCCTTGACTGCCCTGCTGATGGTGCTACGACCCACGCTGCGCTTTTGTGCCAGTTTTGACATCGGCTGGTTTGGGTCTGACTTCAACGTCCTTTTCAGCCCAGCAAGGAATGTTTTGGTACTCTTTTGATCACTGCGGGGACTGTGTCTACTTCTCTGAACCTTACCCTCGGCATCAAAAGCAGCAACAACTCGATAATCAGTCGATTTCGCATAGCTAGTGCTCTTAATAATGTCAGGCGCGTCCCATTTTACAAATGTCGTTCTTCGCGCTAATTCCGTCATATTTTAGCGAAATATGCTAGATCTTAATCTGAAATATTATAGCATCGGGCTTAAAGATTGTCTGTAAAAAAGTATTTAGTCATAGGTTAGAAATTACAGAAGATATGTGCTTGTTAAAGTTAGTCCCAATTTAGCTGCTCGACCCTGTAATCTAATATGATAACTAAATATGCAGGCGGAAGCTTTTGTAAGATATTATTGTATAATAATTCTCTAGACCAATTTCAAATAACAAAAATTTGCAATTTACTATTCATACTATATCAGTTAAGCCGAGTTCAACGTGTGCTAGCTTTGCATAAATCTTTCACTTCATCATTTTGCAGGACTTTTAATTGAATTCCTTTTCATGAATAAATCAAAAAGAGAGACAGAGAGAATGGTTGCAAGTGTTAATGAAATATTCAATAGGAACGATTCGGACAAGAGTTAATGTCGATTAAAATCTTTGAACAGTTAGTTATAAATGTAACTATAGGTCTGTGGAATTCTAATCTTGATAATTTATTTGAGATTACAGTTAGCAATTGTGATTTCATAAACAAAAATATATATATCTATAAATTAATAAATATAATGTCGTAGCAATACCATGATTGATTAAACTATTAAAAAAGAAAAAGTAATAAATTTAAACCAAAATAATGAAATTGAAAGGTATTTCTCGTTCCAAATTTTTCTAATTTATTCATATCCTGTTACAAACGTTAGGAATAAGCTCCGAATTCATTAAAAATACTACAGGCAACACATTTCATCAGATGAACACAACTGGCTTCGACGTTTATTAAAATGACCTATATAAGTATATAAACCATGTCTATATTTTATGTAAGAACTTATAAAGTTATTATTTAAGATGAAGTTCTTTACGTTCAGATTTGAAAAAAATCTAAAATTTTGTCAAGTATTTGTAATTTTCGTTCTCATTCTCGACGGGTAACGGTTTTGAGCATAAATAAATTAATTGACAATTTTTTTTTCTTAAAATTTGTTTGAAATTGCACTCACTGTTACTTCTGAATTAACTTTCATAAAATATGCTCAACAATTATTTTCTCCTCGTAGTTTTAAAGAAATGCATTTAATATCATTATTTTTCAACAAAATCCTATCACATGCAACGCAACACTCGTTTCAAATGCTGTTTTGGTGAATGAATATAGTAATAAAATTAGTTTTTTTCAAAATTTGGTGATTTTGCGACTCAAGTCTACCAATCTCACAATTCCTGATTTTCATTTGAAGGGTAGCTTCGAAATCAAAATATACAATAACAACTATACAGTATAGCTCCTCTATAGTGAACTCCTCTATAGTGAACCATATTGAATAGTACAACCCTGTATAGCGAGCAGGGAACCCTCTCTACTGAACGTATTAGTTTAGTCTGCCACAAATCGCTCTGAGTTATCTATATGCATATCTATCTTGTAAATTAGTTGTATTTCATGGAAGAGAAGTTCTACAACGTATGAAATACGTTGTATTATGAATTTATTTGAAAAAGAAAGCAAATATTTTGAGTAGTCTGCCATGAAAATGTCAGTTTTTCATTCATCTCTTTTATCCTCTACGAGTGTACAGTGAAACAAATTTTCTGAAGAGAACTAGTTGAAGTTCACTACAGAGGACCCAGTTAAAATTCGGTGCAGTATAGCGGACGTTTTACTGTAGTTTATGGCAGTCTCAGCATTTCTAAGCAGCGCTCAGCAGATAATCTCTGCTTTCTACAAATGTTTACCGCGACCTACGGAGGCCACGGCAGTATAAGGACGAGATAATCTGTGGAGGTTTGACGCGTTATTATCTGCCGAAAACTCTGGAGAACAGAGCATAGAAAATCTTCAGAGTTTATAGTCGATAATATTGGCTAAAATCTCCAGAGATTGAAGCACCACATATTGCTCATGAATCATAATCCAACAAATTAATTTGAACAAATATACAACTTCTTTATCGATAGTGTAGCTAATAATAGCTATAGCCTATAGTTAATTAATTAGTGGATAGCCCTAATATAAAATAAACATTAATCACTATTGTTCTTGGTACTCAGCTATGGTTTGGCTCATTCAGTTTTATATTAAATCTATTGTTACCTAATATTTATTTAACCACGGATATCATTGAGTAATTTGTATGCGTTATTATATTTCTCATTTGTCAGAGTGAACCACTAAATTTTTTTAAAGTCACACTTATAGAAGATCAAAGCAATAGTGAAGTCTGACAATGTTGATATCAGGCTTTATCAGAATACAGTTTTTCTGTATCTTCTCACTGAATGAACTGACACAGCTCTCATCAGACTCATTATGTAGGTTCTAATAGTACTTCCATGCGTACATATGACTGAGAATCGTAGTTACAGGAGACATTCTTAAATTATTTCCATGAATATCAAAGTGCTGATGCTTGATTATAGATAAAATGATTTATAAAGATAAATTATAAGCATACTAAACTACCATTGCATATAATGTTTTCAATTTATAAGATATTAGGTAATTATTTACCCTGATGTAGGTTATTATTTGTCGAATTAAACTTTGGCATGTGAGAATATATAAAATATATCATAGGTATATGGAATATATAATGACATTCTTATAAACAAGCTGACATTGGCCTTAGTTTAATAAGTTTACTCCAAAATGTATATATTGTATATAATGCATACAATATACTGCATATATATAGTTAGTACAGAAAATTAATTTGGTTCATCTAACAACGATTCAATATTATAATTGAAATAATTGCAATAACTAACCAGTTAAAATTATAACATTAATCATGTATTTGTTCTTCATCCGCGCCATTTAAATAGGTATATTGGAATACATGAATACCAAATAACACGGAATCATTATTGAAAAAATCGGTCATTCTTAATAATTATTTAAAGATAAAATCATTTCCATGCTGAAAATATTAAAAACAGGGTTGCAAAACGAAATATATAGAACAATTATTTTGTACGTTCTAAAGAAAAATATCGGATTTTTTTATTGACAACCATTGAACATGCCAGCCGTATTTTGAATAGTTTCTAGTTTAAAATAAGGTTCTGTGGTGAATTAATGTTTTAAGTTATTAATTTATTGGTGAAAGTGGAATTGTGTATCTATCATGTGTATAGTATTTAAGAGTTCAGTGGTTATTGTATCTTATTGAAAAAAAAAAATAGCTATGCTAGGCTATATATTATATAATATAGCCTAGGTATAGCTAATTTGTACTTTTTTGGGTTTTGAAATTCACTACCTACGGTCCTACCTAACTAGGTGCCTACTAGGCTACTCATGACACCAGTTATCTATCTGACAATAAATGATTTTTTCACCTAGCTATGTATAATGTACTAGCACATAGGTATCAGGAAATGCACTGTAACATGTACTCCCAAGTAGCCTATGTCCAAGTTACTCCCACTGTGACATATCTATGTACTAGCTACCAACAGGAGACTCAAGTTATTAGTTATAGAGTACTACCGATGTCAGTTAAGCAAATTAGTTGGCTTCTATTTTAAATGGTCCACTCGTCCACACATTCTGATAGCTATATACCTAAGCCATGTTTCAAAGTGTGCACTGTGAACAAAGTCGCCAGTATAGCCTATATTGATACGTATCTAAAAGATGAGCGGCGCACCAGATGACTGCGCACCCACCATACGTTCTATTAGATAGATCATAGGTAGATTGAAAGATGATTTATGATAGGTACCTATATGTAGAAATGTAGTGAATTTGATATTTGTTGTTTCAAATTTATGACTGATGGCCAGTCTGTATTTAGTGGTAAATTCCACCGACATGTAGGTGGAATTTTTTCCCATTCAAAATAATATTCTGGCAAAGTCGTTGGATTTTCAACTATTTATTCATGTTACCATTAATTTTTGGTGGATAAATTGGGAAAATGTTGGTGGATCAGTCAAATTACTGGAAATTAATGGTGGATTTTTTCAGCTTTTTGAAAAAGTCAGTGGGATTTTTTGCACCAAATACAGACTGGACTGATGGTACCTGAAGGCTGAATGATGTGACTCCACAACCAGTCTGTATTTGGTTTACAAAATTCCAATTACTCTTCCAAAAAGCTGAAAGAAAAATCAGAAAAATACATACCTACCTACCTATTTCATGATAGATACTAAGATAGCTATTCGAATGAGCCACCAACATTTTTTTTTATTTACCTAGCCACCAAAAATAAAAAAAATAATGGTAAGTTGGTAACATTATAGTTATACTAACATAGGAATACCTAAATAGCTAAAATCCACAGATTTTACTTGTATAATATTATTTTCGAAGGGGAAAAATTCCACTGACAAGTGGATGGAATTTACCATGAAATACAGTCTGGTCATTATACCAGTCTGTATTTGGGGCACAAAATTCCACTTGACTTTTTAAAAGTTGAAAAAATCCACTAGACTATAAATTTCTATTAATTTGGAAGATCCAGCAACTTTTTTCTAACTTATCCACCAAAAATTAATGGTAACATAGGATTATTGGAATAAATGACTATAAAAATCCACCGACTTTGCCAGAATATTATATTCAAAGGGCGAAAAATTCCACCGACATGTCGGTGAAAATTACCCCAAAATACAGACTGGGACATTAATTGAGTCAGAGAGATACTGAGATAGATATTCGAAGTCGCTAGTGTCTTGACTGACTACTAGGTATATTGAATTTTCTTCAATAGTTTTGAATTCATTCCTACCTATGATCTATCCAGAATGCAGGAACTGGTAAAGTGTTCTCTAAGATATCCTATATTTTGACTTATGTTCATGTTCTCAGTAAAATACATGTAAATGTAGGAGGAAATTATTGAATGTTTGCACAGAAAATGTTTAAATGTCATATATTCTGCAGACTGGCTAGTACCTATACAAGCTATATCTATTTACCTGAATTTTACTTCGATTATTAAAAGAGATCTCTGTATTATTGTATACAAAATATGCCAGTTAATCTGTTGATGCCAATTAATTGACCCTCAGCCTTACATAATAAGTTACATTTGTAAAGGTCAAAACTCAAATATGACTAATTGGCTTAATGCCAGTCTACAGAATATGGGACATTTTTAACATTTTCTGTAATAACAGTCTGTACAGTCCTTAGTTTTCTCCTATATTTGCATTAATTTGACTGAGAACAGAAGCCAAAACAGAAGATTTTTTGGAGAACAGTTTACCAGTTCCTACAGTCTGGGCTTAATGTTTTGATTTAATTTAATTTCTGTGTTCCCATGTTAATTTGACCTAAAATTTTAAGAAATGAGCCAAAATTGACATGTCTCAGAATCTTTAAATTTTGGCTTGAAATTGGCTAACAATCTGCCAGTCTCTTGAACATGGCATGATGATTATTCAGATTATATAAGATGCATCTTGACAGTTTCAATATATTTAGGTACCTATTCTCATGTAAATTTTGGCACTAGCTATATTTAGAGAGTCAACATAGTTTTAAAATTTTGATAAATGGAGCAGTAAAATTAGGTTACTTTCACTAGAAACCTTTTTTGACTTACGGAGGTCGCTTTTCTTTGACGGAGGTCGCTTTTCTTTGATGGAGGTCGCTTTTCTTTGATGGAGGTCGCTTTTCTTTGACGGAGGTCGCTTTTCTTTGACGGAGGTCGCTTTTCTTTGACGGAGGTCGCTTTTCTTTGACGGAGGTCGCTTTTCTTTGACGGAGGTCGCTTTTCTTTGACGGAGGTCGCTTTTCTTTGACGGAGGTCGCTTTTCTTTGACGGAGGTCGCTTTTCTTTGACTGAGGTCGCTTTTCTTTGACGGAGGTCGCTTTTCTTTGACGGAGGTCGCTTTTCTTTGACGGAGGTCGCTTTTCTTTGACGGAGGTCGCTTTTCTTTGACGGAGGTCGCTTTTCTTTGACGGAGGTCGCTTTTCTTTGACGGAGGTCGCTTTTCTTTGACGGAGGTCGCTTTTCTTTGACGGAGGTCGCTTTTCTTTGACGGAGGTCGCTTTTCTTTGACGGAGGTCGCTTTTCTTTGACGGAGGTCGCTTTTCTTTGACGGAGGTCGCTTTTCTTTGACGGAGGTCGCTTTTCTTTGACGGAGGTCGCTTTTCTTTGACGGAGGTCGCTTTTCTTTGACGGAGGTCGCTTTTCTTTGACGGAGGTCGCTTTTCTTTGACGGAGGTCGCTTTTCTTTGATGGAGGTCGCTTTTCTTTGATGGAGGTCGCTTTTCTGTGACGGAGGTCGCTTTTCTGTGACGGAGGTCGCTTTTCTGTGACGGAGGTCGCTTATCTGTGACGGAGGTCGCTTATCTGTGACGGAGGTCGCTTATCTGTGACGGAGGTCGCTTATCTGTGACTGAGGTCGCTTATCTGTGACTGAGGTCGCTTTTCTTTGTTGGAGGTCACTTTTCTTCCATGTTACAAACCTGTCTGCAAAACATGCACAATCAGTCTTCAAATATTCAATTTTTGGAGCAATTCTTTCCAATAGATTTTTAAATTTCTCTCTAAAATGGCCAGAAATCTCAAAACACTCTCCAATAATTACATGTAAACATAGGGAATTGATTAAGAAATTGTCGCCAGATAATTCAGGACACTAATTTCAAGGCCATTATAGTCACCGGATAAATTTCACAACTTCATGCATCTTTTGCAGACTGGGTTACAGAGTATGTCAGTTAAGGCCAATTAATTGGCTTAAATTTCAAGAGGTCAAAATTCAGATATGTCTAATTGGCTTAAAATTTTGAATTAATTCCTATGTTCCCATGGACGCAGGAGGTGACTATTTTTTGACGCAGGAGGTGACTATTTTTTGACGCAGAAGGTGACTATTTTTTGACGCAGGAGGTGACTATTTTTTGACGCAGGAGGTGACTATTTTTTGACGCAGGAGGTGACTATTTTTTGACGCAGGAGGTGACTATTTTTTGACGCAGGAGGTGACTATTTTTTGACGCAGGAGGTGACTATTTTTTGACGCAGGAGGTGACTTTCTTTTGACGCAGGAGGTGACTTTCTTTTGACGCAGGAGGTGACTTTCTTTTGACGCAGGAGGTGACTATTTTTTGACGCAGGAGGTGACTATTTTTGACGCAAGGGACACACGACACTTTTTTTCACACCTGTTACACCCCTATTTAATTATCTCGTCTATTCTTCTATTAGCAACATGTGTAGAATTTTAAGTGCACTCTCCTGTTACAACCTAAACTAATGCATTGAGTAGAAAAATAGTGCTTAAGTCATAGTTCAGAGATGGTTTCGTTATTTGATCATGATGGCCATACTTAAAAAGATGATGCTGGGTGGTTATTATATACTATATTATTCAGAGTCAAAATCCTTGCTCATTCACCAGTGTCATTGTTTTGAGTCCTTTGACCAATGAGATATTTTACTAAGTATCTCAAATGGTCAGATAATCCAAGAAACTTTGATAGATATTTGAATTTAAAGCATATTTTTCCCATATTGTCATGCTAAAACTCAATAATGTTCAGGACATTAAATAGAAATTTGCATAGTATGGAAGTGGCTAATATCACTCCTATTTATTTAGATAACTGGTGTTCTATCAATTATCTACCTATGTTCTTGTGCTAATTTTCATATACACAGTGTAATCATTATTAAAAAATTATAAATAGCTAAAAATTGTGAGTTTGTTTATGATAATCTGTATTCCTCCCTCTGGATATTGTTACTAACTAGGCTATTTTTATATATGTTCATGAATTTGTTTGTTATATATGTCAAAACTTTTGTTTTTCTTTTCAGGATTATAATTATTCAACACATTCCAAAAGGAAACTCGATTAAGAAATTTTGTATGTATCAAACAATCAAGGATATTCAGTTCAAACTTTAACATGTCTTTAGATGATGAAGAGGACATGATGCTATTCAATATGAAGTACCTATAAGGTAAGTTCAGCTCTCTTTTCAATCTTAAATAAAATAATTGACACAATGGAATTTACTAGAGATGCACTGATACCATATTGTTAAATGATACCAGTACCAAGTCCAATACCAGTTTTTTTAAAGTATGATATTCACAAGTGTTACTTGCTCAGTGTAATAGCTATAAATTTCATTTGTTATTTTTTTTTTGTTATTGCAATTAGCTAAAGTGTACCTAGTTTTGAACTACAGTGTACCTAGTTTTGAACTACAGTGTACCTAGTTTTGAACTACAGTGTACCTAGTTTTGAACTACAGTGTACCTAGTTTTGAACTACAGTGTACCTAGTTTTGAACTACAGTGTACCTAGTTTTGAACTACAGTGTACCTAGTTTTGAACTACAGTGTACCTAGTTTTGAACTACAGTGTACCTAGTTTTGAACTACAGTGTACCTAGTTTTGAACTACAGTGTACCTAGTTTTGAACTACAGTGTACCTAGTTTTGAACTACAGTGTACCTAGTTTTGAACTACAGTGTACCTAGTTTTGAACTACAGTGTACCTAGTTTTGAACTACAGTGTGCCTAGTTTTGAACTACAGTGTGCCTAGTTTTGAACTACAGTGTGCCTAGTTTTGAACTACAGTGTGCCTAGTTTTGAACTACAGTGTGCCTAGTTTTGAACTACAGTGTGCCTAGTTTTGAACTACAGTGTGCCTAGTTTTGAACTACAGTGTGCCTAGTTTTGAACTACAGTGTGCCTAGTTTTGAACTACAGTGTGCCTAGTTTTGAACTACAGTGTGCCTAGTTTTGAACTACAGTGTGCCTAGTTTTGAACTACAGTGTGCCTAGTTTTGAACTACAGTGTGCCTAGTTTTGAACTACAGTGTGCCTAGTTAGTTTCGAAGTATGTATTTTTATTCATCTGTTGATTAATTACAGCAAAATCAGCTGTCTAGTTGAACATAAATTTACTATTATAAGCACGAAATGTAATTATTCAGTGAATTGTTTATAATGTTCGTTTCAATTTTCAGAAAAACTGTCTGGACCCGATTTCAAACCAGTTCATTAAACCATTGAATATCCCTATAGAATTCTGGCGATTGGGATGGACATAGAGGAAGCGGCATACGCTCCCATACCTGAGCACGGTCATGAGCCTCTATAGAATTCTGGCGATTGGGATGGACATAGAGGAAGGGGCATACGCTCCCACACCTAAGCACGGTCATGAGCCCCCCTGATCACGAGCCCCCCTCCCTGTTGTTTAATCCTTATTTACATAGTTTAACAAATGAAGAACTATGTACTTGGATAGAAATAACTGAGAGTTGCTAATGTAGTTTCACTAGTTTGTTGTACTGCACACTTAATGATTGATTAATGACCTGGCAGGGGGTCAGGGGGATTAAATAATATAGGTAAATAAATAAGGATTAAAAAACAGATGGCTCGTAATCGGGGGGGGGGGGATAGAGGGGTTTCTTATGACCTACACCCCCGAGGAACGCGTTATCAAAGTTGGCGACCTAATCTCTTACTCTTCTCCCAATTTATATTTGTAAGTATGGTTACATTTTTTATTATTAGTAACAAGTGGTACTCATTTTACAAACTTTGACAATCAGTTTGACAGGAAAAATATATAAGTAAGATTTACAATGTATAGCTTTAGTTTGCTTACCAATAAATGAATTTAAAGCTATCTACTTCACTTTTATAACCTCACCACTACTCTTTAATGTCTATTATATCGTAAATGGAAAAGGAGATGGTGTCTTTCAGCCCTGAACTGTTGTAGCTAATTTGGAATGTATTATTTTACCATGTTTATTTTTATTAACGCTACTTGCAGTTTTGGAGAATAGCGCAAAGTTATATTCATCAACTGCGAGGTCTTAGATTTTTGTATTAGGAAGTCTTCATTTCCCATCATCTCCTTCTTCCATCCACCATCGCCACAGGTGCTTGTGACTCTTTTCGTCACAATCCTTGGTAAGTGACAGCATTCACGGAGAAGCTTTTTTTTTCATTCATTAGTATTGTCACTGACGGGTGGCAGGTGACATTGTTTATAGAGCCACTTTTCTTTCTGACTGATTCTTCCAGTCCCTTTTATTTAATTTCCTTTTGATGTAGCTAAACGATATGGCCTTTTTTCACATTAATTCAAATAGCTATTTAGACATCATGATCATTTTTAACCCTCATGGTAGATATTGACTGGAATATTGCTGCCGAATAACGTCACATTCATAATATGAAGTATATATGCGTTAAAAGCGTCATATTTTATAGTATGAATATGTGCGTTCATATTCAGCGCAGTATTGGCGCAGTCAATATCTGCCATGAGGGTATTTTTTCTCTGGTGTTTCACGCGTGGCCACGGACGCTACGCGGTCGCGCATTAGTAGTTAGGACGCGCGTGTCTGCAGTTTTGGGTAGCGCCCCAGTGTAGTTCAGTGCAGTGGGGGGACGTAGAATGAGGTCCCCAAAAGCGGACAAAAATGCTCTGTCGCGACCCTATCGCGGCCTTCTGCCTGCCATGATGCCGGCCCTGCGCGCCCCACCCGCTGCCCCTATCCTGCACCGAATTTTAACTGGGGAGATTTACTGTACAGTACCACTAAGGAAGTTTCAAGGTAAACGTCAGAAATTCGAAAAAAAATTCTTCAGTCATGTCACCGACCATCAAATGAAGGCTCGACTTCATAGGTTTGTGATGACCGTTTGACGATCGTGCAGTATTTTCAAACGGTGGATAATATTTATAAAACCAAAAAATTTTAGCTTCATAGTGTATCATTATTTTTTCATGTCTCTCAACAAATTCTAAGTATAATAAATGTTTACACATTACCTATCTTTACTCGTATAATCGATTTACGGTGAGCTAGGACATGTCACCTTTCATTTATATGATTTTATAACATTCCTTATATACTGCATAAAACTACAATCATTGGGAGTTCACAAAACAAACCTTTTTTTTTATATTTGATTATTAGAAAGAAATTAAAGATATAATATACAATATTCCAATTCTTTTCGGTCAAATATTTACAGTTTTTCGATAAAATAACTAGAGTATATTTTGGTAAATAATTATTTCAATCAACAGAACGATTTTTATTTAAAATGAATACTGTGATAAGATTTGACAATAGTGTAAAATGTATTTCCTGTGTAAGATCGCAGCTGGAATTTACATTTAAAGAATTGTTTATTAAATATATATTTTTTTCAAATCCATTCTCATCATTGATAATGATGAACTGAAAACAGTTAGCAATTGTCACTGCTTTTATATTAATATGTATGAAAATGTCAAAAAATTTCATTAAAAACAAAATTAATATAATTTTTACAGCATGGGAAAAATAAATAAGTTCATGTTTATTTATTAAGTGAACATTACAACGTCCTACTTCAGTTATTTTAAGGATTACAAATTTTATAATATAGCAATATTCTTTAAAATATCTATAGGAGTCCTTTTAAATAAATAGTTAAACCTCTTTTTTCTTAATTCACGCATTTGAATAATAATTGTATTCAAAAGAATTTGATATTCCATGAATTGTTTTCACAATAATAGTTTTATTCTTTATTCTTCACTGCCCTTTTTTAAAACTCTATCAATTAGATAGTTTTATAGAAATTTTAATGAGGCAACAAAAAAGAAAAAAGCTTGACGTATCATCTAATTTATCTATACGTATCATATTGTACATTACCGCTTTAAATACTGGCAGTGTTCTACAGGAGAATAAAATATACCATAATATTTTATTATATGGAAATTATGAATAATATATTATAGACTATTACTCGTTTCAGATTTACAAGTATGGGACATTGACTACAAGAATGTTCGGTCGGCATCTTCTGTCACCCCTGATTATTTGAGTAATATTCTCTTTCTGCGAAAATTCTTCTTATATTACACGAACATTGGGTTGAATTATATTTTCTTGGTATTGTACTATACAATTGTATAACATATTTTTAATGAAACTTATTTAGTATTGGATTGACTACTTATCAGATACTGAAATGTGTATATATTTAAAAAAGTTATATTCCATATTTCTTATTTGTGGTTGATAATAATTGTTATCGAAATGGAACACTCATTCGAATTATTAACAATCTGCTTTGGGATACAAATGCGATATCTATAAAAGAAGTTCGCAATATTTTAATAATTTCATCAATCATTTATGACAGGTGAACATTGAACCATGCAAAACACTACATGCTTATGTTTTATATTCATTTGCGTTTATTTTTACCTCTGATTTCGGTACATAAAAGATTTAATAAATTCTGCCCACAATATTGATATCGGAAATAAATATCTCATACCGTTACAATGATTATATAAATATTTCTCTTTTATATTCTCACATATGTTGAATATGTGAATAAATAAATTCTATTTAATAATAAAATAATATTAAAAATGAATTTCTTCTATATAGAACATATAAATCACTGGCAGTATTATATATAAGAGAACAACAAATTACAATAAGTGAAAGTGAATAAAAAAGTCAGAAATTGTCAAAAAATGAGAGTTATTCAATTGATCTCAATTCAGACTTTACCCAACTGCCAATAATATTTTAAACAGTATAAAATTATTTTTTATTCAATTTAAGTCAATTATATAAATCTTAGGAGAAAAATGGTTAATTACTCATATAAAATGAGCAAATTTGACTTTTATTACTTTAATTTCATTTGCTGCTTTAAACTTCCATCAGAGAGATTTCTGGCAACAACAAAAACTGTAATATATAGAAACAAGCACACAAACCATCTAACTCATAAAAAATGAAATGTTTAAGGAGTTACAACTGTACAATATCGACTCATATATTGCAATTATTACCCTCTTATAAAAGCGAGGTGTAACAAAAAGCTAGGCCTGCGTGTTTTCAGATATATTTTTAAGGATATGAATACTGCCTAATGATTACTGATGAATGTTGGTACATTTCTTTGTTGAAACGTTTTATGAACCACAATATCTCGTAAAAAGCCGTGTATAAATACACCTGACTTCATTTGAAATATCATCATTTGTTTTGACGCGGTTTTCGGTAAAGAATGATATATCTAGGAAGTTTAATCCTGTTCAATCTCGCTCGAAAACTGAAAACACGTGAGAAAGAAAATAGTTTCAGATTCAAAAATAGGCAATTCCTTAAAACGGCCAAAAGGAAGTTTTGACGGCTTCTATTGAAGTATTTTGGATGATGTTATTGTGTAAAATATAAATGCATGATGTACCTAACAAAAAGTTTAACAATATACTCCAAAAAATTTCTAGAAAATATTCCATTATTTACGATTTTTCATCATTAATAAAATAGTAATATATATTAATTATAATCATAAAACGATTTCATTGTTTCAAATTTCAAATAATTAAGGAAAATCATCATAATTTGAACCCATATATTATAGATTGAATCAATTATTATATCAGGTTAAAAATTAGTATTTCAGGTTTAGAATTCATATTTGTAAATTACAGACACTAATAGTTGAATCCTTTCCAATCATTGAATTCAATTTATTAACTCAATAAAAATCCACATTTTTCACCCGCATACATTTTATTGACAGATTGCTATGGAGAAGCAGTAATGGAGCATATTTGTATAAATAAATGATATGTACTGAATGTTCATATTTATTCAGTATTATTTACAACTTACAATAAACATCATCATTAACAACATATTAAACCAATGGTATCTCTGAATGAAAATCCATAACAAATTTTATTTTAAAAGAGGCCATGTTCACAAAAAAGAAAAGTATATATTTAAAAATTTCATAAATTGAAATACAGGGGATTTTTTCTCAAATTTTAACCTAAGTGAGAGTGAAATATAATTGAAATTGAAAGCTCTCCCAAAAATTTATAAGAATGAGTATATTCATATTAAACCTATATCTTCCAAAACTAATAAATAACTTGTATTTTTGTTGGATTAAATAAAATGAAAAGTTTCTTTGATACTGTCATTCTCAGTAATTATTCTCGAAATCAATGAAAGTGATATACCAAACATTGAAAATGGTTAGGTCCATGAGTTCAATAAACCTCAATTGATTATAAGTAACTCTAATTATTGAGTTCCAACTATAGAGTAAAAACCGTATTTTTTGTCCGTCTCGAAATTAGGTATTCCGCCTTTTTTGAATTCGATTCGATACCAAAGTACTTATCGTTTGATCTTTCACGAACAATCGCTTATTTTTTTCTGAAAAGATTTGAACTGTCATCGCAGAGATTCAGTGTAAATTTGGAAATATGAGGTCTATTTTGTTAGCTATAGAATATTATCTCTAACTTTCTTTAAAAATCATTAAAAATAATTGATTGTTTCAATTTCATTTGATTGTTATTCATCCATTTTAAACTGTATATTTTGTATACTATTGTAGAACATATAAAATGATTTAAAGAAAAGAATATAAAGTTTTACATATTTCAAATACTTTATAGGAATAGATGGATCAGCAATATCAAATAACAGATATTAATGAATCCCTAAAGCTAACTTTTGTATACCTTATACGTAAAATATTTACACCTGAAATATATCATTTTTCTTCATGTTGTTTTAAGAATTAATAGTAATAATATATGACTACTGTATTGTATAATGGGTATAATTATTCAGTAATTACTGAAGGAAGTCATTGTGAGCCTCAACTCCTCAGACCATTTGATGGCCTGAGGTCATGCACACCTCCCTATTATGACCTGTAACTCTCCCTTAATTATTTACTTTGCCTGGTGAACATGTAATTAGGAGAGAGAATAGGTACACATGCAGTTGCACCTGGAGAAGTAATGGAGTAATCTGTTTATAAACAATTAGAGCAGAGCTAAGTGTATAATTATGTACTTTACCGAAATTATTTTTAAGTTTATATATTACATTGTAATAATGTAAGATTGAATAAAATACTATCATTAGAAAAAATAATATGGTGATTGATATTATATAAGGCTGTTCATTTTAGAACATCACAATAGCCTATGAAGGAAATAATAATAATCTTCAATTAGTTTCAGAATACACAAAATGTAGTTATAATATATAATACATAGGGAAGAATGTTTTCTTCAGTAAATATGTATTTTCAAAACAATTGAATCTCGAGATGTATAGAATAAATGTTTCGAGCTGCTAAATGTATCGAGAACAGATATCATAGCCCGAGTTGACAAAACCTAACAAACCTAACCTAGTCCTGAGAACATCTCGTCCAAGCCCAGTGAAGCTATTGACTGACAAAAAACGAAAATTAATGTACCCAATATTTGTTCACTAGTTCAATAAAAATAAAAACAAACAAGAAGATAATAATTTAAAAACAATATTAGGATTGATAGTAAGTAGTGATGGAAAATATGAAATGCAGTTATTATAAATTACTAATTAAATACCAGCTAAATGAAGTGATCCAACTTGATGATTATAATCTGTCTTTTATTAATTTGACCACTGAGCAATATAGTCATTCGAGCAATTGATCATTCGAGCTATTTTCCATTCGATCCATTGTTCGTTAGGGCAATTGTTTTCGAGCAATTGTTTTTGAGCAATTGTTTTCGAGCAATTTACCTAAAACCCTTCACTTTACGTATTTTAAGAGTGTTTTCTATGAATGCTTTAGAGCAGTGGTTCCCAGACTTCAATTTCTCATGAACCTAAACTGAAAATTACTGAATAACCACGAAACACCTTTCATATTTATACGTATCGTGTCTATAATTCAGGAAATGATAATAATATTGATATACTATATAATTAGGATCAAGACTGTAGTGAAATATTATAAAAATAAGGAAAGTATAATATAAGCTGTAACGTTTGGAAATACATATATATTTTAATATTAAATGCTCAACAAAATTTTGAATAATTTGGATCCATTTTTGTAACTAGTACACTAGTTATTGAACATCGTATGGATAAAAATTTGGTTTAGACAATGATAAATTATTCATTGAATTATAACAAAAAAATAAATTAATATGATGATAATGTCTATCATAGAAACTCAAAGAAAACCCATCATAAAAAATGATCTGAAGAGGGGTGACTACGCTACTGTTTCTTTATTACAAAATATCTTAAAATGAAGAATAGTATATCATTATACATTTTAATATAGTAGTCTGAAATATAATTTTGTGTCTTCGGAATAAAAGATTCAATTTGAAGAGTAGTACTAGAATGAGCGAGAAGCATGTCGTGTTGAACATCAAGCCTGTTGCGTTGCTTGGTTTTCAAGATAACAAAATTTGGGAATGCCTTTTCACATATATAATTAGTAGCAAAAGGAGATGATATTTGAATTGCAATTTTAGTAAGACTAAGATATTGTTCTAGCAAAGACATTCAGAACTGACTGAGAATTCGAGTTCAGTATGGTATGCCCATATACACGAAAATGTCAACCCGCAATAAACACCAAAATCATCACAATTCAAAGTGTCAGTATCTATCTCTGCAAGCCTGTCTAATATTTTATACGCTGTGACACTGAGAATACAATTTAAACTCCCTTTTTATAATAGTCTGAGTTGTTCTGTACTCTATTTTCTTTGATAACTTTCCATATAAACTATTAAAAGGGATTTATTATATATTATTAGGCTTTAATTAAATCTTTAATTTATATAAAATGTAACCTTCTCAATAATCTTTTTCTTCTAAATACATATAAACAAACTTCACTGAAACGCCCCTTTTATAATAAAAGGAAACTAAGTAACTGCTGAAAATAGTCGAAAATGCCACGAACCAAAAGGGGGTTCGCCATGAACCAACCACTGATTCATAGGTTCACAGCGGACCACTTTGGGAAACCCTGTTTTAGATAATTGAAAGTTTTCTATTGACTACAAATTCAGAAGTTAGGTTAATTAATACTCAATGAACTTTCACTGCATTGATTGACGTGATCTTCTTTTTTCGTATTATAGATATTTCGTACCTCATTTAGATTTAATCAATACAATGAATACTGGACCTGATTTCATTGTAAATTATTGCTAAATTTCACACATGTCTGATTCCTCTTAAGTTTTCATTGAAATAACTCATGTAATTATAGATATTAGAATGCTCAAACTATCTCATTAAGTTATTAATTGCCTCGCACAATAAATAATTCCTACTGCTTTGAAGTCTTTTCGATTAGTCTCATAGAGAAATAGTTTCAGTGACGCATCAAACTAATTAATTTAAAATTGAACAGTGTTCGTATAAGATATTTGAGAAACGTGCAGTAAATACTGACTGAGTTTGAGTATTGTACATACTGTAAGTTCATGAGATTTAATCATATCCTTAGATATACTACCATTTCAATCCCGTGGTTATGTTGAAACTACACTATCTAAACTCAATATTTTTTTAGTTTCCTTTAGCACGGTAAATAAAAGACAATCATTGAGAAAACTATCCATTTCATTGAAAATATGTAAATAATTGACTTTTGATGAGAATAATTATAATAATTCAAAACCATTTAATTTGAACTCATGATCAAGAACAAACCATATTTAATTATTGGGAATTCAAACGATCTTCAAAACGAAATAACAATGACAATTGGAATGGAATGAAATGATGTCTTACTCATAAATGATTAACCAAATTACTGTATAAGCATTAAAGACTATATGAAAAAAATATTTTCGCTCCAAAAACATCATAGAATCCAATAATAACTATTGTTCATTTTGCATTCGTGTAATGAAGTTAACTATTCCTTTCTAATTTGAATTATTAACTTGTAAGCGGCTCAAACAGATTAACAAAATCTTGAAGAATATATTTTTTTACAGTTTTTGTATAGTTAGATTTTAATTGCAACGTATATAACTAACTCCAGAAACGAATCTATTTAATTGGTCATTTTCCTGTCTGGAATACATGTATAAAAATGAAATATTAATTCAGCAAGCTGTTAACTGTTGTGTCAGATTCATAACCATGTTCTATTTTTAGATGCAATCTCTTAGATATTACCTGCACAGGTATTATCTCCCTGTAACGACCATGTCATAGTTTTAGCACAGTCCCTTGTGTTCTTGTTATGAGAAGCAATATAGGTAATGTTATGGTTCTCGCAAACGTTATTACTTATGGTAAATGTGATTGACATGATGGTTAGTATGGGAGGAGTTAGAAATAAATTCTGATTACTATAGGATATGTACTATACGTTCTATAGTGTATACAAAAATCGAACAGCACACAATTTAGGTAGCCTATATAATAATTACTCATCAATATAAATATATAAATGAATCACATTCAAAACTGTAATTTATCTATAATCTTTATTTGGTAATTTGTATTCAAACTTTTACTACTAAAACATAACTAAACTGTGTGAAGTGAAATATATTTTTTAAACTATAAATACAATATAATGAGATAAAAAACAAGATTGAACCTAAGTTGAAAAACAGTTATTTTAGAACAATGTAACGTCCTAGCGAATTGACTAAAAGTTAAACATTAAGTCTTATACCCTTAAAAGGAGATTTAGAAAGAAAACGCTTAATTTTTTTAATGCAATACACTAAAATTAAAATGACAGAATAAAAAGAGTGTGATAAGAGTTGTTTATTTAGAAAATATAATATTTTTACATTTCATATCATGAAGATGAATAGAGATATAGTCGAAACGT
This sequence comes from Caprella mutica, assembly GCA_947561585.1. NCBI lineage: Eukaryota > Metazoa > Arthropoda > Malacostraca > Amphipoda > Caprellidae > Caprella > Caprella mutica. The sequence goes on along the minus strand of CANNZV010000290.1, from coordinate 35,651 downwards.
TGTAATGACAAATTTAAATAAAGATTTTAAGTAAAAATATAAATTTTAATCCTTATACAAAATATCGTCGCCATTTCAATCAATATGAAAATAACTGAGCACCGATGTTATCAATGTTATCAAAAACTTGTCTTTTCTATATCAACAGATTTAATATATTTAATTCAAACTTGGACAAGTTATTTAATTTTAAAAGACAGGTAGATGTCCCACTATGTGAATCGCACATTTAAAACACTAATAAACTCTATTCGAATGAAGTTCATTATTATTCTAAAAGAATTTGAAATAGTTATTCCATTTATAATAAATATATACTACAATATTGGCTAATATGTATGTGGAAAATGCATGCATATATATTTTCAATTCTGTGATACACTATTTACTTATCATGCTATTGGCATTCCACGGACATAACACAGGTATCTGTCAAAGTGTTTTACTTTCATCCATCATTCTTTTTATCCCACCTTCGCCGAATGAGAATTTCTTGATCACCGAGGCACATAACACAGGCTTCATCCCAGCTTAGCCTTGGATGAAAACTTTGAACCTAAAAGACAAATGAGATTCCCAAACATTTTTTATATTTCTAGGATTACGGTCCTCATCATAATTTTAAGATATAACTGAAATAAAGTACAGAATAAGTATTTTATTTTTTATTTTGAACTGATTGAAATAAGATATCGATCTTGTGTTACAAGGAAAATATTAGTACTTATTAATGAATAAATTTTAAAAAGAGGAGTGTAGAAGATTTTACCCAATTGAAAGCGGGAACAGATTAAAGGCAGCGGTTAAGCCGCTAGGAGTAGTCACCACGGCAGTCAAATGATGCAGCGAGAGCGCAGCATGGGAGCAAAACTTGGGTCTAATTCCACTACGTCGTAACTGCGCAGATCTACTCTGGAAACCTGCTCCTATTTGCCTAGCACGCTGCCTAACTGCGGATGAGTGGCCCTAGCCAAAACTGCTATAACAGTAATACAATATTACATCTGTGGCTACGGGTCGCGCATCAGCAGTTAGGCAGTGTACTAGGCAAATAGGAGCATGTGCTCAGAGTAGTTCTGTGCAGTTACGTCGGAGTAGGATTAGCCCCCAAAGCGGTTAGTTTAGTGCCTACGCTGCGCTCTCGATGCTCCCTGACTGCCGTGGTGACTACTCCGATCGGCTTAACCGCTGTCTCGAACAAGCTCCTATTATCAAATGGGTAGTATATCAAATATAAGAATATATTTTTCACCGTGCCTATTTATTAATGGTGTTTAATTAGAGATTAAGTCATGAGAGATTTCAACCCTTCATTAAAATGGAAGAAATTGAAATTGTTTCAAAGAATATTCGATTTGCAAATTCCTTTCATTTCATCCTGATATATACTAAATACATTGTTGACATTTTCACTGCAATTCATGAAAACTAGAAAGTAGGATACAGCGTACACTCTAAATCTAATTTAAACACAACCTTTCTACAGTCCAATGAAATGCATTTTCATTGAAAAACTTTCCTACACAAATAAAAATATATTTAATAATTTCTGGTTCTCTGCAAACAAAATCATTTATGCGATAAATTCATATATATAAATTAATCAATATACAAATTTATACCGAGAGTATTCTTTTAAAATCATTTTAAATTTTAAATCTGACATACAGCATTTCAAATCATCGGGTATATTATTAAAAAGGTTAATAGCCATATAAACAATAAAATTTCTTTCTGCTTCAGTTCTAAAATTAGGTACATTAAAATGGGTAGATCTGGTTCAATATGAGTGGGTTGAGATATATACTCTAAATAGGTATTAAAAATGTCGGTGTCAAAAAATAGGGCATTGCGAAAAAAAAATCAATAAATTGGCTGGACCAGTGAATTAATTGATACTCCATATACTATAACAGATTGGATAAAAAGGGAATAGGCTACGGAATTGTACATAAAAATTAAGGATTTTTTATAAATATATGGGGCTGCTGCATATATAGTAACTTTCACTTGACTAAGCTTATTACATAAAAGTGACAAGTGTTCTTTACAAGTTAGTCTATCGTCAATAAAATTGCTTAGATATTTAAAATGATGAACATATTCTGAAATTTCAAGGTTAGAATATAATTTTGGGAGGGTTAATTGCTTACTCGTGTTAAAAATCATTATTTTAGTTTTCAAAACGTTAGGCGTGAGTTTATTAAAATCCAGCCTTGGAGATAATTCCCTAATAAATGCATTTCATTTAAAAACATGATTATCTAAATATTAATCCCATCAATAAAAACAGCATCGTTCGCAAATAAAGTACAATTAAAACGTATATCTTTACCTACGTTGAATGAAATCAGACTTAAAGTGGCTCCTTGGTATAAACCAATATTTACCCTGATAACATTGCACTATCTGGCCAACGTCGGTAAACGTTGCCAAAGTAAGGGCACGATCGGGCATTGGCACGCAAATGCTATTACACACTGGGCCAATGCAATGAAATCGACACTGGGCCAACGGTTGCCAAACAGCACTGGCCCATATGAAGGAAAACATTGGTTTACCAATCGAGTGATTTTTGATGTACACGTATATTTATTATTTTGGTCTACCGGTTTTATTTGGCAGTTATTGCCAGACAATCAGAGAAAATAGGTGCAAACGGTCTATCCTAACTTAAATCACACTAAATAGCCAATTTAATATCCTATATTAAGTATATCTTTAAAATTGTAGCCTTTTTTAGCAATTTAGTATAAATAGGCCTGTTTTCTCTTCAATTATTAATTTAACACTTTTTTTATTTCATTCATAAAAAAGAGCTTGGACGCTAGTTAACTCATATATTTTGGTATGGAAAGTTATTTTTCCGTCTGAAAAAATTATACTCATTGAAAATTATACTTTCTATTTAATTATTATTATTATATGTTTGAAATAACGTATGTAAAATTATAGATTCGAGTTTGAATTAGCAACTGTTCTATTTTTTTCCTGACTTCGACCTGTAAAATGTATTTTTAGGAGACTTAATACATTGTTAGAAATAACTATAGTCTTCACGTGTTCTATATAGCGTAATCTAATTAATACACCTGTTATATGAAAATAGTACATACTGACCGTAGACATGCATTGCATCGGCACCGTTAAGTATTGCCGGTACCAATAAGTCGTTTATACGTGGTTATGCTGTTCAGGGCCGGTGGACATCTGTGAGCTGGGCCAACGTTGAGCCTTTGCTGGCCCAATGCACCGAGACCGGCATGACAGCGTTGGCCCATAGTTTCGTTCTGAATTGGGCCAACGTTGGCCCAACATTGTATTGTTCACTGGGTACTGTTGTAAAGTTCGAAGTAAAATCGTTTATTTGAACATATTAAAGCGTTTATTTGAATATATTGCCGTCTGCTGGTAAAACAATTAAATAAAAATTTATTAAAATTGTCCCTAATGGCATCGTGGTAACGTTTTTTTCATTAAAATGTTTACGCCTACCGTGTCAAATGCCTTCTTTCAAGTCTAAAAATAATGATTTACAGTAATTTTTTCTTTAATTTTTTTTAAAACTTAATGTAAAAGATTCAAAATTGCATGAGTTTCAGTGATATTCTTTCTAAAACCAAATTGACAATAATTTAAAATTTTATTTCTATTACTAAAAATATCAAGTCTATTACTCAGAATTTTTTCAAAATTTTTTGATGAAATCGGTATACCCAGTTTATACAGATAAGTCTAAAATTATCACCATCTATTTTGAAACAAGATTTAAAAATGGGTACAACCTTAGCAATTTTAAAAATGTCTGATTATATGCCTGTAGCATTATAAAATACTACAATTAAAAAATCTACCTAAAGATTGAAAATTAAATCTTATGTTTTTATTAAAAGGGAGGGTTAGTTAGTTACATTCTAGTTACTAGTTATATTCTTAAAAGATGAAATGACATCCTTGACATAGGCAATACTAATATCACTTAATTTTATTGAGTTAAATGGACTGTACTTAGGAAAATCACCTAATTTTTTCTTTTTTTATGTTTCGTAAATAGCTACCTCGTACTCTTTTAGATGTTTGAGTGAAATATCAGAGCTATAGTGCGACTATAACCAACTGGGGGGAGAGACAGGGAGGAGGGCGCGGCGAGAATTGGGACGGCGCTATAGATGCACACCATATCAGACTAATAATTCGTAATAATTAATTATCCTGCCATATCTGGTATAGTTCTTGCTGCTGAGACTATACACAATAGCGATTGGCAGATGTACGGTTCTGTCACACTCGATATCTCATAAGGATAAGATGTTGAGTGTTACAGCGCAGCCAGCTACACTCCAACTTTGAATGCATTTTTATGACCTAAGGCTTTTAGAGTTTTGATTCTACGACATCGGAGTTTTTTGCATTCGATTTTTCAGGAAATTCTATAGAGCTGTCGGAGCTTGTTTATTTCGATTATTTTTCGGAATTTTGATTTTTTTAACGAAAAATCAATATTACGAAAAAAAATCGAAAAAACAAGCTCCTACAGCTCTAGAAAATTACCTAGGAAATCGAATGCAAAATATCTCAATGCCACGTAGCTTCCAAATTGTAGGAGCCTTAGGGCTTTTTTTGGAAAAGGGTCAAAATGCGTCCGAAATTCGAATAACTTTTTTTATTTGAGTCTAATCGAAAAAACGCTTTGAACAAAAACGATGGAGAATTTAATTTTATTTCTGGGAAACTGTAGCTTCATTTATAAAAAAGTTTTCAAAAACATGTACGGTCCCCTTAAAATTATGAGGAATGGATAAATTAAAAGGGATATTGTGACAAGGTATTTTGCTCGACAGAGTTTGGGCTATTGTAAAATGTTTGTAAAATTGTTCACATTAAATATGGTCACACTAAATGCTTCACAAACAAAGACACACTGTTTATTAGTATATAGGGTGATATATTTCACATTTGAAAAAATAATTTAAGTAATTATAGAAAATATCCATTAAACACAAAAAAAACATAGTAAAACCTGATCAAATGTTTATAAATTCATTTAAAAAATCGCACTATAATAAATAAAAATGGGTGGCATCAATTTATTGTAAAATAATATAAGGTAAACCAATATGAAAACAATAAATTTAAAAACTCCTTAGTTAGAAAAAATTAAAATGCGGTATGATTATTTCTGATAAAATAACTAATAATTCTGATAACTAATAATTCAAAGTCACTTATAATTTAGTAAAACAATTTGAAATAATATAATTAAAAAGAAGTATAATGCGATAAAAAGAAACCAAAAAACTCATCAATTAGAAAAAATAAAATGGCGTGGAATATTTATAAAACACATAAAATTTAGTAATATGAATTTCCAAACAGTTAAATAAGAAAGGAAATTCCGCAACAATTCAATACAAAAACAGCTAAAATTCAGTGAAATACAATGGATTTGTACATTTGGTGATAAAATAACTACTAATGAATTAGTTAGAAAATGCACAATTTCCAATAAATTAATGAGCACGAAAAAATAAACGCAAGTACAGGGTGTCCCAGAAGTAACTGACCCTTTTAATTTTCTAATTAAACAAAAACTAGGAGCACTAGGTTGTTAAAACCAGTTTGAATGGAAGATAATAATTTTCATGGTAATTAAGTCCGTATCACACATACGAATCAGCCATTTAGCGAGACTTCCAGAACGGATTAAAGAACTTCTCATTATTCGTCAACACCAACAGCCCATTATGATTCGGCACAGCAAAGAGGAAAGAATAAGGATTCTGGAAGTCTACATGAGAACATTTTCAGTAGCAGAAGTGCAGCGTGACTTCCGAATACAGTTTCATACAAGAACAAGTCCCTCTAAGAACACAATAAAGTCTCTATATCGTAAGTTCACAGAGACTGGCAGTGTTAGTGATCGATCACGATGTGGAAGATTAAGATCAATACGTACTGAAGCAGTAATCAACATAGTTTCTGCAGATGTTGCAGCTAATCCCAAGAGCTCAATCAGGAAACGTTCAACTCAATTATCTGTTAGTCGATCATCATTACAACGCATTTTAAGGAGTGAGCTGAAATTATATCCGTACAAAATCCAACTGATTCAGGAAATAACGGCAAATGATCCTCAACAGCGGCTTGAATATGCAGAATCCTTTCTTCATTTGTGCGAGGAGGCCTCGTTTATCGACAACGTCATATTCTCGGATGAAGCTCATTTTTACTTGTCTGGCCACGTTAATAGGCATAATTCAAGGATTTGGAGCAACGAAAACCCTCAAGAAATCCAGGAAAGGCCGCTGCACTCTCCTCGTGTCACTGTGTGGTGTGGAATAACTGCCTCCACGGTGTTTGGTCCTTACTTCTTCGAAAGTGATGATGGAACAACTTCAACAGTTAATGGTGAACGATACCGAATTATGATAAGAGAATTTCTTATTCCAAGAATTAAGAGACGAAGAGCCCTGCGCAATACTTGGTTTCAACAAGATGGAGCAACAAGCCATACAGCAAGAGAAACAATGGCATTGTTGAAGAAGACTTTTCCAAACCGTTTGATTTCACGATTTGGTAACGTCTCATGGCCTCCTCGTTCCCCAGATTTGACTCCAGCTGACTTTTTTCTGTGGGGATACCTTAAGTCAAAAGTCTACGTGACAAATCCATCAAATTTGCAGGAACTCAAGGACAACATTACTCATCAAATTGTTCGAATTTCGCCTGATACGCTGAGGATGGTCATGCAAAACACAGTGAAAAGAGCGCAAAGTTGTCGAAGCGTCAGTGGTCATCATCTAAAAGATATTGTTTTCAAAAAATAGTCTTAATAAACCATGAAAATGTTTTTCTTTGATTTGAAACCTATTTTAACAACCTGGCCTCCTTAGTTTTTGTTTAATTAGAAAATTAAAAGGGTCAGTTACTTCTGGGACACCCTGTACAATTAGAACAAAAAAATTAGCGCAAAACGACGTTACTACTACTTCTTCATTGTGAGAAAGGTTATAAACATTTCTGAACATATACAAATCGTTGCAAAATTAAATACAGCTCATATTTTATTAATAATCGTCCCAAGTATTCGACTTTTCAAATTGAGTTAAATTAAATATATTTTAAAGTTAACCCTTGGATAATGATTAGAGGGATTAACTTTTCAGAAATGGATAAAATTATCATTTCTTATCGGAAGAAGGTCTTTTGGTGGTGAGCTCAAATGTCCTTAATTTATATTGGATCACGTGTACCAGATCCTCCCCCCTCCCACACACCAAGAAGGGGTCTAAAGTGGTGCGGGAGGTGGTTAAAAATCATGAAGAACGTACATTTCGTTTTGAAAAGGAAGGTTGGAGAGTATTTAATTATGTTCCATATTTTTTGGGGCTAGAGGCACTACAACCCACCCAATGGGTCAAATTAGAAATAATATAACTGATAATCTATAAGGCATATTGAAAATATTTGCAATTAATGACTACAATCATCATTATTTATTGAGCAATAAACATATTAGATTAATTGAATTACATGGAACGAGAGCTTGTCAATGCATTATAAAACAGAACATGAATGTTTAATGTTAGTATCGTATATTAATATTTAATATTATTTTTTTTACAATATATCTCGAATGAAGTCTTCCTCTATTATCAAACATCCTTTGAAATGCACCAACAGAAAAACTGAAATAATATTGACTCTGAAAGCACAAATGGTTGCTAGTGTTTATATTAGTGCAACTATTTGAAAAGAACAAGCGAGGGAGAGGAACTCAAATGAATTGTAAATACAAGAGAACAAATACTATAAACATAATAATGGGAAAAACTATATAATTCAGAATAACATATTAAATATAGGATACCAGAATGAAACTAAAAATAATTTAGAATAAAATACTAATCCTGGTTAGTATTTATTGTGAGATGAAAAAAAAGGGTTAAACCTCAAGCAAAACATCCGTTGTATTCACAGTGGTATCAACATCAAGCACCTATTTAATCGTTATTATTTTAATTAGATTAGCTACTCAGAGTGTAGTCAATGTAACAGATGACGAACTATCATATTGATGACATAAATGAGTCAGTGTATTTTACATGCGCTGATGACACAACTTGTCCCGTAAAATTCTCAATTAACTTCTTTTTAATTAAACGGTGCAATGTCGCTTTTAGGAGTTTTATGTACTCATTTCTATAATGGAAATCGATATGTTTACAGGTGGTGAACATATTTTTTCATACATTATTCACTTTATATTGCTTGCTGTTTCTCCTTTACATTGATTTACCAAAAGATTTATTGCTTTCACAATATTTATAGGTAATAATGAATAGTTAATTTACTAATAAATTACACCACCTCTAGTTGTAATATATCAGTTCATTTGACACATAGAGAATAAAGTATTCTTAGTCCTTTGTTATACTGTAATACATGCATCGATAATATAAATAAGACCATCCAAGCAATCACATACCTGAAAATAAATATAAATTCAGTGAATGTGAATCAAAGTTTCATGGAACTCTAAAATGCAATCCTTTTAACTTTATTCATATTTTCGATGATCAATATTACATTTTGAACTGCTCTACCAGTAAGGAAAAAAAATCCATACATAGATTTATACATACGTTCTTTTTCAATGGAAATAACATAAAACATGAATAGATATTGAATAAAGGTTAAGTATTAGAGATTTGAATGATTAAGGAAATGATTCAACACTATCTATAAGCAGCATTTTATATTTGGTGTTCAGTACATCTTGTTTCAGGAAAACTATAATACAAGTTAATAAATGGAAGAAGATTATTAAAGAAGAATCAGAATTCATTGGAACTCATACAAGAGTTTGAGTTAAGACTTACTACTCTAATGTATTTGATTTATTCTCAATGAAGAATTTCAATTTGAAGATAGATAAATATACTTGCAATTAGTATTAGTGTGAATTTTTATGAAAGAAAGAAATAGCCAATAAATTGTTGAATAAAAAATCATTGTCAGCATCAGAAGAAAGTGGTTCGAGAAGTAAAAGTTAAATTGAAATCAACGTGATTGCAAATGTATTTCTCTTGGGAAGAGCTCAAAGGTTTAAAATGTGCAAATCTATTGCCAATTATTCAGACTCTTGAGGCCAATGTATTGAGGTGGAATATTATACAATTTCTGTCTTTTGATTAGTGTTTGCATTAGTATATATATTTGGGAGGAATTTAAGGTAAATTCTGCCAAGAGTTGTTCATCTTAAATGAATTTCTCGTACCCTAATAGTGATCAATGTAAAATTCTATAAATAACTAATTTTCTAAAACTTTAAATGGTCATTAAGATTTTCTATAAATCGGAATACAATACGAACAATTGAGAGATTAAAACAGAGTGGTTTTTGATTGAAATAACCAAACAAATTCATCTTGATCAGTTTGATTTTGACTGATACATCTTTAAGAATATCTGAATAAGTTATTTGTCTTTTTATTTATAGTAATAGTAATATTTTATTGAAAAGTACAAAACGATAAAGAACATACATTTCAAAATCTATGGATTTAAATAAAAAAGGAATTGAAAAGTGAAAAATAAAGAACTAATATTATTTGAAACTTTCAAGCCTTTGCGAAGAAAACCTTTTGATGATAGCGTAATAATATTAAAAAATTACGTGAATTTAAGTCATAACTTTATATCTAATAAAAACACTTCTAAGGAAAGTGGGATAATAAATATAGTCAGTTGAGATAGTAATTGAAATCCTCCTCCTTGTTTAAAAGCTGTAATCAATTTTAATTGATTTGACTGTATAAAAATTAAATTACAGCTCGAATAATAATTAGCTAATGGATATTCTACGAATCAATAGACTTAAGAAATATTTACATTTAATTCTAAAGATAATTCCAATTTCTTTAATTTTAAAGTCTAATTATCATTGATCTGAAAGTTTATTATAACAAGTACCGTTCGTTATTTTATTACATCTAATAATTCAAAACCAGTACTTATTTCTATTGCTCAAATAATAAATTATTAAGTATCACTCCATGTTAAAGTACCTCATATGAATTACTAACTTAGTTTACACGTGTTCCAATCTCCCTCCTGTCGGTGTAATCAGAGTCCAGGTCCTTCAACTGGAAGGTATTTAGAGTGCTTAGAGTATTTAGAGTGATTAGAGTATTTAGAGTGCTTAGAGTGTTTAGAGTATTTAGAGTGATTGGAAAATTTAGAGTGATTAGAGTATTTAGAGTGATTAGAGTATTTTGAGTGTTTATATATAGAGTGATTTGAGTATTTAGAGTGTTTAGAGTGATTATAGTATTTAGAGTGTTTATTGTATTTACAGAGTTTAGAGTATAAGAATGGTTGAGGTATAAATATAGTGATTAGAGTATTTAGAGTATTTATTGTATTTCGAGTATTTATAGTGTTTATTGTATTTAGGGTGTTTAGAGTACATGAGTGTTTAGAGTATAAGAGTTTTTAAAGTGTTTATAGTGATTAGAGTATTTAGAGTGTTTAGAATATAATTATAGAGTTTTTAAAGTGTTTATAGTGATTAGAGTATTTATTGTTTAGAGTATAAGAGTTATAAAAGTGTCTATAGTGATTAGAGTATTTAGTGTTTAGAGTATAAGAGTTTTTTAAGTGTCTATAGTGATTAGAGTATTTAGAGTGTTTAGAGTAAAAGAGTTTTTAAAGTGTCTATAGTGATTAGAGTATTTAGTGTTTAGAGTATAAGAGTTTTTAAAGTGTCTATAGTGGTTAGAGTATTTAGAGTGTTTAGAGTATATATTTAGAGTGTCTATAGTGATTAGACTGTTTAGAGTATTTAGAATGTTTATTGTTGACAAAATTGGAGATGGAAGATCAACTGACTTTATTAATAAAAACAATAACCTTTTTTTCTCATCTATTGATAAGCCAACCTCCGAACAACGTCAACAATTTTAATAATAAATTAATAATAATATTAATTTTGTGATTTGGGTAAGTAAGTAAGATCATTATTTTGTTTGTTTCCATTTGTGTGTGTTTGTTGATTACAAATAAACACTCTGAGGAAATCATTTCAATCGCTGATTGTATCGATGTACTGGTAATGTAATTAAAACCAATTCTGTTGCAATTAATTCCACAAACAATATGCTACTCACATACTCACGAGTAGTTATCTGAAAGTTGAAATATTTAATGAGGATCGAAATGTTTTTTTATGATTATTACACTTATTCAACACTTGTTATAACAGGAATTTTTGAGTGATAAAATATTTCTTCAGAATAACACTTATAGCATAACGTAGTAATTGATTGTGCACTGAATATTCATCTTATTAATCTTTCATTCAAATGATACCGTCCTAAAAAATTTCATTCCCAAAATCCTTATTTTTAACTCCTTCCTGTCTACCTATTCCTTTTCATCAGCTTGATGACGAGATATAATAAGCAAAGTGTAATGAGTAATAAAATCATTTGAATAATAATATACATCATGTTATTTGTATGGCTGTATGTATCTCGTTACCTAAATATATCAATCAATTTTCCAGCAAATTGTAAGATATTATTTATTTTCAGACTTCATGTATAAAATAAAATGTAATTCAAACATTAATAATTTATGCAAATTATGTGGGCTTCTTCATAATGTTTAAAGGATCAATTTGATTTATTTCATTACGATCTCGAGATAAGAATTCTGTGATTGCAGTTTTTTAATGTCTTGTGAAAAATGAAGAAATTAGCATTCATTGCTGTAAATCCTCTTGTTAGATTTATAGGATTTATTATAAAGATTTTTTTTTTCAGGTATGCAGAGCAATGATCAAACAATAAGAAGATGAAAATATGGTACCGTTTAATGTAGGAAAACTAAAAATATATAAAATTCCTTAGGACGTTATTGTAAATCTTAAGCTAGTGAAATAAATCGTATATTTTTATAAGAATTGAATTTCAGTTTGAATTCATGATTTCAAAGTTAATAATTTGCACATATTTATTTAACCTTTGCTTGGATGGATGCCTCAATTGGTCTGAATAAGAGTTTTTCCCATATTGCATGTATAAGCTCCAGTTGAGATTATTCTGGTCACATAGGCAGGTGATAAACTCTTTTGAGAAACTAATTACAATTTTGGCTCAGCTTCAGCACGTCGCTAATCTCTTGAGACTAAAACACCTGACATTTCTAACCCAAAATTAGCAACCACTAGAAATGTCTCTCAAGTTAAATACGTGTCCTTGTTACTAATCTTATGGTTGTTTTTTCCATCTATGTTATTATACTATAGCTAACAGGTCGAGTTATAATTCAGTTTATGATCCAAGTTGTTATTTTGTAAGTCTAGTTTCTTCGTTTCATTTAAGAGTTTTTATTACTATTCATTTACCAAATTTAAATGCTACTAGGCCCTCTAGGTTGAGTTATCATTTCTAGTAAATCTACTTTTAATTCCTTCTAAAAAGATTATACTGCGAAAACATTTCCATAGTATATATACATGATTACCATTTGTTTAAATGTGATAATACAGTATTAATATGTGTACAGGCAGATCAAGCTCATTAACTTAGATATTGAACTCAGAGCGAGGAAGAGCCCACTTTAAGTTTGATCATTTTTTTTCCATCTTTTCGTTTTCTTTTAACAAAAATCAAAGAACGTTTGCATGTTACACTAATACTATGTACCATATTTTGTAAGGTTCCTTCAATGTAAATATAATTGTTTAAATTTAATTTTCCGTTACAACTGATGTGAGCAAGCTCGGGGCTAACTCCGCTTTAAGTAGCCGGTTATTTTATTAGAAGTGTTTACTTAAAGCTGGGTCTGCCTGTATTCCAGATTAAATAAATATATCAAATGAACACATAAGAGACATGTGGTTAATTCATTTTAAAACCATTTAATAAAAACCATATCAAATTGAAATTGAATACATATTCAATTGACCTCATCATATCCACATGTCAATTTCCACACATACCCATGTGAAAATAGGAGCAGGTTGGAGGCAGCGGTTAAGCCGACCAGGCTAGTCACCGCAGCAGTCTGGTAGCAGCGAAAACGCAGCGTGGGTGCCAGACTGACCGCTTTGCGGGCTAATTCTATTCCTGCGTAACTGCGCAGAACTACTCTGGGCACCTGCTCCTATTTTCCTAGCGCGCTGCCTAACAGCGGATGCACGGCCCCTAGCTACGACTGTAATATTATATTACTATTATAGCAGTTTTGGCTAAGGGCCGCGTATCAGCAATTAGGCAGTGCACTAAGTAGATAGGAGAAGGTTACATGAGTAGCTCTATGCAGTTACACCGGAGTAGAATTAGCCTCCAAAGCGGGCAGTTTCGCTCCCACGCTGCGCTCTCGCTTCTTCCTGGCTGCCATGGTGACTAACCCGATCGGCTTGACCACTGCCTCGAAACTGCTCCGATTCTTAATTGGGTATAAGATTACCACACGTAATTTACCATATTTCCATATAAATCACATGCAATACATATGTTATCCATTTCCAAATGATATACAAGTTCTACATATGTTTCAAATGAATATCTGCCAAATGATATAAACATGGATTTTTTTCAGGATAATTCCTCTCGGATAAAAATGTTCTATTAATCTTTCTAAAAGCAACAGCATCCGGAGCAGGTCTCTATTTTTTAATGTAGTTATTGGTAACATGATCTCATATTTTCTTTTCTAATTTCGTATTCTGACAGTGAAGAACAACGTATCTCTTTTCGTTATTTATAAAGTTAGTGATTTAATTAATCATTCAGATATAAGCGAAGGACACAATTGATGGAAGAGTGCGCGATAATTATCTGCATGCAATATGTTAATTTAAGTATTCAGGGTTTGAATACGTAATGTATAATTACAATACAATAATATTATGTTTGTGTTGTATATAAGAAAACTTAATCATATACCATGCATGTTATCTTTTAAGTAAAAAAAGATTTGATAGCTTGAAAAGTTTGTCAATTGTGAAACTGATTTAATCGCAAATACATTTTATTTCTATCGGATACAAAATTAATATTTACAATTATCTAATTCAGGGTCCTTTTTTCATGCATTTTTAACAATACTTACAACACATTATAATTTTGTATTTGTTTATATAAATTTGTTTATGTATATTCTATATATAAAATTATTTTTGAATATGGTAATGATTTTATATGAATGGTAAGCCTATCGGACTTTCAAAGATGTAACAGAACTGCACTCCAGATGCTAGACATTACAAGAGGTAATGATCGTTCTCTACAGTAATAATTGTTCACAATCATTGAAAGAGTTGGATAAACTTTCATCAGAAGAACAGATATCTGACCGAAAATCGAACGTGACTACCATCAATGAAGTAGGGCAATATCATATTAATAAACATGAGCAAACATTGTTCATTCTGAAAATACAACAGCTATAAAATGAAATAATTAATTGAATGAATAATTAAGTAACTCATGAATTCAATGTACAAACTGAGAAAAAGTTGCAAGTCATCCTAACTCATCGCTTGAATCGAGGCTTGAGTCTTTTTCTTGATTAACTCTACCTGAGTGAATCTGAGTATGTTATAGGAGTCATATTGACTCACATTTTTGAGTCGATTTTGGGACAAACTGGAAACTAAAATTTTGAGTCAATTTCACTCGTATTTATTCCAGTGTACTAGCTCTCTAATTGTCAAACTGTTAAAAAACATTGATTCTACTATATTTCATGTATTTGGTAGACAATTTAGTTAGATCTTAATCTGATTAGTGAAAAGAAAGGATTGCTCAGTGTTTACTTTATTTAAAAGTGACGTAGAGTTAAATACTAGTAAATTACTTTAATATATTACTATTGTAATAATGCCAGCGTTTTGCTTATATATTTATTTACTCTACAAATGTTACACTTTGCAGATAAATGAAAAAGAATTTACTGATATTGTTTTAACATTCAATTATTTCAAATAAATAATTACATTCAAGTATACATATGGACCTAACATATTTCATATTCATTTTTTTCTCCAGGCATTTCGACATTTAATGACCGGTAGGACATTAACAAAAAATCGAAAACTAATATGGATCGTAAGTTGGTTCGTTGACCTTTTTCAGAAAACACTTTCTCCGACAATGCGATAATTATTTAACTAAATAAGGTATACTTATTTAAAAATAAAAATTGTAGAGTATACATTTTGTCACTATACAACCCTCCCAACTAGACCACTAACCTTACCTTAGGTGTCCTATATCTCTTCATATTTATAACGTATATTGTTTATTTTAATTTTTGGTGAAAAAGTCGTTCGGCAAAAGTGTCGTGCTGCGAAGCTGCTTTTGGTAAAAGTACCGGTCACCCGAAAGTTAGGCAAGTTGGGCAATATAGTACGTATTCCTCTCCAACTGATATTAACTATTCAAATGTATCCATAGTATATCTTATATAAAACATAATATATAATTCTCTTGTGAAAATTCTATAACAATATAATACAATTTTTCATGCAATTAGAATACTTTTAATACATTTATAATTGCTGTAAATCTCCACTGTCTACAGATAGCAGGGTACAGTACTTGTATGGAAACATTTTAGTAAAATAACAAATTATTAATCTATTATTTTTTCATATTCATCTCATAAATTCTAAATTAAACACAATATTATGATCTCAAAAATTGAGCTGTTCTCAAAATTGCAGAAAAATTCAAAGGAATTTTCTAATTACAAGAGTCACAAGTTCCTAACTTGTTTTTCGTGAGGAAAATATCGAGTTTTCCTATCTGCAGCATTCGATGAAACATTCAAAAGACAACAACTTTCACTACTTACAAAGTTTGTAATTTGTTCTCCAGTTTAACCTTAGGTGCTTAAAGTACTCTAAATGTCGACTGGCGCTTTGCACTTGGTTATGATTGCTATTTTACTTTTCTTGGCTATATCAGAATTTATTAGACTAATATATTGATTTTAAACACTAATCATATTGTTTATTTTAAATATTTATATTCTAATCATTTGAGATATAACGTAAAAACATTATTATTAAAGCGATAGACCGTATTTATAGCATTTTCAAAGCCATTTAGAGATTCTGTATAAGGAAATTATTCAATATAATAGATAAATAACTCAAGCATCTTATTCTCACTATTTTATTACTACTAATTCGATAATTTTCAAATAGAATCTATTTTACAATTCTCTACTTGCTGATGTGTGATATTGGGAGGATATTGGAAAGTTTTTTTGTTTAGAAAAATAAAATAAAGTAAATGAAGTTTTTGTGGGGATCTTATATTACCCTTCTTTTCTTTAACAATTTCTCTTGTATTCTAATATATTTAACAATAAATATTTTGTTATTTTTTAACGGATGGTTTCTGGATATTGACCAATGTTCCTATTAACTTTCAGACAATTGGGTAAAACACTTTTTGATTTAATAAAACCTTCGACCTGATCGCTACCAATATCTAAATATGTGATTGCTGGATAATCATCATTCATCCCATCAAATTTCAGGGAATTTGGTTGAACACTCTTTGAGTTATTATGTTATAAGTAACCTTGAGCTTGAATCCGATAACTCCCAAAATTCAAAAAAATGGTTCCTGGACATTTACTCATCGTCCCACTCAATGTCAGGTAATTTGTTTGAATACACTTTGATTTAAGTGAATAAATATATCAGAAATATGTATAAAGCAGAGCAAAACATAACATTCCGCAATTGGTGAATGTAAATATCGTTAGCCATTCTCAAATTTGACAAAATATTTAATGTAATAGTATCTACCACATTGAAATATTGAATTTTTCTAGCTTGATTAAATCACAGTTTAAAGGAACATTCTGTGTTCATAATACTCAAAAGAAATAAAATATTATTTGATTTTTTCAAGCATGATTTTGTGAAATTATTTCATCCAACAAGAAATTCGATTTCAGTTTGTAATAAGACTTAAAAGAGGAAAAAGAAGAACTTGCGTGTAATAAAATAACGAAACTTTCCACCGATAATTTCTTTAGCTCAACAGAAGAATTTCAATATATTAATGCATGCAAAATATTTGATCGGAAGTAAAGATTATTGAGTTAGTAAGTACTTCAAAACAAGATAAACGTAAATTGTGAACATTTTTTCTTATTAGCATACGCGGCATTGAGGAAAAAAAATTGTCGTCATTCGAAAATGCAAAGAAATGAATTTAAAAACATTTATAGCAGATTATTGGAAGAACTTCATAGCGCATAAATTGAACGAAATAAATTCAAGATTAAGTACTGATATATAGATTTGAATATTTAATTTGATTAAAGCATAAGATGGATTGTATAATGTATATACCTCGGTTATGACTAAATATTTATTACTTTTTTAATTATCTTTAAAACTAGTAAGAATAATATTTGCTCGTAATACTCATGTTGATATAAAAATTTTAGTTAAATATTCATGTCCGGATATGCTAAAAGCTTCATATTTGGACCATTTTGACTATAATATATGAGTTTTTAATAAAATTATTATAACTTTAAACTAGGATGGCTAATAAGTTTATCACATCTTCATATCGATTTAAAATTTGATACTGTTACATAATTTTTTTATATTATTCACTTTCAAGAGATGCAGTGAAACTATTCATAATAATTGGATTGGATTTCCATTAATTCAATATAAGTTTTTGTCGATTTTACTAAATCTCTATACTGTCAAATATTTCATCTTATTTAATGTCCATTTAGGTGAATTGCCATTCAGGAAAATGTCTTTCAGTCAACTGTTTGACCATTGTCTTTTTGGAAGAGCTCTGCATAAATAAGTGCTCTGAAACCCAATTATCTCATTCATACATTAGGTAAGGTTGAAGCAAACCAAACACTCAGAGAAGATTGGAGTAGCGATGTGCCAACATTCGCAATCTCCGATTGATACTTGAAGGAAGTATGCATTTATCTTAATGCAATACGCATGCCTGTTATCAAGGAGATCTTTAAGGATTGTTACTTGATATATGAAGACGTTGAAAAAGATACATGGAACCATCAGAAAGAGAAGTTCTTTAGCTCAGGAAATGATTTCGATGTTGCTTTCCGAATTGATATTTTATGTACCTCAAACATTGATCTCATATGGAAAATGAATAATCAGAGAAAATAGAAGGTATGGAAGACCAAATCCGGATAAGAGAAATACACAGACCCAGACACAGACAATAGTAAAATGAGACTAACAAATCCGAATCAAATATATAGAAAAAAGTTTGATTTCAAAAAAATCAGAAAAATTATTCGAATAATATAAATCCGGATAAAAAAATCGATAAATTGGAAGACGCAACGAAGCTGGATAACAAATATGCATAAAAAATACGATGATTTTTCAATAATCATTATAATTCAATTAGGATGATATTGTTAAAAAATACACAAATAGAAAGAACTGGATGATGTCTCACAAATAATTACATATATTTGCAAATGGAGTAAAGATCAACCTCCATCTTTGGGTGACTCCTCTCACGAATGAGATGACTCCTAATGGAATGACCCCTCGCACCGAATGGAGGTGACTCTTCGAACAGAATAACTGAAACTCTTATATTAATATAAACCCAATTGGAATATAACTAGTAAAAAAATCATACGCATTAAATTTATGCATTGCACTAAAAATAGATAAATAAGTATACTAGAACATTGATTAAATCATGAGAGTGATGCGATCAATATTGCAGGCAAACCAAACACCGCATCAAAAACTGCGAATAGTCACGGACGAGTAACTGCCTATATTTATCCAATACAAATTATTTCTAATCTGACAGCACAGTCCCCTATCAGCAACCAACACAATTATTTCACGAGGTATAGATGCTCTTTGAATAAGTCACTATTTGAACTAATTTAAAGGTATACAAGAGAAAGTGACATCATTTTTGATTTAATTGGATTCTATCAATTACGAAGCTTCTTGATTGAAGAAAATTGAAACATTTCTCAACAAGGCCTTAATCACGGAATCTAACAAAATAACTAGGAGCACACAGAATTATAATGTCTTAACCCGAAGAGAGCAAAACTAGCAATGAGATCTAGAACTATAGCCTGACAAATATGTCGAAATGGATATGTTTACAGAATACCTGACAGTTTTATTCTTTGTTTAATCTGACGTCCTAAATAAGTTACAACAATTCATATAATTATTTCCATTGAGTAAACTCTCCCATATTATAAAATGGTACAAAACAATCAGTATAATTGGATGATTTATTACAAAATGTTTTCTATTCCTCAACAACCAATATATTGTCTCATTAAGAGAGGAAATATATGGTTAATTAAATTCGTTTAATTCACCTTTATAATTAATAACTATTTACTTGTATGTTAAATAATTAGTATACGATAGCATATTTAGAATAGGAGCAATAGTAGTATTACAATTATAATTAAATATTGCAATGCCTGCATTTTAAAAATGATATTCAATGTGTAATCAAATTTACTCTATTTTCCTCTTGCTGTTTAATCTAATGATAAATGATCAGCAATTTAAAAAAACGAAACGTAATTCTTTTATAATATCATCAGAGGCAACATTTAATAAATTTCATTTTATTGTAACCTGCAGCTATAGGAAAACGATTATTGTTTAACTATTGCATTGTTTTTCTGCGACAGATTAGGTATATATTTTCCCTATATTTTCAACCGTAAGTAATATGAATGATAAATAAAAACAATCTTGATTTGAAAAAGATGCTATTCACGCATTTATAAATTTGAAAAATACTATTTGAAATATAGTTACTGAGAACCTATAATTCAAAAATTATATTATGTATTTATAATTTTATTTTCCTATTATTAGAAAACCTATTTCGATCAAATTGTTTAGTAGTTGATAACTATTAAATGCTCTATCACTTCTGGTACACTTATATTTTGACGGATTCATCAGTACGTTTAATGATATTTTATAGTGTATATTTCATATATTTTAGATTGATTTCCTTACATAAACATTTTATTTCAATAAAAAAGATTTCACATGAAATAAACTTTCATATGAAGAGTAATGCGTATACAAAATTCAAATTATGGTTGTTGACTTCAATTTTGTTTCACAAAATTATAATTAGGTTATAAAAATAAATTCATAAATCTGTAAATTCATGTCAGAATAACAACCAAAATATCAGTATCTCGGCATGAATTGTACAAGAAGCTAGTTTCGCTTTGAAATCTATTACTTTCCGATGAAAAAAAATAAAAAATAGAATTAGTTAAAATAAGTAATTTATAAATATATCGTACAAGGGTCTTCCAAAGAATACGAGTAGATCAATACGCAGAATATTCTTACAATGACTCCACATCAAACCATGGTAAAAATCATCAATGTTATATCATATTTCACGGTGAATTGTTTGGTTCGGCATTCTTGAACTTGAGTGATGGACAGCGATCATCAATTCAAATTATAAAAGAACATTTATGTTCATGTATTGGAAAAGGAATCATCTGCGACTGAATTACATCTCATTAGGTATTTTCCTCTTCATTCTACGTCTAAGTAAGGTAACTTGTCGATAAATTAGGAGATGTCTACTGGGAACAGGTCAAAATGGAGGCAAAGGTATGCGCTCTACCGGGTGCACATAATTTAGTTTATACTGTTATCAATCAAATTAGCGTTGAAATTTGGGATGTAAGAAAATAATCAAACTATTTGTGAGATGGGAATTCAATCATTAATGAAAGTGACTGGAATTTACAATAACATGTATTTCACAAGATCATGTCTATTGTAATTCAATATTATCATACAATGTTATTATCAAAACTTGAGTTAATTTAATACAATATTTTCATGTGTCTAATTTATTATCACCGGATTAATATAGTCTCCCCTTACTCACTCACCTCATGTTCTCATTTCATTTTCATGAGACGCTGCCACGAAAGTTGGTCATTTTCTAAAGCTGAAATAGTTAATTGGTTAGGAGATCAAAACAAGGGGCAGAAACTTGAAAACATGGTAATTGGGATCTTGGCAAAAATTCAGAATTTTTCTAATGTTATCTGGATAAAAATTCACAAACGAAATTTATTATTATTTCTTGTATCCATTGTACGATACTAATGAATAAATGGTATTGTATCTATATAATTATGATGACCCACTTCAAAAGATGCTTCCTAATTTCTATTCCAGATTATGGTTCAATGTGAATTTCCAACCATTTTTGTAGAAAAATATCTTGTATAGATATGAGAAAACCAATTACAATACCTTTTTATTCAGTACAGAGACACAATATGTTTATCAAAATAATAGCAATATTTAAAAATCAGTTTATTCAAATTCAAATCACGATCTATAAATCAAAGATAACATTATATAAAAACACGAAATTCTGTTCTAGATATATTAATTACGATTTAAAATCTTCGCTCTGTCAAAAATACAATAAAATAGCCTTACTTCCTACTATTCTCTGCAGCATATAAGTTAATTTTACAGCTGATATATCTATGAGTAAAAGACTTCGTAAAACCAATCGCCCTACCTGATGTAATTGGGCAAGAATTCCGGCTGATTATATTGCTCTAGATTCCAAAAAAGTGGCTTGGAGATACTATAGCAATCAGTATCTGTCGATGATTATATTTTATCTCTCCTGAAATCTAATCCAAATGAGAATGAATTTCCCTGCAAAGTTGAATAAATTTCCAAATGTTTAATAGATTGGCCGAATGAATATTAGAACTCCAATTCAATTAGCTACTACATGTACCTCGGCTCAATTCTCAATTAAAATTGGAATATTAGACAGATAAAATCATCTGGTTTACTGATTCAATAACTAGATGAGACGATATCATATAAATTTTCAACTTCGTAAATTGATTGCTGTTGTTATTTTCCATGCTGGAAAAACTTATAATATTTAATTAAAAAATTATTAAGAACAGGAATGAAAATTTTCTGTAACGTTAATGGCAGGATTTTGAGAAAATTTAGTAAATGTTTCATTATTTTTCTGTTAGATTCTCGAATTTACCTTCAAAAACTCTGCGATATTAGATATACTTTCAAATCTACAGCCCCAAATAGATAAGTCAATACGTTTATGGAATTAGAAAGACATAATTGAACTAATTATCAACGATAAATCCTGTTGAAGTGAGAACGAAAGTGATGGTTCACAAGTAGCACTATATTAGATTAGAAATATACATACAAATTATTGTATTCAATTTTGAGCAGGATGATAATAAATTAGATTATTTTCTAAACATATTGGCCCCATTGTATATATTCCCCCGATATATGTCTTGTGTTATACAAGTAAACTCATCAGATTGTCAATATATTAGTTCTTTTAAATTTAAGTCGTTCACAAATATGAATTTTGTGCATACTTTTTCTTCCCGGAAATTAATGATAATGCTGTCGACGGAAAAAAAGAATCAATCATTTTAAAATTTTCATTGGGATCCAAGGATACATACAATTGCTTCAATCTGTTGTTAAGAAAACTGATTCTAAATAAATTGATAAGTTTGATCAACTTTGATATTTCGCTCATTTTGCGACAACACTCTCATAACTTCAAAGAAGCTTTTTTTCAGGAGAGGTATTTTAGTACATGTAGTGTACGTACATTTAATGGCATATCGTTGGGACATT
This sequence comes from Caprella mutica, assembly GCA_947561585.1. Lineage (NCBI taxonomy): Eukaryota > Metazoa > Arthropoda > Malacostraca > Amphipoda > Caprellidae > Caprella > Caprella mutica. Next base: position 12,904 of record CANNZV010000290.1, on the reverse strand, counting down.
AAATTTTAGCCTCTCTAGCAGTACATTTTCGAGCTATGATTGTGAAATTTTTACCTAACTAATTAGAATTAGTCTATATGGATAACTTGGAAATACATGTTTTTGTGTTTATGACGTTATTCCTGGAAACAAGTGATTTCATAACTTTCAATTTTGAAGTATTTCAGGTGCCCTAAAAATTTTGTTAGTATGTATTATAAGTATATTCAACCGGGAATATAGGTAATGCATTAGATCAAGTTTCATATCATAATTAACTAATAATTATATTTATTATCTGCATGGCACCTTGATTAAACACACTTCATAGAATTTTTACCAATTATGGTCTTTAACAAGTGAAGCATGTCTCAACAACTTCAAACAAAATGATACCTTTTACGGTAAATTCCTATATTACTGCAAATTGCACTAATCTAGGAATGGAAGCTAGGACAATTGCCACCCCCGGACAATTTTCACCCAGACAATTGCCACCCAGACAATTGCCACCCAGACAATTGCCACTCCCGGACAATTGCCACCCAAATAATTATTATCAGGCCTCTTAACTTTAAAAATAGTGATAAAATATGTACATTATCGTTGTACGATTAATTATTAATTATATACATTATGAGATGAAAAAAATATTATTATTCGGTTTATGAATGTGCTTTTTAAATCTTATATTTTTGAATCTTATGCTATCGAATATTTTATACCACTTCTTTAGAAAGTTTCAAAACTGTTTGATTCCCTTCGTCTATAACATTTTCAGGATTTATGATTTTAAAAACATATTGTCACAACCCTAATTATATTGTCAAGGTTCTTAACTTGTAAATTATATTACTTTTTAAATTAATTAACTTTTACACAGATTATTAGTTAATTTGAAACTGCACTGACTAATCACATATAGGTCTGTTCGGGATGACTGCTTATATACCAATGAGCATCTCAACTCTTAGATATCCTAGAATATAGATATTTGTTTATTATTGATAGTATTGATAAAGGAAGATTTTTTTAATTTACTAAGGACATGATCAATTGAACAATGGAAATAATTCGTATAAAAACAACATATAATTTATTATATCAACTATGGGTATAATTAATTTTATAAAAAAAATATTAAATGTGGATTTAAATTTTTATCTTAATCGTACAAAAAAAATATACATATTTTATCACCATTTTTAAAGTTAAGAGACCTGGTAATAAATATTTGGGTGGCAATTGTCCGGGGGTGGCAATTGTCTGGGGGTGGCAGTTGTCCGCGGGTGGCAATTGTCCGGTCACACTAAGAATGTACCCCAATTCCTATATCACTGCATATTACAGTAAAATAAGAAAGGGGGGAAGATAAATTATTTTATTGGATGTGTAGAAAAAATACAGAAATATTATTAATTATTATTTCCTTTCTTTTTATGCACATTCATTTATATCTTTGTATCTGGTTCTGTAATACACATTGAATATACTTATATATTGAGTAAGTTCAGATTCAAATTATTGAGAAATTACATGGACACTTCAAAATGGAACAAAACAGCTGCACTTTATGTGAATATAGCATCTTTTGTAAAAAATTGAAAAAGAAGAACAGATTTTTCACTTCTTCAAAATCATGGATTCATCAAAATAGTAAGAGTTATTATACCCCTATTCCTATATTACTGCAAGTTGCACTTACGGTATAGAGGAATTTACCCCTTTTACATGAGACTAGTAAGGCTCTAACTATATATATATATTTTGTTTGTTGAATGAAAAATAAGTTAATTGAATATTAACAAGAAGATTTTAATTCCGGCACATTAAATCACTCCCCACGCAACCTTCGTCATAACAAAACACAATTAAATCTACAGCCTCGCTTGTACGTTGTAAATATAAACATTAACCCTTTCGCTCCTAACGGCATCTGTAATAGCCATGTTAAGGTAAACACGTATCTCTTTTATATATATAATAAATTTAAACTAATTGCGCGATAATCTGTTTTTTTATTATTAATATCTAAATAAAATGTATTAGTAATATTATAATTTGATATATTATTAGAATTTACTAGAAATTAATACTATATGAAGTTTTAATATTAAAAAGAAGAATGATAAGAAATATTGTTTTCAACCCATTAGAATTTGTACATGGATAATTCTATTAGTAAACACAAGTTTTTTATAACATGTAGTAGCTATGTTTAAAGATTTCAACGCAATTCTAAATTAATTTCCCACATATTGAACTAAAACTGTTTTTTCTCATCAACGAAAAGACAAATCCTAATAATAATTATTCAGAGTTGTGTTCATGAGAATATTTGCTCAGCATTCCAATGGTACTCGACAGTGCGGAGATATGATGAGAAAATAATGTTTAAAAAAAACACATCATCACTCACATCATAATCATTTGAGATCATATTTCTCAATTTCATTAATTACCGATAAGATATCATTTGCTTTCAAAACTATTAAATGATTTGAATATTTATTTCAATTGACCTCCACAATAATCGTTAGTCAATTCCATTACCAATTAAGTTTGTAGCGAAATAATCCATAAATGTTTAAATCATACTTCATTATTGGTTATCCATTTCATAAATATGTGCAACAGATTCGAAAACTTTTGTTAATCAGATACCTAATTCGGCCACTGCACCTACTTTTAATTCGATGAGGAATTGAGAAAACATTTTTAAATATCTCTGTTTCGAAGGATCAGTGACATAAATGAAATACTTTTCATTAGGTACAGGAAGGAACTGTAAGTCTTATTCCAATCTATGAGCTTTATAGGTTGAATTTCCCGAGTAAGTTTTTTTTTTAAATTGAAGATGGCTATTGACAAATTATACAGACTGATTGCTCTACAATTCCCACCTTAATGAACTAAAGATAACTCCTTACCAAACTTTTCTATTATCTGGATATTCTAACAAAACAAAGTTTGGAGCTTCTCGCGACATCTCTTATCTCACTTACACATTACTGAGTCAGCGAAAAAGAAGTGAAACTGAGAGGACTGATAGAGTCTTCTCAGATATTTTTTCTAATATTGCGTCCCAGGCTATACCTATATCCTTCAATAATCATACAGTACCATGCTACAGGTGACACTCTTATTTTTTAACATTTACTCCATTTGTCTTGCCACAGAAAATAATGTACCTATTCATTGAAGAATACTCCATTTATCGATTTGGAAAGTGTTTTCAAATTATATTTCGTCTTCAACATAAGTGGTTATTTATTATGCATTGGTACATGATGAACTGAATATCCAATTGTTACCATTAATTTCAAATAAAAAGAACTTACAAATGTGTGATGTTTCTATTTACTCTGTCCACTTGTGTCTTTCATTTCTAAATCAACTGAATGAATGGCCAAATGACTACAAAGAGATTTAGCAAGAGAGAGGTTCTCGATTGAAGATTTTTGTCGAAATATATTCAATGGAAAAAAGACTTCTATTGTGAGATCACTTCCTTTCACACTTTACATTATAGCTATCTGAATTCCAATATGTATCTATTCTTATAAATATTCAGTCTTTATGTAAATTTACTCCCGTTTGATATCCGTAAAGTATTATGAAGATTTTATCAAAGTAGAAAAAATATTCAAGCCATTATCTGTTCAATATTTGCTCAATGAACTCTATATTCATTTTGCCACTATTCTGGCAAACAGTTTTGTCTTTCAACAGCACTTCAACTTCTTTTAATGTTTGGCAGTTCAGAATAGATTTTCCACCAAACACGAAATTCACTCTAAACATTGTTCTGAGTCAAACGACAAATTTTATTAAATAAAAATTCATATAAAGATTGTTCCGTCCAAGTAGCCGTTCGTAAAATTATTGAAAAAAAAGCTTATCATGTGATCCTGTTGCTATCATTTTAAGTAACGAGGAAACATTTACCTTATTCAAATATTTAAATAATTTTTCTTCAATTTTAACAAGCAGTGTGTAAACTGGCCTCTTGTGCTTATAGTGTAATTATTATAAATCAACAAAGATTTATCTATATATCAATTTATTTATCTATTTATATGTCTCAAATCTATTATCAATTGAGATAATTTTTCATTTTTAAAGACTGAAATGACATTGGTTTAAGGTTTCGTTTCCGAGCATTTTACCTTATAATATTCTAATTGATTCCAAGTTGAAAGAACTGATCTTGGATTGATGAAAGTTTGAATTTACTCTTGTTCAAAGAAATTTCTTCAGTATGTAAGACTCATTTCATTTCACTGGTTTCACTAGTTTGTCGTATTGTATAGAACTCTAAGTGCTGTGCTATATACGGTAACTAAACTACTATAGCAGATGTGAAATCTCATTTTCTGGACGGATTACTATATATAAATGATAAAAAATTTTTATCATATAATCTCAAATCGTTTGTATTGTAGAACAAAACGCAAATAACTCTTTGAACTAAAGATCGTCTGAACATATAGAATACAATTATTATAAATTTATCAATATTAATTTATTATGAAGGTTAGAAGTAATTCCTTTTTTACATTTATTCAGTTGTTATGGCTGATTTCATATCACAATAATTATGAATTTCAAGGAGCTAATAATCTTTTCTATAATTTTTTCCAAACTTAAAGATAGCAATAATTTGACTTTATTCTTCTCATAATAATTATTGATAATTTTGAGTTAAAAACTCACGATTGCTACGGGTTTTTCATTTTCGCAATTTTATAAATTGTTATATGTTGTTCCCGAATTACGGCACTTCATTGGATTAGTAAGTAATATCTTAACATTGATGGGATCGATACTTGCTCGGTGTAAATAAGTGGTAACTATATTGATAGAAATCTTTCAATCAATATAATCATATAGTAATCATTAGTTAAGTATCATGAATTAATTCGAAAAGAAAATATGCTTTTTATACAATTATAACATAAATAATATTTATAAAATGAATGAATGAACTTATTTTTAATTTTGTTCAGTTCAGTTAGTTTAAAATAAAATATATGTTTATATTTCAACCATTTTAACTAAATCCCTTTCTATTCCCTCTCCGCCACAACATAAGCCATTCAACTGGTTCCTTTTATCTCAAGGAAATAAAAAGTTAGTCTTAGCGTCGATACTTTTATTGCTGTTGCAGTAAGCTTTCCCTGAGGGCCAGTCTAAGAAAATAATCTAGAGTTTCTACTTCCCGCTATCGTTAGTTCGAATGTATCGAGCTCACTTCGAGATAACATTCATATTTATTTATTTACCAGAATTCATTTCAAGCTTAAAATCTCAGTTTTTTTCTGATTGTGAAATTTGTTTTATTTTCTGATAGACACAAGTTTCTACATGAATAAAGTTTTATAGATTCAAGAATACAAGTGGAACAAATATGTAAGGTAAAGATTACTTCATTTTTTGTGTAATATTTTTGAACAATATATTAATATTCAGCTAAGTGAATACATAGGAAATGATGCTCTAAAATTATTTATTTATCATATTGTAATGATTTAAAAAGTCGTCTTTCATCTCCTAGAACAAGTCAGTATAGGTTAAATTGAACTTACCAAAATATAACTTTTTCTTACATTTCATGCATTTATGCGTGAAATATTTTCCTTTTATGTTATTTATGTCAACTATAGAACTTATCATATTAATATTGAATGATAATAAAAAAATAGATATTACCGTCGGTTTCAATATCTCACATTAATAATAATTGACATTACCAAAGTGAATATTTGGAGTCTCAATTCATTAATATTCACGTCTTTTATATTTTAGGAGAGGCGGAACCATGTGATCGTGAACTGCAAAGTGAGAGACTCGGATTCAGAATAATAGGCATCTCTATATCCCATAACTACGTGAGAAAATACCAGAATGTTTCCCTGACTTCAACGTAGAAACGAATATAATATGAACATTGATGGTATCGATACCTGCTCGATGTAAATAAGTGGTAACTATATTGATGGAAATCTTTCAATCAATATAATCATATAGTAATTATTAATTCGAAAAGAAAATATGCTTTTTATACATATATGATTTACACCAATTTGATGTTTTCAAGTATAATAAAAAATACACTGAAAGAAAAGTGTACTTAACCGAACCTATATATAGTTTCATACAAACCACAATGTTGGTCATTTTTAAACCATACCACAGCTGTTGCTTGAATCAAACATCATGAATTTATAATATAATTTTACCTACATGCATGTACTTTATCTTACCTACATCTACCACAATTCTAACTACATCTGAATGTCTATTTTACCTACATACATGCAATTCAAACCACAGCTGTGGTTAAACATTACCTACATGCTTATGAATTAAACTACAGCTGGCTGTCTATTTTACCAACATGAATGCAATTATTATTTAACTGATAAACTAATCCTTCAAACTACAGTCGCTAAGCAATTTTACCTACATGCATTTTATTTTAGTCACTTGGATAATGTTTACTTTAGCTACACTCGCTTACAAAATACTGTAGTAATCAAATTCAGAAAAATACATATATAATTTAGCATGAAGATTAACTAATAAATATAGAGTGATAATATTTCTGTTAAGTTAGTTAAAACAGATACAATATAAATAATTAAATTGGAAATTTAGCAAATCTTTCCATATTTAACAAATCAATGAAATAAAACTCAAAATTAATGAATTACATTTAATATAAAAATGAAAAATTTCAGAAACACACATTACTTGGTAAACACTAGAAAGAAGAAAATTATTGTAGTTTCTCAGAAGCTAGAAAAATTGAAAAAGTTACCAACTTATGTATCATTAAACATGAATAAAATAATCAAGAAACATAACAGTTCTTTTCAAACTCATTTAATAGATTACTAAATTTGGGATCACACCATCAAAGGAGAAACTGCAATTAGATTATAACTTGAAAGATAGACTATAACTCGAAAACTAGACTATAACTCGAAAACTAGATTATAACTCGAAAACTAGATTATAACTCGAAAACTAGATTATAACTCGAAAACTAGATTATAACTTGAAAACTAGATTATAACTCGAAAACTAGATTATAACTAGAAAACTAGATTATAACTCGAGGAATCAAGAAAAAGTTGTATATAGTTATGTTAAAAAAGCCTAAATAAAGCTTCCTTGTAGCTCCAAGATTTAAATACCCAAACAAATAAAAAGTCATTTAGTAGTTCATGAACTGAATTGTTCACAGCTAGCTATTTCTCAAAGCGACTCACCAAAACAGTGACGCATGGTTCTTTCAAATCATACATTGAATGAATATTGTACAATGATGTTCACAGTAATGTAAAAATGTTTCAGCACTCCTTGCAATATTGCAAATTCAAAACTTGGGACAGTTTAAAATTCTACATCAATCGCCTTCAAAAAGTGTTGGCACCCAAAATATAATGTCATCAGAGGATACTTGATCAACTTCAGAAGACTTTGAAGATGGGTTGCTGGAATGAGACTAAGAAGGATGATTACTTCTCTTGCCACCTATCCTCTTCAATAGTTAGCCATATGACTGAAAAGAAAATTACAAAGCATCAATTAATGAACATTTTCCCATTCATAGTTAGCTAGAAGTCAATTAAATAGGTAAAACTTACAGAAACTTACCTCTAAAAGTTAACCCCAACATCATCAGCAGTTGGTGGCAATAATCTCTTGTTGTTGTGATGATGTTAGCAAAAGTATGCAAGCCACCCAAAAAGTCTTCATTAGAATGTCTCTGGTGTCTACAAAAAAATGGAATTAGGAAATAGTTGAGAATAGTTAGTATAATTGAGAGATTAAGGCTAATTACTGACTAGCTATGAAGCAATAATTAGCAAAAAAAACAAAATTCAGAATGAATAAAGTGATAATTGTTAAAATAAGCCTCCGCAAGTGATATAAAACAGTCTTAGATTAAGTAGCAGAAAGAAAATATTTCCTTTATCCAATGGACTTCTCTAAATTAGAATTAAATATAGTAGATTTTAAAGATGAGAATGAATATAATTGAATGAGAAAAAAAAAAAAAAATTAGCTATCATGCAGTTATTGATGACAACATAGAATTAAATGTAAAGATGTAGCTGCTAGCTACTGAATTTCAATAACTTTGTAGCTACTGTTACCAAAAAAAAGCCATGTGAAAGTCATGGTATCTATAAAAAGATAAAATTTTATAAAAGCTGTGGGAGATTCTCACTTAAGGGTTGATTTAATCCCAAATAATTAAATTGTTACCGAGAGCCAGAAAATAACTATCTCAAATCCAGTCTGCTGAATATTATTTTTTTTTAATATTTTCTGTGCATAAGATACTTATTTTCTTCTTCAATTTACATCTTTGTTGAAAGCAGAATGCAAAATAGAGAATTTTAGAACAATTTACCAGTTTCAGTAGTCTGGTGTTTATATTAAAGTATTTGATAACATAGAATACACTATTTAAAAATCCATTTGGCATACAGTTGAATTTAATAAATGCAATGAATTTTAAAATCCTATTAACTAATCATCATATATCAATGTCCATATAAACTGATCTCAAAAAAATCTAATTTGATTATTGTTCTCAACTTCTCATTGAAATACAAGTAAAAGAAACTTAAAGATAATTTTCACAGAAAAGGATAAAAAATATTCCATATTCTGCAGACTGCCAACAGAGCAATCAAGTCATCAGAGATAATTATGAAATTTAGAACATAATGATAGCTACAGTCTGTAAGTGGTGTACAGAACTAGGTACTCTAACTTTAAAATTAAAATCATGAAAAAGCCAGCAAACAAATTAATTCAATTGGCTAGTCTTCCATGCAGTGGGCACTATGTAACTGTCTAACATTATTGATTTAGCAATTTTCCATCAAAATATTAAAGGCAAAATAATGATAAATAAAGAATATGAATTTAAGATAAAAGAAAAACAACCCAGTTTACATTCAAATACAATCTGGGAGAACTGGTGAAAAAATTGGAGAGTTCATGGACCACATAATTTTACTTGGACATCAGTCTGTATTTTAACATTTTCTGTACAAACTGTTTATAATTTCTTCTCTTATTTACATGTATTTTGCTTAGAAGAGAAGGAAAATAGAGGATTTCTTGGAAAGCACTTTACCAGTTTCTGCAATCTGGCCAGGGCAGAGTAAGAGATTAAGAGTGACACTGTGGCAGATAGTCTGACAGAGACTTTAAAAAGTTTACACCAATATACTATATTGTAATTAGGATTATATTACATACAAGCACCCTAGATGCAGAGGCTAGAGCAAACTAAAGATTATGGTCAGTTGCCTATAGGCTATGCTGCAAGGTAGGTATAGGAGATTCTGCCTTGGATCTTTTTCAATTATAAACAGCTAGGCTGATTTCCTATTTTTCAGGATGAATTGATCACAGAAAACAATTCTAGCCTATTTTATGTTCTGATTTATATCCCTATTACTATAAATTTAAGCACTGAGAATTGCTGAAATTAAATTAGGGTTACCACCAAAATACACACCTACCTTCATTGATATTTCACTGAAACTGAGTTTTCCGCCTGATTTACATTAAATTTATATACATGTGATCAATAATTTCATAGTAATACTCTAACTACATTGAGGACTGTTATGTAAACTGACAATGGAAAATAATTTACCTACATGCAAGTTTATTTTTTATTTGTTCTGTAGGTAAGGTAAACTGACATGGATGATGCGTATTTCTAACCACAGAAAAATAAAAAATTTCCATCATTTCGTGCGTTTATACTGACTAGAGAATTAAACCACATGCTGTAGTTCATCTACACCAAGTAACTAACTAGAATTACCTGCTTAGGCGTATAATCAACCCACAATGAGTTAAACTACAGTGTGTTGTTTGATGTCCAAAAATTATTTCTCACAGTGTAAGATATCCTAATTGTAATAAACTCACAATTTATTATCATATGAGTTATTTCAACCCATATTTCATAACTTCTATTTCCAACAATAAGGTGAAAATATGCTTAAATTTATTCGGTACTTATTGATATATTATTAATTATATAAAGTAGAATGTCCATTATCCTCGTCCCAATACACTTCACCACCAAATGCTTCTTTGCCATCAATATCAGCTCAATTTACCTAAAGTATACATTCCATGTCGAACAGAGTAAAGTGTTGTTTAATAAACGAAAAGAGTCTCATTAAACTAGACGAGGCATAAAATTGAGCATCGTTATTAGGTCCAGCAAATACACATTGTACTGTACTTAATTGCAAGATCATTTCTACACTTACTGCAGTATTCAGTATATTACTATTTGAATTTGTTTGTATTTGCTTAAATATTATTTTTCTATTTGGATAATCTAATTTTAGCGCCATCGAATGAATTGATAATCAATTTTGTTCTATTCGTTAAGATATCTAACTATTATAAGTTTTATGAGTTGGTGAAAAATGTAACGTTGACTGTACTCATTATATATCAATTAATTTTAATCATAAAGCTATAAAAAAGAAATGATATATCCAGTTATAAAAAACGATTCTTTCGAGAATTCTGACTTTAATTCAATAATCTCAAAAAAATTTCCCCCATTTAATATTTCGGCAATAACATTGATTATAGAGAGAGCATCGATAATGAGTAAAGAAACTGATACAGAAAGTTCAAAATCTCATTCATTTACAAGATTAACTCACTATTATTTTTCAGTCGCACTTGGAAAGAATACCAATAATTTGACTTCTTAAGAACATAATCATCAAATCGTTATTTCATAGAATTTTTTTAATAAAAACCTTGACATGAATATAGCGTATGAAATTTCTTGAAAAATCATGACTAATCAAAGGTAAAAAGAAATTTATATTTTAATCACATATACCGTGTCATGCTAATTTCGAAGAGCAACATAAATAAATTTGTATTTAATCTTCAAATTTTAAAATGATTTATTTATTTTACTATCCTTCCTTATATTACTATTAAAGAAAAACTAAGAAATTTCCAGAATCACTCTTTTATACCTAACAACTAATTGTCTCAGATGAAAGAAGTAAATAAAAATGTATTTTCTGCATTTCAGAAGCGTAAGGAAAATGTTTTGGCTGTTTAATCAATATACAGACAGTGCTTAGAAATACAAAAAAAATATCGCATTGATGTCTAATTAGTTTATCAATATTGGGAAATGATAAGTTAATGGAAAATGTCCCTTATTATTAAAAAAAATATCAAAATATTCGGATAATATTAAGTGCGGGTTTACTGATATAAATTTTATAGAAATGACGTCACATGAATCTTTATTAATATTCCTTGCCAATTCATTTAGAGATTCAAAAAAATGTATTTTTTAATTCCTCATGAATGTCAACTAGTAACTCTATTACTAAAGTTAATTGTGTACTAAATATTAAATTAGTATCGTTTCATATTCAATATTTTCCAGTTTAACTCATTTAATATTAATGGGAGGAGAGTTCCTCTAACAGCTGTTTTATCTTGGGAAGTTTCTGGCGTACTTTCTACTAAGAAAGTACCTACTACCTCAGTATAATGATAGTCTGGACTCTATCCAAATGATGGTCTGTAAAGCAGAGCAAAGCACCTAATGATCAAAAAGTCAATTTTCATGCTGGCAATTGGCAACAGAAAGAGGGTGGGAATTAATAATTTTAAGTTTGTTCGTATGTTTAAAATCGAAAATATATTATACAGTACCAGTTATTACTAAAAGGATAGCATACATTTATATCACACATAATATATTTATACTGAAAGTCAATTCTAGACAATTTATAGCAAGTGAGTCTTTTCAATATTAATCAATTTTAATTATATATAAAATAATATCATCAAAATTTCTGTCTCTTTAATTCTTTATGTATTGATTGAAAGATTGATTATGACTACTGAATGTTTAATAAAAAACCTTGGGAGATTACTCAACATATTTGGTTTCCTTTTAAATCGATCACTCTATTCATTTTATAAACTAGTTAAGCTTAATTGATGAGGATATTCTTCTTAGTATACATTCTGTTTGACCGTTTTCTGATAATGAGAAATCGAAAAACGTTAGATATCGGGAAATATCTTATATTTAATATAACGTTAATATTTTCTTCAATGAATTCCCATACTAACAATAACATATTTCATACACATGATTACAATGTTGTAATGGTTTAAATGAAATAATACTGGATACAAATGTGCAATGCAAATTGAATCAAACTAACCCTCTAAAGAACAAATAGATACCATGAGGTTATTTCAATTGAAACCATTATATAACGATATTTTATTCATATTTGAACAGCCACATTTAATCATCATGTTAAGCACCATACGTATTACCCAAATTTAATTACCACAATAATGAAAACATGTTAAATACCATATCAATAGCACATCACATAGCAATTTGAAATTACATGTAATGCATATACAGTTAATTTATGCACATTTTCAAAAATCAAACAAGGTATACACAATACACATTACACGTGTTTCATATGCGTATGCGCCACATGTTAAACGCATGGATTTCTTTGCAGGGTGCATTGGGGAACAACAAATTTCACCAAAGGAATAGCATTATGTTTTTATAGACAGCTACGTGACTAAGGGGCGCTTGGCAAACACTGCACAAAAAGTTAAAAAGAAACATATTAGCTGCAAAGATTAGCTGACTTGATTTAATTAATGGTATATAATCTCATATCATGATCAAGGATTTATTCCTGGGATATTGGGAGAATATTACAAGAATCAACCTTTCTTCCCCGAGATATTCTCTCACTTTGGATTTATACTATGTGGAAAAAATGTTAGATTTATAATTTTTATTATTTTTTAGATATTTTTAACAATTATTTAAGTAAATGAG